>CATNWA010016008.1:0-387679 GCA_951230385.1 Staurois parvus
TGCACAAGGAGTTGCGCCCCCCTTTTTTTTTGTTTTTTTTTTGTTACATCAAAGATTTCCCGATCTTGAGGGCTGCCCCCCGCAGTGAGGGGACGGGAACCCCGGGGTTCCCTGTTTGGGCACAAGATTTTGAGCGTTTTGGTTTGGGTTTTTTTTTGATGCCCCAATATTTAAGTTTGAAAAAAAAGTGTTCCTTTATGTGGGAAATTTAACACAAAAAAATGGGCACAGCGGTTTTAACGGGCCTTTGGAAAGCCCGTGCTGGGTGGGGGAAAAACCCCTTTTAAATGGGCACAATAGGGGGAAAACGGGACCCAAGTTATTAAAAGGCCAGGGATGGGGGGAACCCCCATAAGGGGACAATAGGCTTTTCAGACCCGGGTATTCAGCACAGGGATGGGGGGAAACCCCTTAAACCCAAAAATTTCGAATAAGGGGGAAAAGGGCACCACAGGTGTAAAAAAACCAAAAATTGGGTTAAAAAGGAGGTTTGGGAACTCCCCCATAATGCAGAAAAGCAGGGGTACAGACCTGGGAGTCATTTATTTTTGGATGGGGGAAATCCCTCATAACGGGCCCACCCCGGGTTTTACAGCCCGGGAAATTTTTAGAACAAGGATTCTTTAAATCCCAATCCCCAAGGGAAATAGAAAAAACCATTGGGGGGGGGGGGGGGTAGGTATCCCCAAACCCAAATTTCCCCTACCAAACACTATACCCATTTTCAGGGACTGACCCAAAAGGGAAAGGGGGGGAAAGGGAAATTAGAAAATAGAAAAAAATAGAACGTTTGAAAATTTACAGGGATTCAAAAAAGGGTTTATTTTTTGTAACATTTCCCATTTACATTTAATTTTATTATTATCCCAGTTTTTTATATGCACTAAAGGGGTTTTCTCAGCGCTGAAACAGTAGCAAGGGGGGAAAGAACAGGAGAAAGACATTTACAATACAATACAAGAGGGGGTCGGGGGCCCTGTTTTCTTCTGATTTACAATTAGGAGTAATTTCTTGCAGTGTGTTCTCTGGAATCCCTTTAAACCCTCTCTAGGCGTGGACCATGGGGGGGGCCCCTATGGAAAGCCATTTTGTTGTTTACCAGTTTAGGTGAAAAAAGGGAGTTGGGAAAAATTTTAAAATAAAAAATGCCCCCATCTGCCATTGCCCCAAAATTTAAAAAGTAAACACGGGGGCCAAAAGCACTGCAGCCCCAATGTAAAAAAAACAGTTTTGCTGACAGGCAGAATTTTGCGACCCCTCGGAAGTTAGTTTTAAAATTCCACTTGATCTTTTTGGAGTTTTTCTGGAAGATTTTCATGAAGAAGTTGAGGGTTTTGTACTTTTTATTTTTCTTATCTTTTCCCCTTCCACACCCTTTGGAAACCCTTACCTAAACCGGGTACGGAAAACTACCCCTGCCCTGTTTAAATAGGTTTTTAATTTCACTGCAAAATTTTTTCTATCTTTTCCTTTATCCCGGGGCCAAAAACACAATCTTTTTCTTCACAAAAAAGGGGGTTGGGAAGTCTTACAATAGGTTTTTTTAAAAAAGCAGCCCACGGGTTTTGAGAGAAAAGTCTGTTCTTGCCAGCAGGGCGGCAGAGGAGAAAACCCGTCTCGTTTTTAAAGCAGTGGTTTTTTCCCGCAGGGGGCCCGACACACACCTTTCTTACTGGGGAGAATGAAAAAAAAAGGAACGCCCCCCCAAAAATTGCGCATTACCTCAGTTTAAACCAAAATGTATTAATTGTAAAAAAATATACTCCAAACCCGCGAAAGAAAAACAGGCATTTTAAGTCCCCACAGGGACCCTTTAAAAATAGCGTGAGTCCCCATAAGGGGAAAAGGGTGGGTTTAGTATTTTCTGAAAGCGTTTTTTAAAGGGGGTCCCTTTCTTAATTTAGAGCTAACTTGAACTGGGAGTGCCCCCCTTTAAACCTATATATTCCTTCAAAACCCTTGATTTTACCCAAAGAATTTCAAATTAAAATTTTCCCCTGGGAAAAAATATGGGGCCCCCCTCCCTATTCCCCTCCCCCCCCCCCAAGTAAAACCCCCCCCCTGATGGGGCAAACCCCCATTCCCCTTCCCCCAAATGATACCAATGAGGGGCATATTTTCCCCCACTGATACCAAAGATTTTTGGGACCATTCCCCCCATTTAAACCCAAAGATGGGGCAAAAAATTTCCCCCAAATGGAAAAACCAAAGATTTGGGGGCCCCTATTCCCCCCCCACTGGACAATGGGTTGGGCACTATTCCCCACTGATACCAATGATGGGGCCTATTTCCTTCCCCCTGATCCCCAAAGATGGGGCACTATTTTTTTCCCCCTGGGTTTCCCAAAGATTGGGGGACTATTTCCCCCTTGATACCCAAAGATTGGGGGGACTATTCCTTCCACGATACCCAAAGATGGGGGACTTTTTTCCTTTCCCCCGATTACCAAATTTGGGGGGACAAATTCCCCCCTTTATTTCCCCTGTTTGGGGGGACTATTCCTCCCCGTATACCAATGATGGGGTGCACTATTCCTCCCTCTGATTCCAATGATGGGGCACTTTCAGTCCGCCACTGATACCAAATGGATGGGGCACTATTCCTCCCATCTGATGACAATGATATGGCACTATTCCCCCACTGATACCATTGATGGGGGCACTATTCCCCACTAGATTGATAACAATGTTGGGGCACTATTCCTCCACTGATAACCAATGATGGGGGGGCACTCACTATTCCTCCCAACTGATACCAATGCATGGGGCAACTAGTCCTCCAACTGATACCAATGAGGGGGCACTTTTCCCCCCACCTGATACCAATGTATGGCGGCACTATTCCCCCCACTGATTGCAATGTTGGGGGCACTATTCACTCCATGATACCAATGATGGGGCATATTCCTCCCACTGAAAACCCAATTTTTGTGGGGGGCACCTATTCCTCCCACTGACACCACTGATGGGGCACTATTCCTCCCACTGACAACCATAATGATGATGGGGGCACTATTCCTCCCACTGATGGGGCACTATTCCTCCCACTGATACCAATGATGGGGCACTATTCCTCCCACTGACACCACCAATGATGGGGCACTATTCCTCCCACTGATACCAATGATGGGGCACTATTCCTCCCACTGATACCAATGATGGGGCACTATTCCTCCCACTGACACCAATGATGGGGCACACTATTCCTCCCACTGACACCAATGATGGGGCACTATTCCTCCCACTGATACCAATGATGGGGCACTATTCCTCCCACTGACACCAATGATGGGGCACTATTCCTCCCACTGACACCAATGATGGGGCACTATTCCTCCCACTGACACCAATGATGGGGCACTATTCCTCCACTGATACCAATGATGGGGCACTATTCCTCCACTGACACCAATGATGGGGCACTATTCCTCCCACTGATACCAATGATGGGGCACTATTCCTCCCACTGATACCAATGATGGGGCACTATTCCTCCCACTGACACCAATGATGACACAATGATGGGGCACTATTCCTCCCACTGACACCAATGATGGGGCACTATTCCTCCCACTGACACCAATGATGGGGCACTATTCCTCCCACTGACACCAATGATGGGGCACTATTCCTCCCTGACACCAATGATGGGGCACTATTCCTCCCACTGACACCAATGATGGGGCACTATTCCCCCACTGACACCAATGATGGGGCACTATTCCTCCCACTGATACCAATGATGGGGCACTATTCCTCCCACTGACACCAATGATGGGGCACTATTCCTCCTCCCACTGATACCAATGATGGGGCACTATTCCTCCACTGATACCAATGATGGGGCACTATTCCTCCCACTGACACCAATGATGGGGCACTATTCCTCCCACTGACACCAATGATCCTGGGGGGCACTATTCCTCCCACTGACACCAATGATGGGGCACTATTCCTCCCACTGACACCAATGATGGGGCACTATTCCTCCCACTGACACCAATGATGGGGCACTATTCCTCCCACTGACACCAATGATGATGGGGCACTATTCCTCCCACTGACACCAATGATGGGGCACTATTCCTCCCACTGACACCAATGATGGGGCACTATTCCTCCCACTGACACCAATGATGGGGCACTATTCCTCCACTGACACCAATGATGGGGCACTATTCTCCCACTGACACCAATGATGGGCACTATTCCTCCCACTGACACCAATGATGGGGCACTATTCCTCCCACTGACACCAATGATGGGGCACTATTCTCCCACTGACACCAATGATGGGGCACTATTCCTTCCTGACACCAATGATGGGGCACTATTCTCCCACTGACACCAATGATGGGGCATATTCCTCCCACTGACACCAATGATGGGGCACTATTCCTCCCACTGACACCAATGATGGGGCACTATTCCTCCCACTGATTACCAATGATGGGGCACTATTCCTCCCACTGATACCAATGATGGGGCACTATTCCTCCCTGACACCAATGATGGGGCACTATTCCTCCCACTGACACCAATGATGGGGCACTATTCCTCCCACTGACACCAATGATGGGGGCACTATTCCTCCCACTGACACCAATGATGGGGCACTATTCCTCCCACTGACACCAATGATGGGGCACTATTCCTCCCACTGACACCAATGATGGGGCACTATTCCTCCACTGACACCAATGATGGGGCACTATTCCTCCCACTGACACCAATGATGGGGCACTATTCCTCCCACTGATACCAATGATGGGGCACTATTCCTCCCACTGACACCAATGATGGGGCACTATTCCTCCCACTGACACCAATGATGGGGCACTATTCCTCCCACTGATACCAATGATGGGGCACTATTCCTCCACTGACACCAATGATGGGGCACATATTCTCCCATGACACCAATGATGGGGCACTATTCCTCCCACTGACACCAATGATGGGGCACTATTCCTCCCACTGACACCAATGATGGGGCACTATTCTTCCCACTGACACCAATGATGGGGCACTATTCCTTCCCATGACACCAATGATGGGGCACTATTCCTCCACTGACACCAATGATGGGGCACTATTCCTCCCACTGACACCAATGATGGGCACTATTCCTCCCACTGACACCAATGATGGGGCACTATTCCTCCACTGACCACAATGATGGGGCACTATTCCTCCACTGAAACCAATGATGGGGCATATTCTCCCACTGACCACCAATGATGGGGCACTATTCCTCTCCACTGACACCAATGATGGGGCACTATATTCCTCCCACTGATACCAATGATGGGGCACTATTCCTCCCACTGACACCAATGATGGGGCACTATTCCTCCCACTGACACCAATGATGGGGCACTATTCCTCCCCACTGATACCAATGATGGGGCACTATTCCTCCACTACACCTATGATGGGGCACTATTCCTCCCCACTGACACCAATGATGGGGCACTATTCCTCCCACTGATACCAATGATGGGGCACTATTCCTCCCACTGATACCAATGATGGGGCACTATTCCTCCCACTGATACCAATGATGGGGCACTATTCCTCCCACTGACACCAATGATGGGGCACTATTCCTCCCACTGACACCAATGATGGGACACTATTCCTCCCACTGATACCAATGATGGGGAACACTATTCCTCCCAATGACACCAATGATGGGGCACTATTCCTCTCATGACACCAATGATGGGGCACTATTCCTTCCACTGATACCAATGATGGGGCACTATTCCTCCCACTGACACCTGCCAATGATGGGGCACTATTCCTCCACTGACACCAATGATGGGGCACCTATTCCTCCATGACACCAATGATGGGGCACTATTCCTCCACTGACACTATTCCAACTGACACAATGGGGCACTATTCCTCCCACTGACCCAATGATGGGGCACTATTCCTCTCACTGAAACAATGATGGGGCACTATTCCTTCCACTGACACCAATGATGGGGCACTATTCTTTCCACTGACCCAATGATGGGGCACTATTCCTTCCACTGACACCAACAATGGGGGGCACTATTCCTTCCCCCATGACACCAATGATGGGGCACTATTCCTCCCACTGACACCAATGATGTGGCACTATTCCTCCCAACTGATACCAATGATGGGGCACTATTCCTCCCACTGACACACCAATGATGGGGCACTATTCCTCCCATGACACCAATGATGGTGCACTATTCCTTCCACTGATACCAATGATGGGGCACTATTCCTCCCACTGACACCAATGATGGGGCACTATTCCTCCCACTGATACCAATGATGGGGCACTATTCCTCCCACTGACACCAATGATGGGGCACTATTCCTCCCATTAAAACCAATGATGGGGCACTATTCCTCCCACTGACACCAATGATGGGACACTATTTCCTCCCACTGATACCAATGATGGGGCACCTATTCCTTCCACTGACACCAATGATGGGGCACTATTCCTCCCACTGACACCAATGATGGGGCACGATTCCTCCCACTGACACCATGATGGGGCACTATTCCTCCCACTGACACCAATGATGAGGCACTATTCCTGACCTCCCCACTGACACCAATGATGGGGCACAATTCCTCCCACTGACACCAATGATGGGGGCACTATTCCTCCCACTGACCACCAATGATGGGGCACTATTCCTCCCACTGATACCAATGATGGGGCACTATTCCTCCACTGATACCAATGATGGGGCACTATTCCTCCCACTGATACCAATGATGGGGCACTATTCCTCCCACTGACACCAATGATGGGGCACTATTCCTCCCCACTGATACCAATGATGGGGGCACTATTCCTCCCACTGACACCAATGATGGGGCACTATTCCTCCCATTAAAACCAATGATTTGGGTATCGCTTACTTTCCATTGATGACATGACATTTTCTACACCCCCAGCCACAGTCTGACCCCCCTTAAGCCTGAAGGACAGTAAAATGGTCCTTGTTTAGATGGGGTGGAAACATTGGCAGGTTTTCCTTAGCCCCTTGTCTACTAAGGTATGTTCATTAATGTCCTGGTATTCAAGGGCCTAAAACAAGCTGCAGCAATGGCTGAGAGCTTGGTATCATTGGTTTCATCCAGTTCTCTCCTTTCATATAAAAGTGATCTGGGTGGCTATAGAACCAAAAAGCGCTGCAGTCCCCCCCCCCCCCACCACCACCACCACACCATACCTCCTGCCATGGTTCCTGGGCTCTCCTGCTCCCTCAGGGGGCCCGGATCACAGTGTTGAGAGTGACTCTCCTCTGAACACGGAAGTGCTAAGCTGTGAGCATTTCCAGGTTCAGGGCTGTCAATCTCCCATCTCAAAATGCCGGGTAAAAAGACTTTGGGGATCTAATAGACCCCGGATGTCTCTGGAAAGAGAATCACCTGCCCAATGATATCACATAGGAGGCTACAGAATAGAAAGAAAGTCAAAATGAAGAAGAAAAAAAAAAAGAAATTAAATTGTAAATTATGGTTAGGGTCCATCATTCACGGCCAAAACTTCTTTTTTTTTAACATTTAACTTTTTTTTTTCTCCATTCTAATTGTATAAAGTCACGATTCATTCAATGCCAGACTTCTATGGAAAAACAAAATTCTCCAAAATGCCTCGATGACTAATATGGTTGGATGGTGCAAATACCAACTTTTGTAAATTGATTCCAGTAATTTGAAACTCAAATATTTTTCTAGAAAAAAATGCAGATTATAACATGGGTGCAAAAAGTGTAAAAATGGCCCCAGTGGACAAATGGTTAGAGCCCTGACCACACTCGTACACTGGAGATCTAGTTGTGATCCGATCCCAATTAACCTTTGATTGTGTTGTTGGAGGAACTCCGCAAAAGTATACCCAACAAACTCCATGCAGATAGTTCTTTGATGGGAGGACAGAAATATGAAACAGTTGCCAAGTATTTATCACCATGCAGTCCTACTGGAAATATGTTGGGCTGGGGAGCCATCTCATAGGGGCTGCTTGTCCTCCAGAAGTATTGACCCACCATGGACCCATCCAGGGGCGGGACTGACAACTCATGGGGCCCCCGGGCAATAGGGGATCATGGGGCCCCTGTGTCCTTGCCCAAACTCAAAAAAGCCCATGAAAAAGGTACCACCGGGGCATCTCATGGGGGCCCCCTACTGACCCCGGGCCCTCGGGCAGTCCCTGAGATTCCAAAATGGTCAGTCCACCCCTGGACCCATCTCTCCCCAACCAGTACAGGAGGGAAAGGATTGTTAGAAGCTAAATAACATGAGTGCAAAAAGTGTAAAAATGGCCCCAGTGGACAAATGGTTAGAGCCCTGACCACACTCTCGTACACTGGAGATCTAGTTGTGATCCGATGCCAATTAACCTATGATTGTGTTGTTGGAGGAACTCTGCAAAAGTATACCCAACAAGCTCCATGCAGATATTTCTTTGCTGGGAAGACAGAAATATAAAACAGTTACCAAGTATGTATCACCATGTACTCCTACTGGAAATATGTTGGGCTGGGGAGCCATCTCATAGGGGCCGGTTGTCCTCCAGAGGTATTGACCCACCATGGACCCATCTCTCCCCAACCAGTACAGGAGGGAAAGCTAAATAAAGTTCTGGTAGGTTTTCTTCTTTTCGTAGCCCTTTACCACCCACCCCAGTGTCCCTTTAAAAGGGTTTGAATGCCTGGGGAAGGAGGGGCAGGAGATGAGAAGGACTGTCAATCATATGACCACTACGACATGCTCAGGGGTCAGTCCTGCAGGCTACCCATCATAAATGGGGACAGAGAGCTGTTGCTGATAGCTTGGTCTCTGTGGTGGGAGGGTGCAGTGAGCCCATTCTCGGCCCAGAAACATTGGCCATCCAGTGACGTGTATAAGCAGGTGCTTCCAAAAGGTTCAGTGTGTTTTAACGTTTTTTTGCTTCCATGTCCATGCTCTGAGGTTAATGTAGAATTGTTTCACTTCGGTGTCCTTAGGTTGGACCTGCTGAGCTGGTGGCTCTTGAGAAGGAAGGGTTAACACTTATGGACAGGGTTTTCCCACTCTTTTCAGCAAGGTTACCACTCTCTGCAGGTCATACCATATAAAAAGGTCTCATTAGTTCCATAAGAAGTCACCTAGACTATCAGAATGTAGTTGTTCTTCTGCCAATCTGAGCCACCCCTTGAGGGGAGCCCAGCTGAGGTTCCCAGTGAGGTCTAGAACCTTTGGACTTATATAGACTTGCTCTACCTTAAGCTGGACCCTGATATGGATCGTTGCTATTTCTTGTGGATTTACTTGTGGTGTGGGGTTTTCCTGATGGTGACCACAGTGGACCATACCTGCCTAATGTGAGTTAACATGGCCACTTGTAATCCCCCTCTGAAGCCCATGTGACAGGGTGACAACGCAAGAGCACAAGTGGAGAAATGACTCAAAGCGTTGCCACAATTTAATAGGAAATACCTGAAGAAGGACAGCCATGGTACAATTATTTTAATGCGAGCTTAAAAATATTAAAAATGAGATCTCAGTGATTGGGTTTACATCTACTTTCATTAAAAATAAATATTGCTTATATCAATCATTCTAATTTTATAAAGCGATGACTCATTCAATGGCAGACTTCTATGGAAAACCAAATCGGGTATTACCTTCTCCAAAATGCCTCAGTGACTAAGCTGATCGGATGGTGCAAATAGCAACTTCTGTAAAATGATTTCAGTAATTTGAAGTTAATCTCCGGGCAAAAATTAACCCTCCTCTTTCCCCCCAACAACTGGCCTTCCCTTTTTTTTTCTTAGCTTGTAAAGCAAGATAAATCCATTAAATCCATTATATAATCTTGTAAATCCATTATCTAAGGCCCTCACCAGTGCCTGGATACAGATTCTTGATGAGGTTGACTACTAACCTAGAGTTGGTGATGTCTCCTGACACTAAAGTTACTACTGCAGACAAATCTTCTGGATACCGAGAGAACTCCACTGGTGGACAGCCAATAGGAACAGTGCCTTGAAAAAGTCTTCCTTCCCCTTGAAATGTTCCCCATGTTGTCATGTTCCAACCAGAACCGTCAATGTATGTATTGGGATTGGATGTGATAGACCGACACAAAGTGCCACATCATTGTGAAGTGGAAGGAAAATGAGAAACGGTTTCCAACATTTTTGACCAATAAATCTGTGAGAAGTGTGGTGACATTTGTATTCAGCCCCCCAGAATCAATACTTTGTAGGACCCCCTTTGGCTGCAATTCCAGCTGTAAGTCTATTTGGGGATGTCTCTTTGCACATCTAGAGAGGGACATTTCTGCCCGTTCTTCTTTGCAGAATTGCTTAAGCTCCGTCAGATTGGATGGAGAGTGTCTGGGAACAGCAATTTTCAGGTCTGGCCACAGATTCTCCATTGGATTTGGGTCTGGACTGTGACTGGGCCATTCTAACACATGAATATGCTTTGATCTGAACCATTCCATTGTAGCTCTGGCTGGATGTTTCGGGTCGTTGTCCTGCTGGAAGGGGAACCTCCTCCCCGGTCTCAAGTCTTCTATAGAGTCTAACAGGTTTTCCTCTAAGATTGCCCTGTATTTGGCTCCATCCATCTTTCCATCAACTCTGACCAGCTTCCCTGTCCCTGCTGGAGAAAAGCATCCCCACAACATGATGCTGCCACCACCATGTTTCACAGTGGGGATGGTGTGTTCAGGGGGGATGGGTAGTGTTAGTTTTCCTCCACACATAGCGTTTTTCTTTTAGGCCAAAAAGTTCCATTTTGGTCTCATCTGACCAGAGCCCCTTCTTCCACATGTTTGCTGTGTCCGCAACATGGCATCTCGCAAACTGAATACGGGACTTCTTATGGCTTTCTTCCAACAATGGCTTTCTTCTTGTCCCTCTTCCATAAAGGCCAGATTTGTGGAGTGCACGACTAATAGTTGTCCTGAGGACAGATTCTCCCATCTGAGCTGTGGATTTCTGCAGCTCCTCCAGAGTTCCCATGGGCCTCTTGGCTGCTTCTCTGATGAATGCTCTCCTTGCCCGGCCTGTCAGTTTAGGTGGACGGCCATGTCTTGGTAGGTTTGCAGTTGTGCCATACACTTTCCATTTTCGGATGATAGATTGAACAGTGCTCCATGAGATGGTCAAACCTTGGAACAACTGGAACATCGACCACAGCTTTAGGTGAGTAAAAATAGACTCTCTTTTTTTTGGTATGCCAGTGATCAGTTATAGGGGGATGGGGAGGGACAGAGATCTGATTTAATGTGAATCCAAACCCAAAACCAAAAATGTAATATATTGCAGCTTCCTAGTCCTTGGTGCGGTGTCTTCATTCTTTCAGTTTTTTTCCCCTTTATGTTCACCTGGTAAACCTGCAGATAACACACTTCCTGTCCCTGGGTGACTACCTTACTCATCCTCTGTATCTATGGAGGGAGCAATGGTTGTCACCCTAGGTTGCTCTCTTGATATGGACTGCAAATATTGCTGTAGTTCTTCATTTCCATTTCATGGGGGGGTTCTCCTGGTCCTGTTTCTGTCTCCTGCTCCGGAGCCAAGCTGTTCCAGCATCCTGTGCCGAGGACTGTGACTACCAGCTCTACCCACTTACAGAATGGACATCACCAACCAGCTACTACGGCACTCCTTGCCCTTACACTGTCTGTTTCCACCTTCAGGAGTGTTGGGCAAGAGGTGCAAGAGAGGCTTCTGCAACATTCCAGTCTTCACCAGGTACGTGATAAATAGTCCCATTACTGGTTTTCTATGCATATCCCAAAAACAGAAGGTATTCGTGTCTAGTTCAATAACCTATCCTACACCGCAGGCAGCCTCATGTCTAGTTCCATAACCTATCCTACACCGCATGCAGCCTCATGTCTAGTTCCATAACCTATCCTACACCACATGCAACCTCAAGTCTAGTTCCATAACCTATCCTACACCGCATGCAGCCTCATGTCTAGTTCCATATCCTATCCTACACCGCATGCAGCCTCATGTCTAGTTCCATAACCTATCCTGCACCGCATGCAGCCTCATGTCTAGTTCCATAACCTATCCTGCACCGCATGCAGCCTCATGTCTAGTTCCATAACCTATCCTACACCGCATGCAGCCTCATGTCTATTTCCATATCCTATCCTACACCGCATGCAGCCTCATGTCTAGTTCCATAACCTATCCTACACCACATGCAGCCTCATGTCTAGTTCCATAACCTATCCTACACCACATGCAGCCTTTTTAGGTGTTTGTTTTGCCCGTCATCACTTGTATGGTTATACTGACTCAGTGGGTCTCGAGCCCTACTCCATAGAAGTCATGGTTTCCATAAAGTGCACTGATGGTGGCCAAAAAATCCTGAAACAGCTGCATGTAGTTTATTTAGGACTTTGCTGGTACCAACATGGCACCATACTACCACATGTATGGCCCCATGCAGTGGCGCCAAGAAAGGAAAATTATGATAAGTATTTGATGCAATTTTCCTGACACCAACATGGCAGCATACCAGTGGTAGTATGTTGCCATAGATTGGTGCCAAGAAAGGAAAAGTATGGCGAGTATTTGATACAATTTTCCATTTCCCTGGTGCCGACATGGCAGTAAACATGTGATAGTATGTTGCCATAGACTGGTGCCAGGGAAGGAAAGTATGGTACGTATTTGATACAATTTTCCTTTATCAATGCCGATGTTTCTGGATGTACATCTGGCCAATTGGGTGACAAGCAATGAAATGAGGACCAATAATCTCAATTTTGGCACGTGTGATGGTAATGAGACACGTGAATACCTTTTGTTTTAAGAAAACTCTACTGTGCTACACGTGGTAGAGAAATGAGAGGGTTTGTGGTCATTGGCACGGCAGGCATAAAAAGGAACCAAAGTTTCAGAAGAAATGGCAGGAAGTGTGTGAGGTGTGCGGAATTTACAAAGAAAAGAGTACTCTACATTAATATCACTATAAAGTTGTCACGTACCCAACAAGAACAAGAACAGGGCACCCAATGGTAAGCCAACAGACCCGATCGAGGCTTGCAATGACTAACAATGGAAGGAGAGATTTGCATCAACAAAATTTCAGAAACAAGTGTTAGGGTGAGTCATAGGAGCTTTTCCCGACAAGAGAGCCCCCCACCTACCACCGCTCAACCTCTAAAAAAGAAAAAACATCTGCATTGACTTCCAAAATGAGATGAAGAAAGGAAAATTCAGCACACCCATCCATCATGCAACCAAGTATGGGGCTACATGGTCTCTGCCAAAGCAGAGGATCTCCATTTTGAGATGTCCTAATAATGGATTGCTCCCTCTACTGGCGGGATGATGAGGAATTCTAGAAGAGATGGCATTTTTCTATCTTGACCACCTTGGTTCACCTATGCAACCTACAGTTTTGGGGTGCACAATATTACCGTACAATACTTTTGTAATAATACACATGCAATGCAATAAACAAATGAGCTGAATACCCATAGGGGTTTATTTACTAAAGCTGGAGAGTCCAAAATCAGACTCCCTTCTGCATAGAAACCAATCAGCTTCCAGGTTTCATTGCCAAAGCTTCATTGAACAAGCTGAGGTTAGAAGCTGATTGGTTTCTATGCAGAAGGGAGTCTGATTTTGGACTCTCCAGCTTTAGTAAATAAACCCCATAGAGTCTGTACCTGTGTCTAAAACATGATCCTTTTTTGTATCTTTTTGCACTAGCATTAAAAATGAACTGAAATTCCTCCAGTATGCAGCTAGGTTGAGTCATGTGAGCTTATCCCACTGAAATAATGCCTTCAAAAATATATTGCAGACTTCCAAAATTAGAGGGAGAAAGGGAAATTCTGCATATATATCACATGACTGGTCACATGGTCTCTGCCAATGCAGAGGATCTGCTGGGTCTGTTTCAAGGTGCCTAAATTGGGGGTTGCTCCCTCTACTGGTGGTCTTCATGACTAGCTCTAGGAGCAGTAGCATGTTTCCATCCTGAGCACCTTGGCACTCATGGGACCTACCCTGTTCCATCAGGGGCCCCCGTGACCATATGGGTATCCTGGGCATGATGTATGAATTCAACCCAACAGCAATAACACAAAATTGAAATACTGTTTCCTGTTGGGTTGAGGCTTTCAGAATTTGCTGGAAGCACCTTCATCATGATGAAAGGAGGGGGTGTGCTGCAACACACCGACAGCAATCCATGGTGTCAGAGGCCAGGAAATGGCTGATGTACCAACAGGAAACCAACCCTGTACATGACCCATACACAGCATCGTTCAGGCACCGATGAACAAAAAGAGTCAATGGGGGGGATTTACTAAAACGTGAGCTCTCAGAATCTGGGGCAGCTGTGCATGGCAGCCAATCAGCTTCTCACATCAGCTCGTTCAATGAAGCTTTGAGAATAAAACCTGGAAGCTGATTGGTTTCTATGCAGAGGTGCACCAGATTCTGTCTGCTCCAGTTTTAGTAAATCTCCCCCCATGTTACTTGCCG
This sequence comes from Staurois parvus, assembly GCA_951230385.1. Classification (NCBI taxonomy): domain Eukaryota; kingdom Metazoa; phylum Chordata; class Amphibia; order Anura; family Ranidae; genus Staurois; species Staurois parvus. The sequence goes on from CATNWA010016008.1 coordinate 14,517, forward strand.
GTGCTAGACTATTTGGTGCACCCCCCCCCCAAAAAAAAGAAAACTTCACCTATAGTTCTAATTCCCCCCCCCCCCCCCCCCCCAAGCAAACATCCTCTTTCCTCTTGAATTTTCAACCCTAGCACAAATCCTCTCCCTCAAATCCCCCCCCAGTGTAAATCCTCCCAATCCTACCTCCGAGCACAACCCTCTCTAAGTTACCCTTCCTCCCCACCCAAATCTTCCCTCCTAGCACAAATCCCCCCCCCCTCCTAGCACATCTGCTCCTAGTACAATCCCCCCCCCCGCAAATCCCCCCTCCTAGCACACCCCTTTATTCCCCCCCTCCTACCACAAATCCCCCCAATCCTCCCTTCTGGCACAACCCCCTGACCAATGCCATCTCCTGGCAGAAAATCCCGCAATCTCCCCTCCTAACACACATCCCCCCAATCCTATCACCTAACACAACCCCCCCCCAATCCCTTTTCCTAACACAGATACCCCCAAACCCCTCTCCTACCATCACTCCTCTTCCTTTAATCCCTCCACTTAGGACAAACTCCCTCAAATCCCTCCTCTAGCTAAACCCCCTCCGAATTACCCTTCCCAGCATAGGAAGGGACCTCTCAGACAGAAGCTGCTGCCCAATGCTTGATGTAAACCACCAAAGAAATACAACTTTGAGCACAACTGTATATATTATTATTATTATTATTATTATACAGTATTTATATAGCGCCAAAAGGTTTGCTCAGCGCTGTACATTGTAGTGGGGGACAGAACATGAGACAAGACAGTAACAATACAATAAATGAGGGGATTGAGGGCCCTGCTCCTTGGAGCTTACAATCTAGGAGGGAGGGGATAGTGGTACAGGAGGAAGAGGCTGTGGGGGATGGAGTGGTAGGAGGAGATCGGCTGTTAGGTGAGGGTGGGGTAGGCTTCCCTGAAGAGATGGGTTTTCAGGGTGCGCCTAAAGGTGAGGAGGGTAGGCGACAGTCTGATGGATTGGGGTAGTGAGTTCCAGAGGGTGGGGGAAGACCTGGAGAAGTCCTGCAGTCAGCGTGGGAGGAGGAGACCAGGGAGCTGGAGAGTAGGAGGTCCTGTGAGGAGCGAAGGGCACGGGTAGGGTGGTATTTGGGTATCAGGTCTGTGTTAGTAGTTTGAATTGAATGCGTTGGGCAATCGGGAGCCAGTGAAGGGAATATATATATATACTGGATTTCCCTTTTAGTACTCGTGGTCTTGACCATGGTGACCCTGAGCACATCTGGATCATTGATGTGACTTGTTGGTGGAACACTCGGCTATATACACCCTCCCATGCCAGGCGCAGATAGAACACAAGTCCCATTACCTTGTTACGCAGGTCTTTTGACAGTTCTTTTCTACTCCCCGTGGCTCAGTATCTAGCCTGCTCAGTGCATCCACAGGAGAGCAAACTCATTGACTATTTACACACAGAAATTGCAATTTAAAAAGCCACAGATGTGGGAAATGAACCTTTAATTGCCATTGTACCCCGTGTGTGTGTATCCATATAGCACAACTGTATCTATATATATATATATATATACTGGATTTCCCTATTAGTACTTGTGGTCTTGACTTGGGTGACCTTGAGCACATCTGGATCATTCATGTGACGTGTGGTGGTGGGGGGGGGGGGGGGGGCTGTTAGTGCTGACCAGCTCTGGCAAGTGACGAGAGAGGCGGTTGCGCATGTGCAATCTTGATTGAAATAAGCAGGACTGGTAGATCGGAGAACACTCGGCTACATACACCCTCCCATGCCAGGCGCAGACAGAACACAAGTCCCATTACCTTGTTACGCAGGTTTTTTGACAGTTCTTTTCTGCTCCCCATGGCTCAGTATCCAGCCTGCTCAGTGCATCCACAGGAGAGCTAACGAACTCCTTGACTATTTACAAACAGAAATTGCAATTTAAAAAGCCACAGATGTGGGAAATTAACCTTTTCTGCTCCCCATGGCTCAGTATCCAGCCTGCTCAGTGCATCCACAGGAGAACTAACAAACTCATTGACTATTTACACACAGAAATTGCAATTTAAAAAGCCACAAACGTGGGAAATGAACCTTTAACTGCCATTGTACCCTGTGCGTGTCTATATATATATATATATATACTGGATTTCCCTTTTAGTACTTGTGGTCTTGACTTGGGTGACCTTGAGCACATCTGGATCATTCATGTGACGTGTTGGTGGGGGGGGGGGGCTGTTAGTGGAAGTGCTGACCAGCTCTGACAAGTGACGGGAGAGGCGGTTGCGCATGTGCAATCTTGATTGAAATAAGCAGGGCTGGTAGATCGGAGAACACTCGGCTACATACTCCCTCCCATGCCAGGCGCAGACAGAACACAAGTCCCATTACCTTGTTACGCAGGTTTTTTTTTGTTCTTTTCTGCTCCCCATGGCTCAGTATCCAGCCTGCTCAGTGCATCCACAGGAGAGCTAACGAAATCCTTGACTATTTACAAACAGAAATTGCAATTTAAAAAGCCACAGATGTGGGAAATTAACCTTTTCTGCTCCCCATGGCTCAGTATCCAGCCTGCTCAGTGCATCCACAGGAGAACTATCGAACTCATTGACATTTACACACAAATTGCAATTTAAAAAGCCACAAACGTGGGAAATGAAACTTTAACTGCCATTGTACCCTGTGTGTGTCTATATATATATATACTGGATTTCCCTTTTAGTACTTGTGGTCTTGACTTGGGTGACCTTGAGCACATCTGGATCATTCATGTGACGTGTTGGTGGTGGGGGGGGGGGGGGGGTTAGTGGAAGTGATGAGCAGCTTTGACAAGTGACGGGAGAGGCGGTTGCGCATGTGCAATCTTGATTGAAATAAGCAGGGCTGGTAGATCGGAGAACACTCGGCTACATACACCCTCCCATGCCAGGCGCAGACAGAACACAAGTCCCATTACCTTGTTACGCAGGTCTTTTGACAGTTATTTTCTGCTCCCTCATGGCTCGTTATCTAGCCTGCTCAGTGCATCCACAGGAGAGCTAACGAACTCCTTGACTATTTACAAACAGAAATTGCAATTTAAAAAGCCACAGATTTGGAAATTAACCTTTTCTGCTCCCCATGGCTCAGTATCTAGCCTGCTCAGTGCATCCACAGGAGAGCTAACAAACTCATTGACTATTTACACACAGAAATTGCAATTTAAAAAGCCACAAACGTGGGAAATGAACCTTTAACTGCCATTGTACCCTGTGCGTGTCTATATATATATATACTGGATTTCCCTTTTAGTACTTGTGGTCTTGACTTGGGTGACCTTGAGCACATCTGGATCATTGATGTGACGTGTTGGTGGGGGGGGGGGTGTTAGTGGAAGTGATGAGCATCTCTGACAAGTGACGAGAGAGGCGGTTGCACACGTGCAATCTTGGTGAATGTTGAAATAAATAGGGCTGGTAGATTGGAGATCACTCGGCTACATACTCCCTCCCATGCCAGGCACTCAACACTCACAGACAGAACTCACAGCACTCAGTACTCACAGCACTCAGTACTCACAGCACTCAGTACTCACAGCACTCAGCACTCACAGACAGAACTCACAGCACTCAGTACTCACAGCACTCAGTACTCACAGCACTCAGTACTCACAGCACTCAGTACTCACAGACAGAACTCACAGCACAGCACTCACAGACAGAACTCACAGCACTCAGTACTCACAGCACTCAACACTCACAGACAGAACTCACAGCACTCAGTACTCACAGCACTCAGTACTCACAGCACTCAGTACTCACAGCACTCGGCACTCACAGACAGAACTCACAGCACTCAGTACTCACAGCACTCAACACTCACAGACAGAACTCACAGCACTCAGTACTCACAGCACTCAGTACTCACAGCACTCAGCACTCACACAGACAGAACTCACAGCACTCAGCACTCACACAGACAGACAGACACAACCCAGGAGGACTTTTTCTGCAAGACATCCAAGCTTTACACTTCTCTGCAAATACTAGAGAAGATTTGGAACCATCTGGACCGCACGGCACGGGACTGTACAGCACAGCACAGGACGGGACTTGCCGCCACATTTTACTGGATTCTTCTGCGAGATCCTGAGTTAACCCTCCGAGGGCAGCCGCTGGCACGATGGAACCCAAAAAGGTACACGCCGTACTTCTGACTCTCATGACAGAACGTTTTAAAGCCAATTAGGGCCACGGCGTGCTGCCGAACCGCATGGCAGGGCGACCGCAAAGACCGGCGTGGCTCATTTATTCGTTGTTACATTTTAAATGAAGCTGGACGCGTTCACTTTTATTTCGTTTTTTTTTTGTCGTGGGCCAGATCCGGACTATTGCAAGATTTTATCTGGCCCTCTGATGTTAAAAAGGGGGGGGGGGGGGCTCTGATGGGGATTCTGACTTAAGGGGGGATTCTGATAGGGATCCTGATGCAGGGGGGGCTTTGATGGTGATGATGTAAGGGGAGACTCTTGATGGGAATCTTGGTGTAAGGGGTGACTCTGTTGGTGACCTTGGTGTTAGGGGAGACTGACCCTTATGCAAGGTGGACTGTAATGGTGACCCTGATATCTGGGGGACTCTGTTGGGAACCCTGATATAAGGGGGGGGGCTTATGGTAGGGGAGACTCTGATGTAAGGTGGACTGTAATGGACATTCTTCCCACTGACACCAATGTAAAGGGCATTCTTCCCACTGACCCCCAATGTAAGGGACATTCTTCCCACTGATCACCAATGTAAGGGACATTCTTCCCACTGACCCCCAATGTAAGGAACATTCTTCCCACTGACCCCCAATGTAAGGGACATTCTTCCCACTGACCACCAATGTAAGGGGCATTCTTCCCACTGACCCCCAATGTAAGGGACATTCTTCCCACTGATCACCAATGCAAGGAACATTCTTTCCCACTGACCCCCAATGTAAGGGACATTCTTCCCACTGACCCCCAATGTAAGTGACATTCTTCCCACTGATCACCAATGTAAGGGAACATTCTTCCCACTGACCCCCAATGTAAGGGACATTCTTCCCACTGACCACCAATGTAAGGGGCATTCTTTCCCACTGACCCCCAATGTAAGGAGCATTCTTCCCACTGACCACCAATGTAAGGGACATTCTTCCCACTGATCACCAATGTAAGGGACATTCTTCCCACTGACCACCAATGTAAAGGGCATTCTTCCCACTGACCCCCCAATGTAAGGGACATTCTTCCCACTGATCACCAATGTAAGGGACATTCTTCCCACTGACCCCCAATGTAAGGAACATTCTTCCCACTGACCCCCCAATGTAAGGGACATTCTTCCCACTGACCACCAATGTAAGGGACATTCTTCTCACTGACCCTCAATGTAAGGGACATTCTTCTTCTCACTGACCCCCCAATGTAAGGGACATTCTTCCCACTGACCCCCAATGTAAGGGATATTCTTCCCACTGACCACCAATGTAAGGAGCACATTCTTCCCACTGACCATCAATGTAAGGGACATTCTTCCCACTGACCACCAATGTAAGGGACATTCTTCCCACTGACACCAATGTAAGGGACATTCTTCTCACTGGACCCCCAATGTAAGGGACATTCTTCCCACTGATCACCAATGTAAGGGACATTCTTCCCACTGACCACCAATGTAAGGGACATTCTTCCCACTGACCACCAATGTAAGGGGCATTCTTCCCACTGACCACCAATGTAAGGGGCATTCTTCCCACTGACTCCCAATGTAAGGGACATTCTTCCCACTGATTACCCAATGTAAGGGACATTCTTCCCACTGATCACCAATGTAAGGGACATTCTTCCCACTGACCCACCAATGTAAGGGACATTCTTCCCACTGACCACCAATGTAAGGGACATTCTTCCCACTGATTACCAATGTAAGGGACATTCTTCCCACTGATCACCAATGTAAGGGACATTCTTCCCACTGACCACCAATGTAAAGGACATTCTTCCCACTGACCACCAATGTAAGGGGCATTATTCCCACTGACCACCAATGCAAGGGACATTCTTCCCATTGACCACCAATGTAAGGGACATTCTTCCCACTGACCCCCCCAATGTAGGGACATTCTTCCCACTGATCACCAATGCAAGGGACATTCTTCCCATTGACCCACCAATGTAAGGGACATTCTTCCCACTGACCCCCAATGTAAGGGACATTCTTCCCACTGACCACCAATGTAAGGGACATTCTTCCCACTGACCCCCAATGTAAGGGACATTCTTCCCACTGACCCCCAATGTAAGGGACATTCTTCCCACTGACCACCAATGTAAGGGGCATTCATTCTTCCCACTGACCACCAATGTAAGGGACATTCTTCCCACTGACCCCCAATCTAAGGACATTCTTCCCACTGACCCCCAATGTAAGGGGCATTCTTCCCACTGTCCCCAATGTAAGGGACATTCTTCCCACTGACCCCCAATGTAAGGGACATTCTTCCCACTGACCCCCAATATAAGGGACATTCTTCCCATTGATCATCAATGTAAGGAGCATTCTTCGCACTGACCACCAATGTAAGGGACGTTTTTCCCACTGACCCCCCAATGTAAGGGACATTCTTCCCACTGATCACCACTGTAAGGGACATTCTTCCCACGGACCACCAATGTAAGGAACATTCTTCCCACTGTTCCCCAATGTAAGGGACATTCTTCCCACTGTCCCCCAATGTAAGGGACATTCTTCCCACTGATCCCAATGTAAGGACATTCTTCCCACTGATCACCAATGTAAGGGACGTTTTTCCCACTGATCACCAACATAAGGGACATTCTTCCCACTGACCGCCCCCCCAATGTAAGGGACATTCTTCCCACTGACCCCCAATCTAAGGGACATTCTTCCCACTGATCACCAATGTAAGGGACATTCTTCCCACTGACCCCCAATGTAAGGGACATTCTTCCCACTGACCCCAATGTAAGGGACATTCTTCCCACTGATCACCCCCAATGTAAGGGACATTCTTCCCACTGATCACCAATGTAAGGGACATTTTTCCCACTGACCCCCAATGTAAGGGACATTCTCTTCCCACTGATTTTCCCCCGATGAATTGAATGTAAGGGACATTTTTCTTCTCACTGAGGAGGGCTGCTCCACCAACTGTAAGGCAACATTCTGGCAATGACCACCATACCATCCCCCATGCTGTGTACGAGGGTTATACTGTCTACAGTTTCACTTCAAAGTGGTCAGCAACTGAGACATCCCGTGACAGTCACAGGATGAGAGAAGTTATTTATCACAAGGTCCACTCATGTGTGTATCAGGAGCACTAATCAAAGACTTCTGAAGGAATGGAATCCAAGTGACAGGTCCTCTTTGTTGTTTAGGAATGAAAGCCAACACATTTCAGGGGTCCTTCATCAGGGCTCACCTTGTGGAAACACTTGTATTGGTTTTGGGGTTCTGCAATGAATGTCGTGAAAGAACTCACAGAAAATATATTTGAGGACCAATAGGGAGCTTGTATATACAATATGGGCAGCATTAAGCAACTCGGCCAAGTGATTGCATGCAAGGGGTCCTGGGATCAATTCCCACCAATTCCCTCCTGTGTAGGGTTTGGAAGGTGAACTGGCAGCTACCCCCAAAACTGGGTAGCAAGCACCCTATGTGTAGCTAGCAGTGCATTAGATTGTCAGCTCCTTTGCACTGATGTAACATTGTCGGTGTCAGGGCTTCATAAATGAGTAATAGAAGGTAAATACGGGTGACAATGGGGCATGTAGCAAGGTTCTCGTTGGTTCCAGAAACATGCCCATGCTGCTAATGGCAACACTTGGAAGGTTGTGAACAAAACAAATATTTAATTGTAATCCTAATAGACTTTCAGATTCTTCGCCAAAATTCTCAACGCCAGCAAGAGCTGAAATGTACACCTACAGCTCCACCTACTGGTGGGAATGCATTTTATGAATCTGCGTGATTGCTGTTGAAATGATTGGACTGGTGACAGGGTCTCTTTAACAGCTTCTGTTCTGCTCTTCTAATAGTTGAGTCCATCCATGGACATTGCTGTAGATTGCAGGTCAAAGTCTATGCAGATAGACACTATGTTTCCGAAAAGTATTGGGTCGCCAGCCTTTCCACACGCATGACCTTTAATGCCCCCCAGTCTTAGTCCGTAGGGTTCAATATTGAGTTGGGCCCGCCCTTTCCACACGCATGACCTTTAATGTCCCCCCAGTCTTAGTCCGTAGGGTTCAGTATTGAGTTGGCCCCGCCCTTTCCACACACATGACCTTTAATGGCCCCCCAGTCTTAGTCCGTAGGGTTCAATATTGAGTTGGCCCCGCCCTTTCCACACACATGACCTTTAATGTCCCCCCAGTCTTAGTCCGTAGGGTTCAGTATTGAGTTGGCCCCGCCCTTTCCACACACATGACCTTTAATGGCCCCCCAGTCTTAGTCCGTAGGGTTCAGTATGAGTTGGCCCCGCCCTTTCCCCACATGACCTTTAATGGCCCCCCAGTCTCAGTCCGTAGGGTTCAATATTGAGTTGGCCCCGCCCTTTGCAGCTATAACAGCTTCAACTCTTCTGGGAAGGCCGTCCACAAGGTTTAGGAGGGTGTCTATGGGAAGGTTGGACCATTCTTCCAGAAGCACATTTGTCAGGTCAGGCACTGATGTCGGGGGAGGAGGCCTGGCTCGCAGTCTGCGCTCTAATTCATCCCAAAGGTGTTCTATGGGGTTGAGGTCAGGACTCTGTGCAGGACAGTCAAGTTCCTCCACCCCAAACTGGCTCCTCCATGTCTTTATGGACCTTGCTTTGTGCATTGGTGTGCAGTCATGTTGGAACAGGAAGGGGCCATCCCCAAACTCTTCCCACAAAGTTGGGAGCATGAAATTTTCCAAAATGTCACCTTAAGAGTTCCCTTCACTGCAACTAGGGGGCCAAGCCCAACCCCTGAAGAACAACCCCACACCATAATCCCCCCTCCACCAAACTTTTACACTTGGCACAATGCAGTCAGGCAAGTACCGTTTTCCTGGCAACTGCCAAACCCAGACACGTCCATCATATTGCCAGACAGAGAAGTGTGATTGGTCACTCCAGAGAACACGCCTCCCCACTGCTCTAGAGTCCAGTGGCGGCGTGCTTTACACCACGGCATCCAACGCTTTGCATTACACTTGGTGATGGAAGGCTTGGATGCAGCTGCTCGGCCATGGAAACCCATTCCATGAAGCTCTCTACGCTCTGTTGTTGGGCTCATCTGAAGGCCACACCAAGTTTGGAGGTCTTTAGCTATTGATTCTGCAGACAGTTGGTGACTTCTGCGCACTGTGCGCTTCAGCATGCTGACCCCGCCCTGTCATGTGACGTGGCCTACTGCTTGATGGCTGAGTGGCTGTTGTTCCCAGTGGCTTACATTTTGTTATAATCCCACTAACAGTTGAGCGTGGAATATTTAGTAGCCAGGGAAATGTCACGGATGGACTTATTGCCCAGGTGGCCACCTATCACGGGACCACGCTTGGAGTCACTGAGCTCCTGAGAGCGACCCATTCTTTCACCAATGTTTGTAGAAGCAGTCTGCATGCCTCGGGGCTTGATTGTATACACCTGTGTCCATGGAGGGGATTGGAACACCTGAATCACATGATATGGAGGGGATTGGAACACCTGAATCACATGATATGGAGGGGATTGGAACACCTGCATCACATGATTGGGAGGGCGGGGACAATACTTTGGGCAATATAGCGTATATGAAAAGCAGATTTTTTAAAAAAAGTTCCCCTTAGCACGTATTGAAATACCCTCCCCCCCCCCACCCCCTCTACAACAAGGCTGCCCCCTGCAGACTCACCAGATTAGGGATCCAGCACCTTTTGTCTTCCAAGCTGAAGAAAGCCCAACATCATTCAACTTACTACCTGTGAGCCCAGGTTGTCAGAGACACGTCCTTTGGCGGCACCCTGGAGGAAGGCAGTAGAGAGAATAATGAGGTGACGCTGCCCCCTGTGGCTTTTTAGACTCCACCCCCTCCTAGAGGAAGAAGTGGAGGAAGGGGAACCATGACATCATGTGATACCCCTGCAAAAATATACCTAGGAAGAATTTTTTTTATTAAAAGGGTGCTCCAAGGGGAGTGGAGGGTCTCAAGCGGGGAAAGAGCTGAAGTAACATTTTATTCTCAACTGCTTATTGGCTCATAAAAAAATTTTTTCTAAAACTAAAACAAAGAACAAAGTCTATTGGAAGTAGAAATGATGTCTATGGGGAGATTGGTCCTTCTTTTCTTCTCTCTCTGTAGGTATAACTGTGAACAAAAGTCGCATTGAAGATAATTAGGGAGTCTTAAAAATATTCTGGCGCCATCTAATGGTCAAAATGCAGTATTTTCCAGACTGCAATATTTTGGGAAAATACTGCATTATGGCCACTGGATGGCGGTGACGTTCATAGGAAATACACAACTAAAAGGCATTATGGAGAGTCATCGCGACGGCTGTGCACATGATGAGGCGATTTATTAAAAATATAAATAGAATCCTAAATGTCTTGTCTCTTCTATTGGTCTCTACAGGGCAGGCTTACGTGCTCGCTGGTCTTCCCAGTCCTGGTGGTGACCATTGGCTCCCTGCAGTTCGGGTACAACACCGGAGTGATCAATGCCCCCGAAAAGGTGATGATTTCTGTATATTCCTTCTTTAAAAGCTACTATATTGCAGTAAGGAGTGTGAGGGACCTGAGGAGTCTATGTGTGTGTCTGATGGCAGCAACATCCCGGGTATAGGCAGTACATAGACAAGAAATATGGATGTAAGGGGACATTGGGATGGGGACATCTGACGTATGGGGGGACTCTGATGGGGATACCTGATGTAAGGAGGTACACTGATGGGGATACCTGATGTAAAGGGGGACTCTGCTGGGGACATCTGATGTAAAGGGGCACTCTGATGGGGACGTCTGATGTAAAGGGGCACTCTGATGGGGACACCTGATGTAACGAGGGACTGTGCTGGGGACATCTGATGTAAGGAGGGACTCTGGGGGAGCACATGATATATGGGGGCACTCTGATGAGAACACCTGATGTAAAGGGGGCACTCTGATGGGGACACCTGATGTAAGGAGGGACTCTGGGGTGGGGGCAGGTGATATAAGGGGGCACTCTGAGGAGAACACCTGATGTAATGGGGCACTCTGATGGGGATACCTGATGTAAAGGGGGACTCTGGGGGGGGCACCTGATATAAGGGGGTACTCTGATATGAACACCTGATGTAAGGGGGCACTCTGATGGGGACACCTAATGTAAGGGGGCACTCTGATGGGGACACCTGATGTAAGGGGGCACTCTGATGGGGACACCTGATGTAAGGAGGGACTCTGGGGTGGAGGCAGGTGATAAGGGGGCACTCTGATGGGGAACCTGATGTAAGGAGGGACTCTGGGGTGGGGGCAGGTGATATAAGGGGGCACTCTGAGGAGAACACTTGATGTAAGGAGGGACTCTGATGGGGACATCTGATGTAAGGAGGGACTCTGGGGAGCACATGATATAAGGGGGCAATTCCCCCCTCCCCCCAAAAATATTGCCCCTTGTAGAACAAATTCCTACCCCCCGCCCTACCATTTTACCCTCTCTAGCACAACCCCCCCCTCAAATCCCCCCTCTTAGCTCAAATTATCTTCCCCCATCCCCCCTCCCAGCACAAATTTCCCTAAATCAAATCACCACTCCTCAAATTTCCCCCTCCTAGAACAATTCCTTCCCCCTGCCACTCCCAAATTCCCCCTTCCAACATAAATCCCCCCCCCCAATTTCCCCCTCCTAGAACAAATTATTTGCCCCTCAAATTTCCCTTCTGAGTACAAACCCTCCTCCCCCAGCTCCAAATCCCCCCTCCTAGCAAAAATTTCCCTTCCCCCAATCCTTCATCCTAGCACAAATCCCTGCTAATCATCCCTACTGGCACCCCCCCCCCCCCAAGAAAGTCCCCACCCCCCCATTCTACCATATTACTTTCTCTAGCACAAACCCCCCAAATCCCCCACGTAGCACAAATACTCTTCCTCCATCCCCCCTCCCAGCACAAATTCCCCTAAATCGTTTCAAATTTCCCCTCCTAGAACAATTCCTCCCCCCTGCCACCCCCCAAATTCCCCCTTCCAACATAAATCCACCCCCCCAAAAAAACAAAATCCCCCTCCTAGCACAAATCCTCTACCCCTCAAATTTCCCTTCTGAGTACAAACCCTCCTCCCCCCTCTCCAAATCCCCCCTCCTAGAAAAAATGTCCCCCTCTCCCAATCCCCCATCCTAGCATAAGTCCCTGCCATTCATCTCTACTAGCACAATCCCCCCCAAAAAAAGTCCCCTTTTGAAAAATTCCCCACCCCCACCCTAACATATTACTTTCTCCAGCGCAAACCCCCCAAATCACCCCGCCTAGCGCAAATGCTCTTCCGCCATCCCCCCTCTCAGCACAAATTCCCCCAAATCACCACTCCCCAAATTTAACCCCCTGCCACCCCCCAAATTCCCCCTCTAGCATAAATCCCTCCCCCATCTCCTCATGATTCCCCCCCCTTCCTCACATGGCAGCTGCCCCTCCTGCCCACTCCTTGTCCCGGACCTACTTGGGGATATGGGATTGTACCCCTTATAGGGGCAGTTAGCATCCAATGAGCCTATATAGCTTCTTTATACCATCCTTTATAGAAGGGTGCAAGGAACGATCCTAAACTACTATAGGGGGGTGGAGGGGAGCCCCCAAGAGATATGAGCTGGCAAAAATAAACCCCATCGCTCGTGGGGTCGGAATTGAATCCCCCCAGACTTGTCCTGGAATGAAGGCACATTTGGCGTCTATGACTTGCTGCGCGTTGGAAGAAATAAGAAAACCTCCGTACTATAGATCCACACTGACTGATGGGCCCCTATCTACGTGCTGAGCCATACATACCACAGGTGGACGTGCTGCAGCATGTTCCCGAACATTTCCCTTCTGTATCCCATCCGAGACTCTGACATTCCCTGAGTTACAGCAACATTCCTGTTTGCTAAAAGGGAAACAAAGCTTCATCATTTCTGACGTTTTTAGTAAAAAAGAAAAAAAATGGCGTAGAACGCTGGAATTTGGTCTACAAATGTAAAGTTGTTAATTCCCCAGGGCCCAACCGACAGCCCAAAGGAGACATGTGGCCCTTTGGTAGTTGTTGGGTGGCCCTCGGTCCCTAGGAGTCTATAGTGGGAACATTGATTTGTAAAAGGGATTTTATACCAGTGATCTCTACTAGCCTCATGTAGTGTGTGTCCCCAGTCTCTGACTCAGGTCTCCATTCTCCAACCAAACCTGTAGCATTCCCCCAGTCTCCTGCCAAATCTGTAGCATGTCCCCAGTCTCCAACCAAACCTGTAGCATGTCCCCATGTCCCCAGTCTCCAACCAAACTTGTAGCATGCCCCCAGTCTCCAACCAAATCTGTAGCATGTTCCCAGTCTCCAACCAAACCTGTAGCATGTCCCCAGTCTCCTGCCAAATCTGTAGCATACCCCCAGTCTCCAACCAAACCTGTAGCATGTCCCCAGTCTCCTGCCAAACCTGTAGCATGTTCCCAGTCCCCTGCCAAAATCTGTAGCATGCCCCCAGTCTCCTGCCAAATCTGTAGCATGCCCCCAGTCTCCTATCAAACCTGTAGCATGACACAAATCTCCAACCAAACCTGCAGCATGCCCACAGTCTCCTATCAAACCTGTAGCATGTCCCCAGTCTCCAACCAAACCTTTTGCATGCCCCAAATCTCCAGCTAAACCTGTAGCATGTCCCCAGTCTCCAACCAAACCTGTAGAATTCCCCAGTCTCCAACCAAACCTGTAGCATGTCCCCAGTCTCCAACCAAACCTGTAGCATGCCCCAGTCTCCAACCAAACCTGTAGCATGTCCCCAGTCTCCAACCAAACCTGTAGCATGTCCCCAGTCTCCAACCAAACCTGTAGCATATTCCCCAGTCTCCAACCAAACCTGTAGCATGTTCCCAGTCTCCAACCAAACCTGTAGCATGTCCCCAGTCTCCAACCAAACCTGTAGCATGTCCCCAGTCTCCAACCAAACCTGTAGCATATCCCCAGTCTCGAATCAAACCTGTAGCATGTCCCCAGTCTCCTACCAATACCAATGTAGCATGCCCCAGTCTCCAACCAAACCTGTAGCATGTCCCCAGTCTCCAACCAAACTTGTAGCATGCCCCCAGTCTCCAACCAAATCTGTAGCATGTTCCCAGTCTCCTGCCAAACCTGTAGCATGCCCCCAGTCTCCTGCCAAACCTGTAGCATGTTCCCAGTCTCCAACCAAACCTGTAGCATGTCCCCAGTCTCCTGCCAAATCTGTAGCATACCCCCAGTCTCCAACCAACCTGTAGCATGTCCCCAGTCTCCTGCCAAACCTGTAGCATGTTCCCAGTCCCCTGCCAAATCTGTAGCATGCCCCCAGTCTCCTGCCAAATCTGTAGCATGCCCCCAGTCTCCTATCAAACCTGTAGCATGACACAAATCTCCAACCAAACCTGCAGCATGCCCACAGTCTCCTATCAAACCTGTAGCATGTCCCCAGTCTCCAACCAAACCTGTAGCATATCCCCAGTCTCGAATCAAACCTGTGCATGTCCCCAGTCTCCTACCAATCCTGTAGCATGCCCCAGTCTCCAACCAAACCTGTAACCTTTAGCATGTCCCCAGTCTCCAACCAAACCTGTAGCATGCCCCAGTCTCCAATCAAACCTGTAGCATGTCCCCAGTCTCCAACCAAACTTGTAGCATGCCCATAGTCTCCAACCAAACCTGTAGCATACCCTTGGTCTCCAACCAAACCTGTTGCATGCCCCCAGTCTCCAACCAAACCTGTAGCATGCCCCCAGTCTACAAACAAATCTGCAGCATTTCCCCAGTCTCTTATCAAACCTTTAGCATTTCCCCAGTCTCCTACCAAACCTGCAGTACGCCCCCAGTCTCCTACAATTCACTATGACCATGACTAACATTGCATATGCTGAGCATTATGTGTATATCTGAGTATTTTGTTGCAGATTGTTTCTGGGAGAATCTAATGCTGCAGGGGGGGGTCTGTTGATGTTGGAAAGTATTTTTTGTTGCAGGGGGCCTATTGCTGCTGGGAGAATCTTAGGTTGCTGGGGGGTCTGTTGTTGCTTGGGAGATCTATTGTTTCTGGGGAGAGCTATTGTTGCTGGGGGGTCTATAGTTACTGGCTGCAGAGGAACTATTATATTGTTTTTCTTGTTATTAACCAATTCCACACAAATCACAAATGAGAAATTTTAGGGGGGTTCTAGGTGATTTCTTAGCAATATAAAGCATTAAGACATAGCTGGATGGGGGAGATTTCTTTGCATATAATAAAATTGAATTAAATTGCGTTTTTGGTTCGTGTTGCTCAGATACACTGTAGTTCCACTTTAAAACTCAGACTTGATATCTGAACAAAGCACATCCCTCTATAGTGTGTACTTGTCACAATCCAGAGCACTAAGTGCCATTTCTGTCTGCTGCCTCCGTCCTCTGCTATAAGCATGAGTCTCTTCTGATAAGTTTTCCTGACACCAAGATAAAAATGGTGACAGGGAGGGACCTCCAGCAGATTGACAGCCTTATCTCTGTTCCTGTGTGCTGTGTGAAGGGGGGGGTCCCTTCCCTCCAATCAGCTCTCAGAGCTCTACTCACTGATGTAACTTCAGCTCCCCGCCCCCTGCTTTTACGGGTCTGAGAGATCCTGTGTAAATGTTGCGCTTTGGGTGGATGTAGGGGAAAGACGGTTACAGATAAACAGGTGCAACTTATGTAGATGTTTCATCTGTGTGTATCACCTGAGGCCAGTCACTACACTGGGCATATGGAAGGGTTTACAAGAACTTTTTAAGTCCTGTAACATAATCATTCTGCTATACAGACCACCCAACGCATTTTAATCAGTCAGGAATTTAATTATCGGGACCCTATGATTAAACTCCTGGACAAGTGAAATGCGTTGGAGAGGCTGTATGGAGGATGTTGGAGAACTTGCCAAACTTTTCGGAGGCTGGATTAGGAGGATGTTGGAGGACTTGCCAAAATTTTCGGAGGCTGGATTAGGAGGATGTTGGAGGACTTGCCAAACTTTACGGAGGCTGGATTAGGAGGATGTTGGAGGACTTGCCAAACTTTCCTGAGGTTTTATATAGTTCCCCATCCTTTTTGGGACTCATGAACTGTGATAGCAGCCAGGAACGGGAACCATTTCCCGGTGCCGGTGGTAGCTTGGGGATCCGATGCTTGAATGGAATATTTAATTCTCTTTACAAACAGGTTTCATCTTCCCTTCACAAAGAAAGTGACAGAAGGAGCCTAGATGTCATGGACAACAGCTTCACTGTTTCAGATTTCTTTGCTCCAGTCTATAAACCATTTACTGATAATGATTGTCTCCATCTCATACGAAGCGAAGAACTGGTGTTGGCTGCCAAAGACAAACATAAGCATCCACGTCTATTAGAAATCTAACATTGTACGGGGTTGGCAACTTGAGAACCTCAGTAGTTTCTTTTTCCTCAACAGTTATACAACCCTCCAGGTCAGCCATTTTCAACCAGGGTTGCGTAGAACTTTAGGGTTCCTCCAGAGGTTGCTAGGAGTCCCTTGGGCTGTGGCTGATTGACCTCTCATTTGGTGGTCCCCTCAAAGTGCTGGGGCCAATGCCAGCATCAGGACACCACTGATCTTTTTAGCTGTCTGGAAGGTCACTGTAAGGAGGTAATTTCTGCCACTGACCACCAAAGGTCTTAGCTGGGGTTCCCCGAGACCCAAAATGTATTTCAAGATTACCTACGGGGTAAAAACATTGAGAAAGGCTTCTCCAAGTATTGCTTTGTTTTACTAAACTGTGCAACTGCCATTTACTTTTTTCAGATCATCAGGTCGTTCTATAATGACACGTACATCCATCGTTACAACAAGTCAATTTCTGAAAGCCTCCTGACATCACTCTGGTCCCTCTCTGTGGCCATATTCTCCGTAGGTGGGATGGTGGGCTCCCTCTCCGTAGGGTACTTCGCCAACCGTTTTGGCAGGTAAGGATATAGCATTCTCTTTCTAGGTTATAATTTGCAGACAATCTACCGTGTTTTTTAGGCCTCACATGAGGCCATATACCATAAATTGTGGGCATATTTCTGCACCTCGGATACACAGCTGCCATGTATACCCAACCATAGGAATGAATGGCTTAATGCCGCTATGTGTCTACTTACAGTACATAAACCCATGTATGTGTGAAGCTATACTCCCCTGGATGCAGACTATCTGCAACCAGGGTTGTAGGCAGGGGTGTATTTACCACAAGGTAAACAAGGCATTTGCCTAGGGTGGCATTATTTAGGGGGCAGCACTTCCCCCTGGAAGAAGGGACATATACAGTATGGGGACCAGGTAGGATCTGAGAGAGGCATTGGGCTGCTTGATGGTGCATGCAGAGCCCAACTGTTGTTCCTGGGGATGTTCAAAGCTGTGAACATCTCTCTGTCGCCGTTGGTGGGGGGGGGGGGGTGTTAATGGAAGGCTCTCTCGGGTGGGGTGGAGGGGGAGGATGGGGCAGGGGGTGTTGTTGGTCACTGTCAGGCTCTCTCCAAGGGGCAGGGTGGTGTATGGTGTTGGTTGGTGTGAGACTCCCTCTCTGCCGGGGGGGGGTGTTCCGATTTTTGTGTTGCCTACGGCAGCACAAAACCTCAATACACCACTGGTTGTAGGCCAGTACCCATGCATGGATTAGGCAAGTAACACCATAAACCCGCATACAGCCACAACCAGCCATTGCTATGGTTCCTTGCGTGTGGTTAGCTGTGTATCCTGGACATGGAAATACGCCCACAAATTACATTATACAGCCTCATGTGCTTGAGTGTCTGAGGACATGAAGTTCTTCGGATACATATGTGGCTGTGATCAGTGATTATTAAGGTGTGTTCATGAATTAGAAATCTTGATAGTAGTTAGGAAATGTATAATACATACTGTATTTACTCATGGGTTGGGTTTACCATTAGACACAGTAGGCTTGTGCCTATAGTCAACGAAAGGAAAGAACTGGCTTTTACTTGGAAATTTATTAGCCGCAATATTTGTTTAGAAATGGTAGAAGTACCATCATCTTCTACTATCGTAATATTCTACGTCAGCAGAGGACCTCAATAGAAAATGCTCCAGGTAAAAGAGGAGATCCTTCCAGAGGGTTGAGGGTTTGGGCAGGGCTGTCATAATCCATGAGCACCTCTGGGCACTGCCCAGGGGCTCCAGGTGCATGGGGGGCCCCGATAATCTTTTACATCATACTTGCCAGCTGTCCCGGATTTGCTGGGACAGTCACGCCTATTACTAAGCTGTCCCGGCATGGCCCGGGTAGCATCCCAGAATCTGTACTGTGCCCTCCTGATCCCAGTATTGTGTCCTCCTGACCCCCCCTGTACTGTGCCCTCCTAATCCCAGTATTGTGCCCTCCTGACCCCCCCTGTACTGTGCCCTCCTAATCCCAGTATTGTGCCCTCCTGACTCCCCTTGTACTGTGCCCTAATCCCAGTATTGTGCCCTCCTGACTCCCCCTGTACTGTGCCCTCCTGATCCCAGTATTGTGCCCTCCTGACCCCCCCTGTACTGTGCCCTCCTGATCCCAGTATTGTGCCCTCCTGATCCTAGTATTGTGCCCTCCTGACTTCCAGTATTGTGCCCTCCTGACTCCCCCTGTACTGTGCCCCCCTGATCCCAGTATTGTGCCCTCCTGACTCCCCCTGTACTGTGCCCCCCTGATCCAGTATTGTGCCCTCCTGACTCCCCCTGTATTGTGCCCTCCTGATCCCAGTATTGTGCCCTCCTGACTCCCCCTGTATTGTGCCCCTCTGATCCCAGTATTGTGCCCTCCTGACTCCCCTTGTACTGTGCCCCCCTGATCCCAGTATTGTGCCCTCCTGGCTCCCCTTGTACCACGCCTTTCTGCCTCACCCCCCTCCCATACTGTAAGCTTTTATGTTGATTAGTCTTTTATTTATGGAATGTTTTCTTATTGTTTAAAATCAATTTTATTGAAAGTAGAGGTCCCCAGTGCATCACTTTGCCCAGATGCTCATGATGCTATTAAGACGGCCCTGGGTTTGGGTACCAAAAATGTTGTGCCTAGAGGTTGCAGGTATGGAGATCCGGCCCTGAGGATGCTGCCCGTGCTTCCTACTTAATAGTTGCTAATTTGTCATAGCTATGTTAAATGCCAAGGGGGGAAATCAGGGGAGCACAGCATAGGTTTTGTGGAGTCCCAGGGTTCCTCTAGAGAAGGGGTCTCTAAGCTTTGTATACAAAGGACGAGTTTACTGCCCTTCAGGCTTTAGGGGGGTTGAACTGTAACCAGTGGGATTAGAAAATGGTGTCAGTGGGGGGAGAATAGTGGCCCTTCGTTGGTGTCAGAGAAAGAATAGTGCCTCATTGTTGGGGTTAGTGAGAGAATTAGTGCCTCATTGTTGGGATTAGTGGGAAATTAGTGCCTCATTGTTGGTGTCATTAGGAGGAATAGTGCCCCATCATTCATGTCAGTGGGAGATATTGTCCTCATCTTTGGAAACAGTGCAAGGAATAGTGCTCCATCTTTGGTGTCAGTGGAAGGGACGGTGCTCCATCATTGGTTTCAATGGGAGGAATAGTGCCCAAGTTTTTATGTCAGTTGGAGGAATAGTGTTCCATTATATATATTGGCGGGATAAATTATGAACCGTTGTTGGAGGCACTGGAAAGGATAGTGCCCCAAGGACTTTGATAAAGGCAAGTGAAGGGCCACATCCGCATCAGTTTGAAGACCACTGCTCTGGAGGTTGCTAGGGGTTCCTTGAGCAATGAGCAATGCTGGATCTTGATTTCCCACCTACACTGACCGTCAATGTTAGGGGCCAATTATCCACTGGCATCCAATGTAAGAGTTTGCTTCTACCAGCCGACCAGCAATGAAAGAGGGAACTTTTCAATTGACCACTAACGTTAGAGGGTTCTTCTCAAAAGTCTCTAGTATTAGGGGACTCTACATTTTTTCTGTAAATTATAATTATTCAATTGGTTTGATATTTATATATAACCAGGGTTCTCATTTGCCCTTTTCCAGGAGGAATGCCATGCTACTGGTCAATGTTTTTGCTCTGGTGGGAGGAGCCTTAATGGCACTTTCTAAGGTTGCTTGGTCCATCGAGATGCTGATTATTGGAAGATTCATTATTGGAGTTTTCTCTGGGTTCTGCACTGGTCTAGTGCCGATGTACATCGGAGAACTGGCGCCCACTGCTTACCGAGGAGCTTTGGGGACACTCAACCAGCTTGGCATCGTGGTTGGAATATTGATAGCACAAGTGAGTACTTGAAATGTGTTGCGTCAGACAAAGTATACTTTATTGGATAAAGAAAGGGAGTGTAATGGTACATCTAGCAGTAGTTGGTCACATTCAACTGGGCTTGTTCTGTAATGTTGAAAACAACTCCAAGCTGGTCTTCAGTTCTAATGAACGTCAGGAACATACCCCAACATTTATACCCATGGAGGTAGCACCAATACTTTAATCTGGTCACCATGGGTTATTCTCCAAGATCAGAATAGGAGATGTGGAAGCACCCTGTTCTAGTTCCGTATCCCCACGCTTGGTGAAACATACAGCAGTTTTCACAAATAGTATCCGTGTGTTAGGTTTTTGTATTTTTACCTTTTTTAATACTGTGTACAAATAAAAAAGTGAATTGAATTTCATGGTGGGGTACCTTGAAACTCTTATTAGTTTTTTCATTAGGGATTTATTATCATTCAGCAAAATGACGAAAAGCGGGTGAGGAGGGTGAAGCTCCACTTTAATGATGGTGGCACAAACGTATCCCATGTAGCGCCAAAAAAGCAAACCACTTATTGTTGCCACATCACACGTCTCCTTACCACTGAATCAATTCATGGTTTTTCTTTTTGGTGCTACAGTTCAGTGCAGTGCTCATCTATGTATTCTGTTGCCTCAGTCTACATCGGTCTTTCTCAACTTTTTACCCCAGAAGAACCCTTGAAATAATTTTCGGGTTTCTGGGAACCCCTGCTAGGATTAGTCCATGGAGGGCTCATAAGAAAAATGCTCCTTGTGGTCAATGGAAAATAAGATCCTCTACAGTGCTGGTTAGAATGCCACACTTAGAGTCAGCTAAAATATCATCGGTGCCATTGGCTCTGCCAAGTGGTAATGGACCTGGAGCTATGAAGGCACCATCAGATGGAAGGTCAATCAGCCACAGCGCAAAGAACCCCTAGCAACTCAAGGGTTCCACAAAACCCTAGTTGAGAATGCCTGGTCTACATAATTAAAAACACCAGCCTTAATAAAGGCTTTCCATTGAAGGCTTTCCATTGGTGTGTATGTTGGATGGGTCTCAGAACGCATACATTTTCAGGATATTGGCTGTACGGTGCTGGATAGGTTGCACAATCGTGATCTCGGAGGAGTGGGGTTTGAAGTAAGAATATCCCCTAATGGTGGTGGTAGAGCTGGGGAGCAGAATATCCTTGTTATTCCGTTTAACTGACTCTCATTCCTTGCTACTGTTTCCAGATTTTTGGTCTCAACATTATCTTGGGTTCAGTGACCTTCTGGCCCCTGTTGTTGGGTATCACAGTCCTCCTGGCGATCATCCAGTGTGTCCTTTTGCCATTCTGCCCTGAAAGCCCCCGCTTCCTGCTGATCATCAAGCATGAACAGGACAGAGCTGAAAAAAGTGAGTATTGTTCAATTATTAATATTACAGGAGGTACTGAGGAGTCCACTGTCCTGGGGCCCATATGAGGTCAGGGCACCAAATCATGACTGCTCCTCACCTTTATCCACCAGCAGAATATATCCCAGAGTACATCTCCACTCTAGACTTTCTTCATTCCTTTATCTACCGATTGGCAACTCCCTGGCTTCATGGAGAAATTTCACCTACATTGATAAAAAGTGTTCATACAGTGCAATATTTCAGATATTTAAAAATTATATCTAAGCATTTTTTTTTTTTTTTGGATAGAGTGTTGAAGAGTTAGAACTTCTGTTTTTTTTTTCACTTTCCCAGGATCCCCATTGGGGAGATTCACCCTGGTCTTGGTGGCCATTGTCAACAGAAAGCGTTGGGAGATCCAAAATGTTACATGTGTTAACCATGAAGGAATAAAGGGGAAAACATCCAATGGGGACACCTGTTCCAGTGACAAATTCCTCTCACTTTGGAAAAGTGTCTTCCCACTTCCTTTGTCGGGTCAACAACCTGGCTCTGCTGTTTGGCGTATACATATATATATATATATACACAGTATATATATATATATATATCATATATATATACTGTATATATACACTCACCGGCCACTTTATTAGATACACCTTGCTAGTGCCAAGAAAAATCTCCCTCCACACCATGACACCACCACCACTAGCCTGAACCATTGATACAAGGCGGGATGGATCCACCACACCATGACACCACCACCACCAGCCTGAACCGTTGATACAAGGCAGGATGGATCCACCACACCATGACACCACCACCACCAGCCTGAACCGTTGATACAAGGCAGGATGGATCCACCACACCATGACACCACCACCACTAGCCTGAACCATTGATACAAGGCGGGATGGATCCACCACACCATGACACCACCACCACCAGCCTGAACCGTTGATACAAGGCAGGATGGATCCACCACACCATGACACCACCACCACCAGCCTGAACCGTTGATACAAGGCAGGATGGATCCACCACACCATGACACCACCACCACTAGCCTGAACCATTGATACAAGGTTGATGGATCCATGCTTTCATGTTGTTTACGCCAAATTCTGACCCCACCATCTGAATGTTGCAGCAACCATTCTCCTCTGACATCAACAAGGCATTTTCCTCCACACAACTGCCACTCACTGGATATTTTCTCTTTTTTGGACCATTCTCTGTAAACCCTAGAGATGGTTGTGTGTGAAAATTCCAGTAGATCAGCAGTTTTTGAAATACTCAGACCAGCCTGTCTGGCACCAACAACCATGTCACGTTCAAAGTCACTTAAATCTCCTTTTATTCCCCATTCTGATGCTCGGTTTGAACTTCAGCAAGTCATCTTCACCACGTTTAGATGCCTAAATGCGTTTAGCTGCTGCCATATGATTGGCTGATTAGCAATTTGTGTTACCAGAGGGGTACCTAATAAAGTGGCCGTTGAGCGTATATACTGTATATTTCAACTGTCTATTTAACTATTTGCCAGGCCTGAGCTTTAAAGAAGTCTCCCTTCCATTTTTATTATTGTGTCCTGCTCCATGTTGTACTTTGACCCGTCTTCCTATGGGACGACTAAGGCTAGCTACAAACTGGAAACGGGTACCCCTCTTCCCTCCTGTCCAACCACGCAGCTAGCAAGGAGATGGCAGCTTTTAATAATAGCCCTTTCCTCCATCTCCAAGCACTTGCAGTTCAGCTCGCAGGTCTGCCTCTCCATGAGCTCCTCATGAGATGCTTCTCTTAGGCAAGAACTTGGGAGATGGAAAAAAGTGCTGTTTGTCAAAGCAGCCAACTCCTTGCTACCCACATGGAAGAAAAACATATTTGAAATATATTTTAAAAATATTATTCCCAAAATATATTGACATATATTTGAAATACTACAATTTTAGCCGTTTTCAATATATTTCCATAAATAAATAAATATATATTGGTTGTCCAGTGGTGGGGTCCTCTCAGGATAGAAAGGGGAGCCTGCAACGGTGATATCAGGACTGAGAGGGACTGGCCGTGCATTACAGCGTCAACACATCCTAAATGAAGAATTATGATACTGCCTTAAATACACCGAAAAAAAAAAAAAAAACTTCAACAAATGAAAAAAAAAATTTTTTTTTTCTCCAAGAAAATTTCACCCAAGCATTTTATTGAGTGGAATTTACAAAATAACTTCCCACATGGAAGAAAAATATATTTGAAATATACTGTACGTCTTTAAAAAACACAGATCTACATTTTTGGAATGCATTTACAAATATATGGAAAAATATATGTTAAAAATGACTTTTTTATATGTTAAAAAAAATCTGAAGAATATATTTAAAAAATATATATTTTTAATAAATATTTTTCATATAGTTTGTAATATATAAAAAACGCATTTCAACATGCAGTGTGTATATATATATATATATATATATATATATATGTGTGTGTGTATGTATTGAGATATATTGAATACGGCCAAAATTGTAGTATTTCAAATATATCAATTTATTTGGGAATAATATTTTTGAATATATTTCAAATATATTTTTCTTCCATGTGGGGAGCTACGTTGTTGGACAAGAAGGAAGAGGGGTGGGAGGGAAGGACTTATTAAAAATATCAGTGAGACTTCTTTCGTTTCCCTCTTGTGAATTACGTAACGGACCACAAACAGTCTACGGAAAAAGTGGTTGCCCCCGGAGGGTTAAAGCCCTAGGCCTATTAGCCAGATTAGCCCATCGCAAACCGCCACTGCCTTGTGTTATTTGTGAGCCCAGTTGACTCTCCGGCTTTTTTTACACAATATTTGGTTTTAGTCTTACAGAACCTTCGACAATCCCACGATGTGTCCGGTGAAATGGCAGAAATGAAGGAGGAAGGAGAACGCATGGCGCAGGAGAAACCCGTGTCCTTCATTGAATTATTCCGCTCCAGGCAGTATCGCCAGCCCATCTTTATCGCCATCATTCTTCAGCTGTCGCAGCAACTGTCCGGGATCAATGCAGTGCGTAACCTCCCTGTCTATCTTCTGAGCCTTTTCTCCGTTTCCTCCAGCTACCTCTTACTATGCAGGCTGGTCAAGCTAAAACGGGAGATGGGGCAGATCAGAGCGGGGTAACTGTTTAGGGCTGCAGTAAGGGGAAGACTGGTAATATTTGACCTGCGGGCAGATACAATCAACTGGACCTTCCATAGTGGGGAGTTTTATGGGGGCCTTTGAGCTGTCCATCTATCATTGGGCCACTGCTGATTGGGCAGGATGCTGTAGACTCCCGGGGGGGGGGAGACTGCATGTGTTGTGTCCGCACATTGTGAAGTGTGCACACTGACAGGCAAAAGCCAGGAAAACTATTTGCAGGCAGCATGGGTCAGCTGCTTTGGGCCCCCCAACAATGACTGAGACCTGGGCAGCTGCCCCGTGTTAAAGACGGCTCTGGTACTGGACAGGGGGACCAACGTTCCTCAGTTCTTCCTTTCTGGACAGGTACTGGTGAACCAATGGCCCTCAGCTCTTCCTTTCTGGACAGGAACTGGTGGACCAACGTTCCAAAGCTCTTCCTTTCTGGACAGGTACTGGTGTACCAACAGTCCTCAGCTCTTCCTTTCTGGACAGGTACTGGTGAACCAATGGTCCTCGGCTCTTTCTTTCTGGACAGGAACAGGTGGACCAACGTTCCTCAGCTCTTCCTTTCTGGACAGGTACTGGTGGAAAAATGTTCTTCAGATGTTCCTTTCTGGACAGGTACTGGTGGACAAATGTTCCTCAGCTCTTCCTTTCTGGACAGGTAATGGTGTACAAACGTTCCTCAGCTCGTCCTTTCTGGACAGGTACTGGTGGACCAACGGTCCTCAGCTCTTCCTTTCTGGACAGGTACTGGTGGACCAACGGTCCTCAGCTCTTCCTGTCTGGACAGGTACTGGTGGACCAACGGTCCTCAGCTCTTCCTTTCTGGACAGGTACTGGTGGACCAACGGTCCTCAGCTCTTCCTTTCTGGACAGGAACTGGTGGACCAATGTTCCTCAGCTCTTCCTTTCTCTCCTACTACTGAAGATTGCACTTTCCTAAATAAACAGAATAAAAACGATACCTTCTACTGGAGTGCGGAGGAAACTCAGGGGAGGCTCACATGCACTAAAACAAAAATAGACCTTGATTATGTTCCATAGAACTGCGCTAGTTGCAGCGTTTGATAGGTTGCTATTCTACTGCTCACCTTTATATTTCTCCTCTTGCCCTTTCCTATTGAACTGAATGTGTCATCTTCTCCTTGCAGGTCTTCTATTACTCTACCAGCATTTTCGAGCGTGCCAAAGTCCCCAATCCAATCGCCGCTACCATCGCGCTGGTATTGTGAATGTGGTGTTTACAGTTGTATCGGTGAGTATGTAACACACGACATGGGCTGTCTGCTATGGTAAAATGTTTTTTTCCTCGGTAGCACTACAGCTCAAGGACAGTTCTGGCCTCTTCCATAGTTCTAGCCTATTATACTCTCTCCGTTGACATTAAAGCCATTTTTTCTAGTCTTGGATGAAGAAGGTCAATGGGTTAGTCTTGTATGGATGAAGGGGATCGCTGCTCTCCCATCCAGCCTGTGCAAATAAAGAATTAGGCTCAGCCTACATGTCTCTGCTAAACCACGCCCACTGATGCATTTTGCCCCACCCACCAGGGGCTTACTCATGGTTTCCTCTTCATACATACAAGGCTTACTCTCTGGATTAGTATATGGATGCCAGCACCCTGCTTTCTTGAGGATTTGAGGGAGATGCTCCTCTCCTGCTTACGAGCGGCGCCATAAGTATTACCATTTGGTCGCAAGGTTAAAGGGTTCCTTCACTTTTTCACAAAAAATTAAGAGGTGAACTAACTCACCACACCCCGGATCCTGCTGCACTTGGCTTCTTTGATGATTATCTCCTGCCACATATCAACCAGGGTGGCAGTCGGCGCTACTAAAAAATACAATTCACAACCCATAGGCTACTTAGCATCATAATGCTAGCAATGGTGAATGGGCATTGGTCAGCACCGACTCATGACCACGCTGACCAATAAGAAACTTTCTGAGCTTTTTTCGTTCCAGGGCAGCGTCCGAGAAAAAAAAAGGGTACAGAAGAGTGAGGCTTTCAAATGCCCAGACTGCACCTGGGTCCCGTGGTACAGATTTCCCTTTTCCTTTCTATTGTTGGGGCCCAAGAGGAAGGGAAGGGAAATTTCCCTAAAGTGAGAAACGTTTTTACCAGGACAGTTGTCTTAGATAGATGATTTCCACTTCCTGCCATGGTGACAACTTTAACATTTTGAGCGTCCTCTTACTTACTGTCCAGGTGACAAGGGTCATCAGGAAAATTAGGGTGAATCTCCTTATTAGGGACATAGAAAGCAATAAACAGCTAGTGTGTAAATGAAGCA
Organism: Staurois parvus; assembly: GCA_951230385.1. NCBI lineage: Eukaryota > Metazoa > Chordata > Amphibia > Anura > Ranidae > Staurois > Staurois parvus. The sequence goes on from CATNWA010016008.1 coordinate 41,805, forward strand.
GCACTGTAAGTCATAGAGTCCCAAAAAACCCAAGAAAAAGTCAAAGAGTCCAAAAACAAAAAACTGTTTCTCTATTTTATTGTGAATAGGTGAATTCCCAGGAAATGATTAACCAAATGAATTCTCTTGATTTCTGTCTCTTACAGCTGTTGGTTGTAGACCGGGCTGGACGGCGCACGCTACACCTCACCGGCCTCGGTGGAATGGCCGTATTTGCTATCATATTGACAATTGCTCTTAAGCTTACAGTAAGAACTGGATATTTTATGTTTCTTAGTGGAATTATCTTATTTATTCTGCTTCATCTTTTACTCTTTTCCATTTTCACCTTATCATCACCTGCCAGACTCATCCAACTTACTAACCGTTCCATATCTGCCATCCATCTCTGCCAATCCCTCCACTGGCCTCCACTCAGTGTCCTCCATCCCTCTCTGCCAATCCCTCCACTGGCCTCCACTCAGTGTCCTCCATCCCTCACTGCCAATCCCTCCACTGGCCTCCACTCAGTGTCCTCCATCCCTCTCTGCCAATCACTCCACTGGCTTCCTCTCAGTGTCCTCCATCCCTCTCTGCCAATCACTCCCCTCCACTGACCTCCACTCAGTGTCCTCCATCCCTCTCTGCCAATCCCTCCACTGACCTCCACTCAGTGTCCTCCATCACTCTCTGCCAACCCCTCCACTGACCTCCACTCATTGTTCTCCATCCCTCTCTGCCAATCCCTCCACTGACCTCCACTCAGTGTCCTCCATCCCTCTCTGCCAATCCCTCCACTGACCTCCACTCAGTGTCCTCCATCACTCTCTGCCAATCCCTCCACTGACCTCCACTCATTGTCCTCCATCCCTCTCTGCCAATCCCTCCACTGACCTCCACTCAGTGTCCTCCATCACTCTCTGCCAATCCCTCCACTGACCTCCACTCAGTGTCCTTTATCCCTCTCTGCCAATCCCTCCACTGACCTCCACTCAGTGTCCTCCATCCCTCTCTGCCAATCCCTCCACTGGCCCTCCACTCAGTGTCCTCCATCCCTCTCTGCAAATCCCTCCACTGACCTCCACTCAGTGTCCTCCATCCCTCTCTGAAAGCTGGCTTCTTCTCCTCCCCCTCCTGCTGGCTGCAGAGAGAGCCGTACAGGGGATCGGTTCCAGTAATTGTTCCTCCCCCCCCCCGTCGTGCTGATCCCCGTCCCTGTGCACCAAATGTGTCCCCCTACTGCTCAGGCTCCCCTGTGTGTCCCTTCCCCTGCAGTGCTGCCGGCTTACCCACCACCAACTGCAAGCACTCTATAGGATCCTTCAGGACGGAGGGTGGAGAAAGGGTCTTGTATATATGTCACATTTACCAGGTCCCTCTTTTCCTGAATGAACACAATGAGTAATCGGTACCAATCACTGTGTTCATTCATAACTGAAGCATAGTAAACTGTTTTTTTTGTTTTTGGTGGGGGGGGGGCCCTCAGGTTGGCTGTATGGGGCCCCCGTGGTTTCTAACAGCAGCCCTGAACAAAGCCATGTGATCAAAATGCAGTGGTGACATGGTGACCCTATGATAGACAGGGTAATGGTTAGTGAGCATTAAGGTTAGCAATTCTTCTGATTCTCAATATCTAACGCCATGTTTCTAGGGCTGCACAAAACGTACATACACCACTGGTTACCTCAGGACAGGCTGGGAGGCTCTAACAGGTCAGGGCTTCTGGAGCCCTCCCACCTCTCCAGAAACCTGAGAGCTTTCTGGAGGAGGGGAGGAGGCCCGGATCTGCATGTTTGAGGGACCCTTACCAATCCCCCAACAGGAGGCTGTGTATGGTGACTAGGGCAACCCTCAAATGTTGCAGAAACTGGGGGGAGATGGAATAGATTGAGGAAGGCTGGAATGTGGAGCCTGGGAGGGGACCAGAGGATGGGGCCTACCTACAGACCATTGCAGGAAAAGAAGATCTCTACTGTGACACTCTCTACTGGGTAGGACATCCTGAGCAGCAGTCAAGGCCTGAAGGCAGACACCTACCCACTAAGCTGACAAAAAAGGACAGTGTAAGTTCTCTTACACTCCCTGGTCCGGATAAGGGGAGAGGGCATTAAGGTGCAAGACCCAGTAGCTCCTCATCTGGGACTGCTTGTACTAAATTGGCAGCTTCTTGGGCCCCCTTCCCCAGAGAATACCCTCAGTGCAGCTGTCTGAAGAGTAATAATAATCCAGGGTGGTAGGAGGTACACGCGGAAGAGTCTTTGGAGCTTTTCAAGGAAAGAAACTGTTGCTATCCATATTTTTTGTACATAGTTGCTAAGGAATTTGTCCTGAGGTTCTGCAGATCCTCGGGCATCCTACCCCTAGACCCCATCCAAGTTCTTAACTCCTTAAACAAGTTACAAAACCAAGCTCAAGGACTGTTCTTTGACTCCAGTGTGCAAAGTGTGGGAAATGCATGTTGCCTGGCCATGCGAGCATAGGGGGACCCAAATCAAATCCAGCAGCCCTTCGGAGAGTAGTGGTACATTTCTTCTAGTCTGAACTCTGAATACTTCTGACCACGTTTCCACTTTTTTGTGTCTAACCCTTATCTCGGTTTATGGTTCTCTTTAGGAACAGGCCATCGGATGGAGTTATGTGAGCATTGTGTCCATCTACCTGTTTGTGGCTTTCTTTGAGATCGGCCCAGGACCTATCCCTTGGTTCATCGTGGCTGAGCTTTTCAGCCAAGGACCACGTCCAGCAGCTATGGCCGTATCCGGCTGCTCAAACTGGACAGCCAACTTCCTTGTTGGGATGTTATTCCCCTATGCAGAGGTAAGTGAAACGGGATTATGCATGAATCGGTTTGAGGGGAAGCATGCTAATCATCGTAGTCAGCTATATTTGCTAGGGTCATGCCTCTTTCTTGAGTTGTGGAGGTCCACATCTCAACATCGTGTTATTTACTTTAGATCAGTTATAACAGCTCATTTCATTACACACTATGTTAATCATTGTTTTCTTTTTTTTCTGTTTTTGTTTTATTCTATTATTCTGCACTTTTTCACAAAAAGAGAGGATGTGGTCCATACGTCTTCCTCATCTTTGCGATACTTCTGATATTGTTCTTCATCTTCACGTTCTTCAAAGTTCCCGAAACTCGAGGACGGACATTCGAGGACATTGCCAAGAGTTTCCAAAAGTCTAAGGGCCTGGGTCATGGCAGCCGGCGTAACAGTGTGGAGTTGACTGGAGTGAAAGTGCCTCCAGGACAGATGGGGTAGGGGAGAAGTGATGGACGTGCACAAAAAACTATACTGTACACAACAGAGAGGACCTTACCCTGGGGACAGCTGGAGCATCAGAGATTAGCAGCAAGTTTCAATGAGCACACAAAGCTGGATTCTCAAATGTTATTGTCAGCTTTTCTTTCATTATGAAGCAACTTTCTGATGTATTTGGATAAAAGAACTGTGATTAGGAATGGCTTGGGAAGATGGTGGACCAAAACCCTGAGAACTTTTATAAACAGTTTCACATATTTAAACTTTTTTGAACTTTGGATAACACAAACCGAGCCCTTGAAAGAACCTCTCTTGTACTTGACAGCAGCTGGTTTCCTCACCACTCCTAGACTGTGTGGCATAATAGGTGGGACTTTGATACCAGGCAAAGTTAGGGGTGTAATCAGTCCAGTAACAGGCCTAGCCAAGGCTACGGTTTTCTCAATTTAGATGTTTTCTTAAGTAGCCTACAAAAATGAATCATAGTCATGAGTCAACATATTATAGTTCCAATCAAAAATGCTTTATTAGGTCAGAGAGGTACAAACAAATTAAACCCACTGGAGGGCTACTGGACATTGTGCGCAACAACATGCTACGATAAAAGAATGTGGGTCAAAAGACTGTCCATACTGGTGGCATTGGTGTATTTAGATTTTGTGCTGCCCTAGGCAACACAAAAATTGTCTGCCCGCACGGACACCGACCAACAACTCCTCCACCACCCAACCCCTCCCATGGAAGGAACCCCTGCCACCTACCTGGGAGAGCCTTACACTACCCCTCCCCCGGCAATAGAGAGAAAGACATTCATCTTCATCTCCGGACATCCCCGGGAAGGAGATTCAGGCTCTACATACACCATCAAGCAGACCGCAACCTTAGATCCCACCTGGTTCCCGTGGAGCATGTGCCCCTTATTTCATCCCTTCTTCTGGGGGGAGGTGCTGCCCCCCTGAAAAATGCCGCCCTAGGAAAGTGCCTTGTTTGCCTTGTGGTAAATACGCCCCTGACTGGTGGTATGGTACGTTTGGACAAGTGCTCCATCACTGTTTATGAGAAGTTTGCATGACTTCATGATGCTATGGGTTTATACAGTGAGACATTGATGGCATGACAGATGAAGTAACCCATACCCTCACACCAGGGGTGTCAAACTCAATTTCATTGTGGGCCGCTTCAGCATTATTGTTGCCCTTAAAGAGCTGTTTTATCTGTAAGACTAGATGTCCAGAGCACCCTCCCCCCCCCCCCCCCCTTTACATCAGATGTCAGGAGCCTCCACATCATCTGAAATCAAGAGCTCCCCACCCTCCCTTAGCTCACAGTGCACCCCACCTTGTGGTCGGAGGAAGCTGGGGGGCAAAGCTGGGAAGCAGAAACTGCAGGGTCTGGAGGAAGAGCAGAGGAGGGCTGGATTCTGCTGAATGCTGAGACCAGGGAAAGGGGGGACAAGGGGGGGGGGGGTGTCAGATGCACAGAGGGGTGCAGGAACAGTAGGAGGAGTTCTGTCCTCCTTTCTGCTGCTGACTGCTGGGATGGGGGGGGGGGGTCTCCGTGGATGCACGGAGAAGCGCAGAATCTAGCAGAGAAGTTCTGTCTTCTTTGCTGAGAAAAGGTGGGGGAAGCAAGGAGGAGGGGTGCTGCAGCTGCAGGAAAAGTTCGAGGGCCACATGAAACGTCTTGGTGGGCCGAATTCAGCCTTACGTTTGGCACGTGTCCTACGCCAGGGCTTAAAATTTCAAGTCTAGACTTACCAGCCAGGCAAAAACCTTACTCTCCACCAGTTGCCCCACCAAACCTTGCCCAGGTCCGCCTCCAACCCTTTTAAAATATTTAGGCCCCAGAGAGCAGCACTAAAACGGCGTTGTCGGTTTTATTTAAGGTTGTTTTTTTTTTTTTACTCTTTTTGAAATCATTTTGCCCCCAGAGCGCAGCACAAAAAATGTCATTTACAGTTGCAAGAAAAAGTATGTGAACCCCTTGGGATTACGTGGAGTTTTGCATGAATTGGGCATAAAATGTGCTCTGAACGTCATCTAAGTCACAACAATAGAAGAACACAGTCTGCTGAACATAATACTACACAAACATTAGATGTTGCCATGGTTTAATTGCACATAACATGTAAACATTCACAATGCAGGGAGGAAAAAGTATGTGAACCTTTGGACTTAATAACTGGATGACCCTCCTTTGGCAGCAATAACCTCAACCAAACATTTCCTGTAGTTGCAGATCAGACTTGCACAACGATCTGGAGTCATTTTGGACCACTCCTCTTCACAAAACTGTTTCAGTGTAGCAATATTCTTGGGATGTCTGGTGTGAATCGCTCTCTTAAGGTCATGCCACAGCATTTCAATCGGGTTGAGGTCAGGACTCTGACTGGGCCACTCCAGAAGGTGTATTCTGTACTGTTGCAGCCATTGTTTTGTTGAATTACTTGTATGCTTTGGGTCATTGTCCTGTTGCATCACCCATCCTCTGTGGAGCTTCAGTTGGCGGACAGATGGTCGTACGTTTTCCTGCAAAATGTCTTGATAAACTCTGGAATTCATTTTCCCATCAATGACAACAATCCATCCAGACCCTGAGGCAGCAAAGCAGCCCCAAACCATGATGCTCCCTCCGCCATGTTTCACAGTGGGGATGAGGTTTTGATGTTGGTGTGCTGTGCCTTTTTTTCTCCACACATAGTGTTGTGTGTTCTTCCCAAACAACTCAATCTTGGTTTCATCTGTCCTCAGTATATTTTGCCAGTAGTGCTGTGGAACATCCAGGTGCTCTTTTGCAAACTTCAAACGTGCTGCAATATTCTTTTTGGACAGCAATGGCTTCCTCCGTGGTGTCCTCCCATGTACTCCATTCTTGTTTAATGTTTCCTTATTGTAGATGTGTCAACAAAAATGTTAGCATGTGCCAGAGATTTCTGTAGGTCTTTAGCTGACACTCTGGGATTCTTCTTTACCTCATGCAGCATTCTGCTCTGTGCTATTACAGTCATTTTTACAGGACGACCACGCCTAGGGAGAGTAGCAACAGTGCTAAACTTTCTCCATTTGTAGACAGTCTGTCTTACCGTGGACACATGAACATCAAGGCTTTTGGAGATGCTTTTGTAACCCTTTCCAGCTTCATGCAAGTCAACAATTCTTGATCGTAGGTCTTCTGAGAGCTCTTTTCTGCGAGGCATGGTTCACATCAGACAGTGCTTCTTGAAACCAGTAAACCCAAAACAGATGTGTGTTTTTTAAGGGCAGTGGGGCTGTCAGCAACACATCCAATATCATCACACTGATTGGAGTCAAGGTTGGCTCACTCCTGGCTCCAATTAGCTCTGGGAGAAGTCATTAAGCTAGGGCCTCACAGACTTTTTCCTCCCTGCACTGTGAATGTTTACATGTTATGTTCAATTAAACCATGGCAACATTTAATGTTTGTGTAGTATTATGTTCAGCAGATTGTGTTCTTCTATTGTTGTGACTTAGATGACGTTCAGAGCACATTTTAGGCCCAATTCATGCAAAAATCCACGTAATCCCAAGGGGTTCACATACTTTTTCTTGCAACTGTACCTTAAAATGGTGGGTGTAGGGATGTGCATTGTTGGCAGGTCTCTCCTTCACGTGTCCCCCACGGCAGTGGAGAGCGAGCCTCTCCTCGTGTGCCCCATGGCGGTGGAGAGCGAGCCTCTCCTCGTGTCTCCCTCAGCGGAGGAGAGCGGACCTCTCCTGTACCTGTCCCTCCAGTGTAATGGCGGTGCCAAACAAGTAGCCGGAAGTCGGAAACCGGAAATCGGCTTCAAAACGAGGCTTGGAGCGCAAGTGTCCGCCACCCCCCCTCTGCCAATCCCTTCACTGGCTTCCGATTGCCCAATTCAAAATGCTAACATTGATGTATAAAGCTGTTCATAATACTGCCCCAGACTACATCACCGATATGGTATCCAAATACCAACCAAAACGTACTCTCCGCTCCTCACAGGACCTCCTTCTCTCTAGTTCCCTGGTCTCCTCCTCCCATGCCCGTCTCCAGGGCCTCCCCATCCTCTGGAACTCCCTACCTCAATCCATCAGACTGTCACCTACTCTCCTCACCTTTAGGCGCACCCTGAAAACCCATCTCTTCAGGGAAGCCTACACCACCCCCTGCTAATTGCCGATCTCCTCCACTCTTCCTACCACTCCATCCCCCACAGCTATTTCCTCCTGTAGTTACCACCATCCCCTCCCTCCTAGATTGTAAGCTCCAAGGATCAGGGCCCTCAAACCCATCGTGTATTGAATTGTATTGTTACTGTACTGTCTCCCATTATAATGTAAAGCGCTGAGAAAACTATTGGCGCTTTATAAATCCTGTATAATAATAAAAAAAAAAAGTGGAACGCAAATCGATCCCCGGGGCCTGGGGATCGCATTGCAAGCCACCAGCTCCATCAATAAATGTGCAGGGCATATCTGTGCTCACCAGAAAGGAATTTCCCCTCGCATTTGGCGAGCGGGCGAGCGGAATTTTCAAGCCCCGTCCAACGCCATCCAATCAGAATTTGTCTGTCGCTGATTTGACTGCTACAAACCAAAAAGGAGTTCCTGTCTGCCCATCATTAATGGTTCTTCTGCTGAATACCACAGTTAGTGTTCTATGGAATTGTGGAAAACCCCCTTCAAGATTGTCCTGGCTGCGGTGACATCATCGAACGTGACTGTATCATGCATGAATGTGTGCACTATAGTTTTGTAAGTCAAAAGGTAAAGTGCAATAGCCCGTATCAACCAATCAACAATCGTTTTTCATTATTTGCAGTCCTTACACTCTGAAAGCTGGTTGGTACAGGGAACTGCACACCACATGTGTTTTCATTCTATTTAATAAGTCTATATATTGTATATAATGCCGTAAAGTTGAAGAGAATCAGGTTCTTTACTAATAAAAAGGGATATATTAATATATTTATTACAGGTGTAATGTTAAAATATATTTTTCTACATTTTCAATGCTATTAGGTCACTAAAGATCCCTTTGTTACATGGTCTTAATCTATTTCTTTTCCACCTCTCACATGTCCTATGTGTTGTGTATTTTTGTAAAGAGTACCTGTCTCTATGACCACTTGCTACGTAAGACTTTCCCAATCCTGGGGTCATTTACTGAGTAAGGGTAATTATGCATATAGAGGGAATTTCTATGGACCTTGTGTTGGCTGCACTATAGTTGCCAATTGGTGGATTTGTTATCTACAATGCTGGGAGAAGAGAGGACAGTCTATACGTCCTTCCGCATAGTAAAGGGCATTATAGTTGCCAATTGGTGGATTTGTTATCTAGAATGATGGGAGAAGAAGAAGACAGGACAGTCTATACGTCCTTCTGCATAGTAAGGGGCACTATAGTTGCCAACTGGTGGATTTGTTATCTAGAATGATGGGAGAAGAAGAAGACAGGACAGTCCATACGTCCTTCTGCATAGTAAGGGGCACTATAGTTGCCAATTGGTGGATTTTTTATCTAGAATGATGGGAGAAGAGCGGACAGTCTATACGTCCTTCTGCATAGTAAGGGGCACTATAGTTGCCAATTGGTGGATTTGTTATCTACAATGATGGGAGAAGAGAGGACAGTCTATACGTCCTTCTGCAATGTAAAGGGCACTATAGTTGCCAATTGGTGGATTTGTTATCTAGAATGCTGGGAGAAGAGATGAAAGTCCATACGTCCTTCTGCATAGTAAGGGGCACTATAGTTGCCAATTGGTGGATTTGTTATCTAGAATGCTGGGAGAAGAGAGGACAGTCTATACGTCCTTCTGCAAAGTAAAGGGCACTATAGTTGCCAATTGGTGGATTTGTTATCTAGAATGATGGGAGAAGAAGAAGAGAGGACAGTCTATACGTCCTTCTCCATAGTAAGGGGCACTATAGTTGCCAATTGGTGGATTTGTTATCTAGAATGCTGGGAGAAGAGATGAAAGTCCATACGTCCTTCTGCATAGTAAGGGACACTATTGTTGCCAATTGGTGGAATTGTTATCTAGAATGATGGGAGAAGAGAGGACAGTCTATACGTCCTTCTGCAAAGTAAAGGGCACTATAGTTGCCAATTGGTGGATTTGTTATCTACAATGCTAGGAGAAGAGAGGACAGTCCATACGTCCTTCTGCAAAGTAAAGGGCATTATAGTTGCGCCAATTGGTGGATTTGTTATCTAGAATGATGGGAGAAGAGAGGACAGTCTATACGTCCTTCTGCATAGTAAGGGGCACTATAGTTGCCAATTGGTGGATTTGTTATCTAGAATGCTATGGAGAAGAGAGGACAGTCTATACGTCCTTCTGAAAAGTAAAGGGCATTATAGTTGCCAATTGGTGGATTTGTTATCTAGAATGATGGGAGAAGAGAGGACAGTCTATACGTCCTTCTGCATAGTAAGGGGCACTATAGTTGCCAATTGGTGGATTTGTTATCTAGAATGCTGGGGGAAGAAGAAGAGAGGACAGTCTATACGTCCTTCTGCATAGTAAGGGGCACTATAGTTGCCAATTGGTGGATTTGTTATCTAGAATGATGGGAGAAGAGAGGACAGTCTATACGTCCTTCTGCATAGTAAGGGGCACTATAGTTGCCAATTGGTGGATTTGTTATCTAGAATGCTGGGGGGAAGAAGAAGAGAGGACAGTCTATACGTCCTTCTGCATAGTAAGGGGCACTATAGTTGCCAATTGGTGGATTTGTTATCTAGAATGATGGGAGAAGAGAGGACAGTCTATACGTCCTTCTGCAAAGTAAAGGGCACTATAGTTGCCAATTGGTGGATTTGTTATCTAGAATGCTGGGAGAGAAGACAGTCTATACGTCCTTCTGCAAAGTAAAAGGCATTATAGTTGCCAATTGGTGGATTTGTTATCTAGAATGCTGGGAGAAGAGAGGACAGTCTATACGTCCTTCTTCAAAGTAAAGGGTTAATAATGACCTTGCCAATACCCAATGTCTTCTGCAGGCTAAAAAAGCCATGGCACCTGACACTTTTGGGAGTGTCCGATTCCTGTCCCTCCCCAACTCTGCATTCTCTGGTCCCTTCCACCGCCCCCCTACATTGCTGCAGGACACCATGGTGATGTAAGGGCCTGGGGAAGGAACCACAGCATGCAGCAGGGGACCAGGCAAGTGTCAGTGGCATGGGCACTGGGTGGGGTAAATATTAATCCTTTACTTTGGAGGTACCATTAAGCTTTCGATGACTGACTTCCAGTATTACCTCTTTGTCAGGACTGGGCATTGATCAGATGCAAAAAAGTTCAAAGCTATGACGCTGCTGGGTCCCCAAGAAAGGAGAAGGTAGTGAAAAAAGGGGGTGTAGGGAATAAATACAGCCACAGCTGAACATGTTTGCAGCCCCTTGAAGCAGGTCCTGAGCAAACCTAATGCACATATAGAAGGAAACGAGAAACTAGCCAGTGATCCCTTTAGCTGGGCCCTTAGCTGACTAGTGGACAGCAGAGGGGGGTCAACAGCACCAGATCCCTGAGATCCCACAATGTGTGTATTCACAGTCACTTGTTGAACAACCGGCAGGCTCTCTCAGTGATACCGATCCTAAGCGGCCTCCCTCTCAGTCAGCTTTTAAGAGAACGAGGGCCACTCGTCAGTTCCAGGTGCAAGTCCTCAGGTTGCCCACCTGAGGCCACTTGGCAGCAGGTGCCAGGGGAGGCAAGCCTACCTTGACCCTGGCATGGTGAAATCCACTCCAGGAAGGACACTGAGCCCATGTGCTCCTAAAATATAAATACCAGCTCTCAGCATGCAATTGGGCCATCCTCCCCTGGGATTGGCCAGTGCTGTATGCTGTTCATTTGCCTAGTTCCCATCTAGGTTCTGGAAAGCTCTATTGGCTTCCAGAAGGCAGGAGGAGCTCAAGGCAAACTCAACAGCACCACGGCATCATGAGCAGTCCTGAGTAATAGATTGCAGCACTCTGATAAGCAGAATTCCAGGGATAAATGTACCTACTAGCTCCCCTGTTAGTCAGAAGAGCAAACCACACTAATCTAACTATGTACTTCCTAGCACCTACCTATACCAGGAGGTCGCTACACTATTGGTATCAGTAAGTTATCGGTGAAGTGGCCTTGTGTTGAAGGGTTCAGCAGGCAAGCTGTCTGTGGTGCAGACTTAGGCCAGGAAGCGGCTGGATGCAGAAAGATAAGAGACCGCTGTGATGTGTTGAGCTGCAACACAAGGCCACTCCACAGATGACTTCCGTTACATCGATGACATATTGATTCCATCTATCATCCAGCGGGTGCATTATCTGATTTTGATTTTATAATACAAACAACTTACACTTAGATGGTGGCGCCCTCTCGTTTCCTTCCAAGTTGATGTAATGCAGCCTTTCTCAACTTTTTTCCCTAAAATGATTTTCAGGTCCATAGTTACATAGTTAGTCTGGCTGAAAAAAGACAAAAGTCCATCCAGTTCAACCATTAAAAAAAAAAGTTATAATCCTATACCCGCAATTGATCCAGAGGAAGGCAAAAAAACCCAGCAAAGCACGATCCAATTTGCTGCTGCAGGGGAAATAATTCCTTCTTGATCCCCCAAGAGGCAATCGGATATTGTTTGGCAGGGGCGGACTGACAACTCAAGGGGCCCCCAGGCAATAGGGGATCATGGGGCCCATGTGTCCTTGCCCAAACTCAAAAAAGCCTATGAAAAAGCCAATGAAAGGTACCAGGGGCATCTCATGGGGCCCCCTACTGAGCCCGGGCGCTCAAATGGTCAGTCTGCCCTGTTCTCTGGATCAACTTTACCTGTAAATGTTATATCCAGTTATATTCTGTGTATCCAAGAAAGAATCCAGGACTTTCCTACAGCAATCCACTGAGCTGGCCACAACCAAGGTCTCGATGAACCTTTGCTTAAACCAATTCATCAGAGGGCTATGGAAAGAATGTTCCTCACACTGGGGGTCAATAGGAAGAATGCCCCTTACACTGGAGATCAGTGTCCTACAGACAGCTAAAAAGATAATTTGTGTCTTGCTGCTGGCACTGCCAAATGGTATTGGCACCAGATCTATGCAGTTACCACCAAATGGAAGGTCAATCAGCCACAGCCCAAGGAACCTTTAGAAACTTCTTGAGGAACCCTAGTGTTCTACAGAACCCTTGTTGAGAATAGCTGATCTAATGTCTATGGAGCACCTACAGTCATTGATGGCATATGTTCAGATTGAGGAAAAGTTATTGGACTGGATGAAACCCCTTTCCAATTGCTATTGTCCCCCCCCACCCCCCCCCCCCCCCCCCCCCAGTAAGGTGCATTGGTTGGAAGTATTTGTCTTTCCTGCTTATAAGGCTAAAGAAAATTAGTTTTACAGCATGACCATTCATGTCTAGCCAAACACAACCCAATGGACAGTCGGATCATGCCTACGGGTGGGATCACTTATGATGCAGAGGTAGGCAACATTCAGAACTCCAGTTGTGGTGAAACAACCAATCCCATCACGCCTCTGGGAATCCTGGCAGTGGCTGCATTGGAGTCTTGCAATGCCTCTTGGGACTTGAAGCTCCACAACAGCCGGAGGTCTCAAGGCTGCCAAGGCCTGCTCTAGTGTCTGTGAATTATGCATGACTGTTCAAACCAACTCCAGAGTCTATGTACAAGGAAAGGACCACCAACAGATATTGGAGTGTCTATGGACAGCGTACGTTCTACCAACCGTGCTGCATTATTAGCCATTTTAGACTAAAAGTCTTTATTTATGAGCTGAAGACTTTCAAAATGCCACATCCGAAGAAATAGAACAACAAAAAAAAAAAAAAGTAACTGCTACTAGAGGATAATACTAGTCTCAATAATGGATGTTATAGGCGCATCACAATACATAGACAAGATTCAATAAAGTTGATTACAAATACAATCCTACATAAAAAACATGAAACTGTACATTTTGTGGTAAAGCGCTGCGTAAACTGTTGACACTATATAAATCCTGTATAATGATTGTAACGGAACCAGGAGCAGACTGACCATTTGGAAACACGGGCACTGCCCGAGGGCCCGGGGTCAGTAGGGGCCCCATGAGATGCCCCTGGTACCTTTTTCATAGGCTTTTTTGAGTTTGGGCAAGGACACAGGGGCCCCATGATCCCCTATTGCCCGGGGGCCCCATGAGTTGTCAGTCCGCCCCTGAACGAAACCGACCCCAGACTGCACTAGGGTACTTCCATTAGACTACCGCTTCCCTGTCCGAACACCGACCACAGACACCACAGCCGACCATACAAGACTAGACGGCACCAGCCTTGAACTAAACCAGAAGGTAGACTAGTTTATTTTAACACAGATACAAGATATATACATTCAAGGGAACAACCCCCCCCCCCCGCATAATGACACAGGGCGGGGCAATCTACATTTAGTAACAAGAGACACACCAGCAGACAGTCCCATCAGGGGGGAGGGCTGCTGGAGACACCCCCCACCAAGCCAATACACATAAACACATACATCCCATAATAGTTTGCTCCCAAGCAAGACGCACAATAGAACAATGGGATGCAACCACATGGCATTAAACAATCCACAACCCCCCCACCCCAATATTAGGACAGATCACCCTGTACCCCTAACAGGCACAGGGTGACTTACACATAATAGGGAGATGGGGAGCTGAGACAGGGGTCTCCCCACCTCTCCAAAGTGAGCTGTGTTCCATGGGCCCCCCAACCAAAGTGACTCCCGTCACAATGATAATAATAATATAGACGATGAAATCAATGATATCGGAATATCCTCTACTGGATTGGTATACCAGCTAGCCTGAAATTATCAGCACACTAATATATAATGTAACATGTATAGGCGCAGGCATGCTCGTCCAAATCCAGATACATGCATCAATGCGTTTCGCAACTAATCCCTTCCTCGGGACAGCGAGGGTATGTAGACACAAACCAGAGTACAATGTAGCACCAAGTAGTCTGGCAGGCGGACACAGAGGCAGAGCAGAGGTGAAAGGAATGGGAAGCAGAGGGCTCCTCGTCACTGGTGTACTATCTGCAAGGATACTCAGTGTGCACCCCCGCCGAATGGGTCACCATAAGAAACGGATATCTCCGTATTCAAGATATATTTGCTGAAGTCCAAATACAAAGATATATACAAAAATACCCAAGGGGCACTAGAGATCATTTTCTGCTTCAAGTCCAGAATGGAATGGAATACAGGATGACAACCAGCAAGCTGAAGGATCCTGAAAGCCATATGTATTCAATACTTACTGTACATTGCTAAAAGTATTGGCCCCGCCCTCCCAATCATGTGATTCAGGTGTTCCAATCCCCTCCATATCATGTGATTCAGGTGTTCCAATCCCCTCCATGGACACAGGTGTATACAATCAAGCCCCTAGGCATGCAGACGGCTTCTACAAACATTGGTGAAAGAATGGGTCGCTCTCAGGAGCTCAGTGACTCCAAGCGTGGTCCCGTGATAGGTGGCCACCTGGGCAATAAGTCCATCCGTGACATTTTCCTGGCTACTAAATATTCCACGTTCAACTGTTAGTGGGATTATAACAAAGTGGAAGCAACTGGGAACAACAGCCACTCAGCCACCAAGTGGTAGGCCACGTCACATGACAGGGCGGGGTCAGCGCATGCTGAAGCGCACAGTGCGCAGAAGTCGCCAACTGTCTACAGAGTCAATAGCTAAAGACCTCCAAACTTGGTGTGGCCTTCAGATGAGCCCAACAACAGTGCGTAGAGAGCTTCATGGAATGGGTTTCCATGGCCGAGCAGCTGCATCCAAGCCTTACATCACCAAGTGCAATGCAAAGCGTCGGATGCCGTGGTGTAAAGCACGCCGCCACTGGACTCTAGAGCAGTGGAGGCGTGTTCTCTGGAGTGACCAATCACGCTTCTCTGTCTAACAGTGCGAAGGACGTGTCTGGGTTTGGCGGTCGCCAGGAGAACGGTACTTGCCTGACTGCATTGTGCCAAGTGTAAATTGTGGTGGAGGGGGGATTATGGTGTGGGGTTGTTGTTCAGGGGTTGGGCTTGGCCCCCTAGTTCCAGTGAAGGGAACTCTTAATTTGACATTTTGGACAATTTCATGCTCCCAACTTTGTGGGAAGAGTTTGGGGATGGCCCCTTCCTGTTCCAACATGACTGCCCCCCAGTGCACAAAGCAAGGTCCATAAAGACATGGAGGAGCCAGTTTGGTGTGGAGGAACTTGACTGTCCTGCACAGAGTCCTGACCTCAACCCCATAGAACACCTTTGGGATGAATTAGAGCGGAGACTGCGAGCCAGGCCTCCTCCCCCGACATCAGTGCCTGACCTGACAAATGTGCTTCTGGAAGAATGGTCCAACCTTCCCATAGACACCCTCCTAAACCTTGTGGACGGCCTTCCCAGAAGAGTTGAAGCTGTTATAGCTTCAAAGGGCGGGGCCAACTCAATATTGAACCCTACGGACTAAGACTGGGGGGCCATTAAAGGTCATGTGTGTGGAAAGGGCGGGGCCAACTCAATATTGAACCCCACCGACTAAGACTGGGAGGCCAATAAAGGTCATGTGTGTGGAAAGGGCGGGGCCAACTCAATATTGAACCCTACCGACTAAGACTGGGGGGCCATTAAAGGTCATGTGTGTGGAAAGGGCGGGGCCAACTCAATATTGAACCCCACCGACTAAGACTGGGAGGCCAATAAAGGTCATGTGTGTGGAAAGGGCGGGGCCAACTCAATATTGAACCCTACCGACTAAGACTGGGGGGCCATTAAAGGTCATGTGTGTGGAAAGGGCGGGGCCAACTCAATATTGAACCCCACCGACTAAGACTGGGAGGCCAATAAAGGTCATGTGTGTGGAAAGGGCGGGGCCAACTCAATATTGAACCCTACCGACTAAGACTGGGGGGCCATTAAAGGTCATGTGTGTGGAAAGGCTGGCCGACCAATACTTGGGGCAATATTGTGTATTTATATCCTTTGAACAGACTCACAGTTTGGTATTTCCACTTATACCCAGAAGTCAACAGGTCCAGTTACTCCGCCTGGCCCCTGAAAGTCTCCAACCAAAATGCCAACCTAAAAGTCTTATTGCCCCTTTATCTCATGGATGATATAATTCGGGTTTCCTGGTCCTTTATCAAAACTCAAAAACAAAAATGGGAATATGTTGCATCCTACCAGTCCTTACATATGGTGGCTCCATTTATGTTCTTCTTTCAGGTTTTTTTTTCTTTTATTCTCCCCTGATGATCCTGCCAGTAGTACACATCCTGTCCTAGGGTGGACAACACTCACTGTACTGTATTTGTAGAGGAGTAATGTTGTCACCCTAGGCTGCTCTCCTGATTTGAACTACAACCACACCCTCCTCTCCTCCCTTACGTAGGGTCTTCTATAGCTCACACCACGTACCTAGGAAAGACGGTATCACCGCTTGATCTGTCCATTCAGTGCACACGAAGATACAGGGACACTGGATTTCTGGCAGGATCAACAGATGTCTTTATTTTGGGAAAAAAAAAAACAAATGTAGCCACCGTCTATTACATATTTGTTCTTGGGTGTAGATCTAGGCATTGGTCGGGCCTACTGCATGATAGCAATGTGCTCGGTGGAGTTATGGAGGTCCTCTTGTCCCATTGGATGGCATTAGAAAGCCTGCAGCTCCTAAAGGGGCTCATTCACCAGATGGGTTGCCATCAGGGCATTTTTTTCTCAGAAAATAGGTGCAGGAACTCCCCCTTTCTGAGTCACTTCTGGTCTCCGCCCCCCTACCCACCTCCCAGTACCGCCCCTTTTAGAGAATACAGAGCCAAGTATCTTTTTTTGGTGCCAAGTCATTTGTATAGAATTTGTTAATGTTAACAGGAAAAGCAGTAAATTAGATCCCCCACAGCCAGTAGCAAAAGGCCCCCCCCCAGCAACAATAGACCCCCTGGCAACAATAGACCCTGGAAGCAAAAAACCAATGTTCCAGCAGCCAGCATCATTAGACTCTCCAACAGCCAGCAACAATATAGACCCCTCCCTCAACAGTAGATCCCTTTCAGCAATAATTGCCCCCCACAAAAAGAGGCCCTCCAGTAACAATTGGTCTCACAGCAGCCAGCGACAATAGACCCCTCCCTCAACAGTAGATCACTTTCAGCAATAATTGCCCTCCACCCAACAAAAAGAGGCCCTCCAGTAAAAATGGATCTCCCAGCAGCAAGCAACAATAGACCCCTCCCTCAGCAGTAGATCCCTTTCAGCAATAATTTCCCCCACCCAAAAAAAAGAGGCCCTCCAGTAACAACTGGTCTCACAGCAGCCAACAACAATAGACCCCTCCCTCAACAGTAGATCACTTTCAGCAATATTGCCCTCCACCCAACAAAAAGAGGCCCTCCAGTAAAAATGGATCTCCCAGCAGCAAGCAAAATAGACCCCTACCTCAACAGTAGATCCCTTTCAGCAACAATTTCCCCCCACCCAACAAAAAAGAGGCCCTCCAGTAAACAATTGGTCTCACAGCAGCCAACAACAATAGACCCCTCCCTCAACAGTAGATCACTTTCAGCAATAATTGCCCTCCCAGTCAACAAAAAGAGGCCCTCCAGTAACAATAGATCTCACAGCAGCTAGCAACAATAGACCCCTCCTCAACAGTAGATCCCTTTCAGCAATATTTGTATTTGCCCCCCAAAACAATATAAGCCCCAGAGAAACAATAGCCCCCCCCCCACCAACAACAGCAATAAACCTCCCCAGCAACAATAGACTGTCATGCAAAAAAGAGATGCCCTTTAGCAACAATAGATCTCACAACAGCCACGACAATAGACCCTTCTCCCAACAGCAGATCCCATCCAGCAACATAATACCCCCCAGAAACAATAAACCTCCCCAAGCAATAGACCCCCCATGCAAAAAAAATAGATCCTCCTCTCCAGCAACAATAGATCCCCCAGCAGCCAGCATCAATAGACCCTCCAGCATGACTCAGCACTTCATGCCATTACATACATTCAGTGCTGGTTCTCCCATTGAAAAAAAGCATTTATACAGAATAGAATGAACAGGAAAATACCACATTACAGCCACTAGATGGGGCTGATGATCATAAGAAATATGTATTTATTTCCTATGATCATCATCCCCATCTAGTGGCTGTAATGTGGTATTTTCCAGGTGTTTGGTGTAATTAATAATGGTACAAAGCATGGGGCGGACTGACCAAAACTCGGGCATTGCCCGAACGGGTCAGTAGGGGGCCCCATGAGTTGGTACCCTTTTTCATAGGCATTTTGAGTTTGGGCAAGGACACAGGGGCCCATGATCCATTATTGCCCGGGGGCCCCCATGAGTTGTCAGTCCGCCCCTGGTACAAAAGACACAAGCAATACCTTTTCATGTTCAGATTGGATGCAGATTATTACAAGCTGCTGTTTGCGTATCATTATCTGGCACCAAGCCTAGCAGGTCCTTTGAGTTGGGAGAGGCGGGGCCTCCATGGATCGGACTTGTTTTTCCAGCACATCCCACAGATGCTCGATTGGATTGAGTTCTGGAGAATTTGGAGGCCAAGTCAATACATTGATCTTCCTCAAACCATTCTTGAGTTCATCAGACCAAGCCACCTTCTTCCATGGCTCCGTGGTCCAGTTCTGATGCTCACGTCCCCATTGTAGGTACTTTTGGCGCAGCATGGGTCAACCCACTCTGCAACAGCCCCGTACACAACAAACTGCGATGCTCTGTGTGTTCTGACACCTTTCTAGCAGAACCGGCATTCGCTTTTTTTTTTAGCAATTTGAGCTACAGGAGCTCTTCTATTGGATCGGACTACTCGGCCCAGCCTTCCCACCTCCATCAAGAGCCCTTGCACACAGGACCATGTCTTTTGCCACACTGACTTATGAAAGTCGGTTTTCCCCGTGACTGTGCATGCAGCCCTGTGCTGCCATCTGTTGGCATGTGTCTTGAAACTTTTAGATACCACCTTGTATAAGTCTATGGCTCAGTGCAGCTAACCCGGAGGAAAAGCCAGGTGCACGGCGCTGCACCCCTGCATCTCAGTGTGTGACTTACGAAGGTCAGTGTTCCCTGTGACTGTGCTGCCATCTGTTGTGTGTAACAAAACTAGTCTTGAAGCTTTTAGATACACCTTGTATAAGTCTATGGCTCAGTGCAGCTAACCCGCAAGAAATCCACAGGTGCACGGCGCTGCACCCCTGCATCAGTGTGAGACTTATGAAGGTCGGTGATCTCCGTGACTGTGCATGCAGCCCTGTGCTGACATCTGTTGGTGTGGTTACAAAACTAGTCTTGAAACTTTTAGATACACCTTGTATAAGTCTATGGCTCAGTGCGGCTAACCCACAGGTGCACGGTGCTGCACCCCTGAATCAGTGTGTGCCTTACGAAGGTCAGTGTTCCCTGTGACTGTGCATGCAGCCCTGTGCTGCCATCTGTTGGCGTGTGTCTTAAAACTTTTAGATACCACCTTGTATAAATCTATGGCTCAGTGCAGCTAACCTGGAGGAAAAGCCGCAGGTGCACCCCTGCATCAGTGTGTGACTTATGAAGGCCGGAGTCATCCCACTCCCTCACCCCCCGTGACTGTGCTGCCATCTGTTTGGTGTGTAACAAAACTAGTCTTGAAACTTTTTATATACCCCCTTGTATAAGTCAATGGCTCAGTGCAGCTAACCCGCAGGTGCACGGTGCTGCACCCCTGCATCAGTGTGTGACTTACGAAGGTCGGTTGTTCCCCGTGACTGTGCATGCAGCCCTGTGCTGCCATCTGTTGGCGTGTTCCAAAACTAGTCTTGTAAGCTTTTTAGATACCACCTTGTACAAGTCTATGGCTCACTGATGCCCTGGGATGGCGGACCCACAATCTGGGCTTGCCGACCCGCCATCCCGGAGCAGGAAGTTTGCGGACCCCCCCGGTTGGGTGCCCCCTGCTGCGCAACATCTAATTACAGTGAAATCGATCATAAAACAAAAAATAATTAGACTCATTATAGATCGATTTTAATAAGTCCAGAGCTGAACTCCAGCCAAAATGTTTTTTTTAGAAGTTTTAGGGGAAGGCTTTACATTTCTTTGACCCCACTGGGGAGATTTCCCCTCACTTCCTGTCCCTGTGACCCCCAGAGAAGTTCTGATCCTTCCCCGCTCTATGAAAAATGTGTTTGTGTCCCCGTTAAAGAGACTTAAAAATAGAAAGAGTAAGTAGAACACAACCAAAGGATACTTTCGCAATGAAGTTGTATTCAATGTATATATATATATACTGTATATAGACGCACATAGAGCAACTGATACAAATTGATACAAAAGTATATCATATGACAGCAAGCAACATACACCGAGAGCACACCGATCAGTGCAACTGATACCCACACAGGGGCGGACTCACCAATTGGAAACTCGGGCACTGCCCGAGGGCCCGGGGTCAGTAGGGGCCCCATGAGATGCCCCTGGTACCTTTTTCATAGGCTTTTTTGAGTTTGGGCAAGGACACAGGGGCCCCATGATCCCCTATTGCCCGGGGGCCCCATGAGTTGTCAGTCCGCCCCTGTATCCACAGAATACATGTGTGTACTTGGGAAAAGTGAGTACCAGTCATCAATATGGATCAGCTGATCAGCTAATTGATTAGCATCAACATGCTATTTAAAATATTAACTCCTCCCCCTCCAGAGGATTACCCCCTCCCCCCTCGTCCTCCAGAGGATTCCCCCCCCTTTCGCCCTCCAGAGGATTGCAATGCAGGCAGATCATGGCTGGTGGGAGGGGCCTAAAAAACATTACAGCGCCCTGTCTCAATACTCCTTTCAAAAGCCCTCAGTCCTGATGCAATCAGCCAGATGGCTGTTGGGAGGAGCTATGCAAATATCGAAACGCCTTGACGGGGGGCGTGGACGTTCCTAGGCAGGCTGTATTTTGCATGCAGACGGATTGTACAGGGACGCACTGGACACCCAGCGAACGCGCAATGGCCCTTGGAGGTATCCAGTGCGTCCCGCACCAATTCACCAGCCGTACAAACGAATGGCAACCAACCCCGACCTATAACTGGCTCTTGCAGCAAGGAGCAAATGGAAAGAGGTCAAAAAAACAAACAGAAATTCCCAGCTTACTTACCAACCAGCCTGCAACAAACCAAATTAAACCGAATTAAAACAAGGGGTTTGGTTTGCGCACATTTGCAAATATATGCGGAAGCTGCAGGGGCCACGTCACGGCACCCCCAGTGCCCTGCAGTCTGAAGTCTATCATTTTGAGAGCCTCCCAACTTGGAGAACATATAGTGTATAGTATTGGATAGATTAGGGGCAGGTATGCCTGGAGGGAGCCCACCAGGGGCGGACTGACAACTCATGGGGCCCCCGGGCAATAGGGGATCGTGGGGCCCCTGTGTCCTTGCCCAAACTCAAAAAAGCCTATGTAAAAAGGTACCAGGGGCATCTCATGGGGCCCCCTACTGACCCTGGGCCCTCGGGCAGTGCCCGAGTTTCCAAATGGTCAGTCCACCCCTGGAGCCCACCCCACAATGGCAGCTGAGGGTATCTAGTTTGTCCCCGTATTTGCATGCAGACCACCCTAGGCAACGCCCCCATGTGGTGCCAAACCTCCATAAATGAAATATTGAAATCCAATGAATGAAAGGGTTGAAGCCAGGGACTGTTAGGATGGGGGGGGGAAAGGGTTAAGCTGGCCATATATGAGCCAATTCCCCATCCACACATTTGATTTGGATGGGGTAGGGGCGGACTGACACTCATGAGGCCTCCAGGCAATAGGGGATCATGGGGCCCCTGTGTCCTCACCCACACTCAAACAACACCCAAAAAAATCCTATGAAAGGTACAAGGGGCAATCTCATGGGGAACCCTATTGACCCTGGGGCAGTGCCCAAAATAGTCAGTCCTCCCCTGGATGGGGGAATCCTTCCCACTGTTAGAAAACAATAGTCATTTTAGTGGCTATAGCCACTGAACTGATCGTTCAACAAAAATGACAGATCATCGATAGATCACTTTTGAACATGACTCGAAATTTGGCCGGTCCAGCGGATGAATTTTGATCCATGTATGGTCAGTTTTAGATGATGCTGGACGTCCTCCACCCAGGAAATGAGGCGGGGCTCTAACTGACTTGGTGCCACTTCTAACAAACACTGTGAGAAGCTCAAAACATTTTCAATACAGAAAAGGAGTCCGTATAAAGGGTGCAAGACTGAAGGGACGTCTGGAGCTCAGCTTTGGTTGAAGGCATTTTCAATGAGGTCACGAATAGGCCTTCTCACCTTGCTCTTCACATCCTTCCCCATGAAGGCATACAGTATTGGGTTGATGCAACTATTGAAATAGGCCATGGACTGTGCAGGATCGTACAGAGCAACCACCACTTTATCCTGAGTATACAGAAGAAGGGTTCCAAACACATGGAAGGGAGTCCAGGTGATGAAGAACGCCATGATGATGGCAAGGGACACTCTGGCGGTCTTTCTGGCGGCCTTCGAAAATTGGATGTTTTGGGCTTTACAAACCAGGCGGATGTAACAGCACAAAATGATGAGGAGAGGAATCAGAAATCCAAAAACCATTCGAGTAAGAGTGATGGGAACCCTATACTCTTCGATGTAGACACACTCAGTAACGTTGTTGACCGTTTCCGTTTTTCGGTAGATGGCAGAAGGTAGACCCAACGCAACTGACACAATCCAGACAACCAAGCAGACGTTCCACGTTGTCCTTAAGCGGCGGTGATTTTGGGCCCACACAGGCCAGACCACCAGGATGCATCGGTCAATGCTGATGGCCACCAGGATGAAGACGCTGGAGAACATATTGAGAATGATGATGAAGGGTAAAATCTTGCACAAAGCGCTACCGTACGGCCATTCGGAAGCGAAGAGATTAATTATGACAAGGGGGGCTAATGAGCAACAGATGATGTCGGCCAGAGCAAGGTTGCAAAACCAAACGGTGCTGACTCTGCGTTTCATCTTCACTCCAGTGACCCAAAGCACCAGAGCGTTGCCGGGGACCCCCACGAGGAACACGAAAAGTAGAACCAGGGTGGTGATCATTTTCTCACAGCTCAAAGATCTGGTCGTGTCTGTCAAGTTGCTGATGTTGGACATCTTTATTCCCTGTAAAGACGTGGAGAACTATTAGTTGTGTGAGATCAGTATATCTTTTTTTGAGGGGAACAATGTGTTCTCATCTGTATGATGTAAGAATACAGGACACAATGGAGATCTACAAAGCTGCCAGGAAAGGTTCTCCCTTTGCTCTTCACCCCATCTTCACTCTCTTTTCATTTCCCCTTTTGTCTCTCTGCCTGCCCACCATGTTTTCTCCTCCATCCCTCTGTCTCCCTCATTTTTATCTTTCTACTCCTCACCTCTATCACTCTCTCTGTGTCCCCCTCGCTACCTCTTTGTTCATCTCTCCTATTTTGTCCTCCTTTCTCTCCCTCTCTCTCTGTCCACCTTTCTTTATTCTTCTCTTCCTTCTCTGTCTCCTTCTTCTCTCTCCAACTTTTCTCTTTTCATTTCTTTCAACTTCTTGTTTCACTTGTCTGTCCTCTTCCTCTCCTTTACCCCTCATTGTTCTGCTTCCTCTCTCTCATTCTTCTCTCTCGCTCACTCCATCTCCCATTCATCTCTTTTCCTTTCCACCTCTTCCTTATCTCCTTTCTCCTCTCTGTGCTCTTCTCCATCTTCTTCATAGCTCATTGTTCTCCTTCTTTCTCTATCCTTCTTCTTCTCTTGCTGTCACCATCTCCCATTCATCTTTTCCTTTCTCTCCACCTCTTTTCTTTTGTTTCACCTCTAGGTTCTCCTGTCCCTCTTCTTTACCTCTTATTGTTCTCCTTTCTTTCTCTGTCTTTCTTCTTCTCTCGCTCTCACCATGTCCATTCATCTCTTTCCCTTTCTCTCCACCTTTTTCTTCTTCTCTTTCTTTTCACCTCTCGGTCCTTTTCTTCCTTTTCTTCACCTCTCAGTGCTGTACTTTCTCTCGCTCTTTCTTCTGCTCTCTTTTCACCTCTTTTACCTCCTTTCCCATTTCTTCGCCTCTCATCGATTTCCTTCTCTCTCATTTTTCTCTTGCTCTCCTCTCACCATCACCCATCTCTTTCCCTTCTCTCCACCTCTTTACTCTCTCTTTTCACTTCTCTGTCCTCCTCTCCCTCTTTTTCATCTCATTGTTCTTCTTTCTTCTCTCATTCATCTTCCTCTCTGTCCTCCTCTACCCGTTCCTCACTGCTCATTGTTCCTTCTCTCTCTCCCTCACTATTCCTCATTCATCTCATTCCCTTCTCTCCACCTTTCTTCCTCTGTCTCTTTTCACTTCTCTGTCCTCCTCTCCCTCTTCGTCATATCTCATTCGTTCTCTCACACACATTTTTTCTCTCTCTCACCATCTCCTATTCATCTCTTTGTCCTTCTTTCCACCTTTTTCTTCTTTACGTTCACCCCTCTGACCTCTTCTTCTTCACTTCTCATTGTTCTCCTTTTTCTCTCTCATACTTCTTCTCTTTTTCCCTCCATCTCCCATTTGTCTCTTTTCCTTTCCAGCTCTTCCTTTTCTTTTCACCTCTCTGTCCTCCTCTCTCCCCTTCTTCACTTTTCATTGTTCACCTTTTTCTTTCTCATACTTCTCTTGCTCCCTTTATCCTTTACCCCTCATTGTTCTGCTTCCTCTCTCTCATTCTTCTTCTCTCGCTCACTCCATCTCCTATTCATCTCTTTTCCTTTCCACCTCTTTTCTTCTCTCTTTTCACCTCTCTGTCCTCCTCTCCATCTTCTTCATATCTCATTGTTTCTCCTTCTTTCTCTATCCTTCTTCTTCTCTCACTGTCACCATCTCCCATTCAACTCTTTTCCTTTCTCTCCACCTCTTTTCTTTTGTTTCACCTTTAGGTTCTCCTGTCCCTCTTCTATACCTCTTATTGTTCTCCTTTCTTTCGCTGTCTCTTTCTTCTTCTCTCACTCTCACCATGTTCCATTCATCTCTTTCCCTTTCTCTCCACCTCATTTTCTCTCTCTTGTTCACCTCTCTGTGCTCCTCTACCTCTTCCTCACCTCTCAGTGTTCTACTTTCTCTCACTCTTTCTTCTTCTCTCTCTTTTCACCTCTTTTACCTCCTTTCCCACTTCTTCGCCTCTCATCGATCTCCTTCTTTCTGTCTTTCTCATTCTTCTCTCTCT
Source organism: Staurois parvus (assembly GCA_951230385.1). NCBI lineage: Eukaryota > Metazoa > Chordata > Amphibia > Anura > Ranidae > Staurois > Staurois parvus. The sequence goes on from CATNWA010016008.1 coordinate 67,283, forward strand.
TGTTCACCTCTGTCCTCTACCTCTTCCTCACCTCTCAGGGTTCTTTCTCTCTCTCTCTCATTCCTCTCACTCTCACCATCTTCCATTCATCTCTTTTCCTTTCTCTCCACCTTTTTCTTCTCTTTATTTTCCCCTCTCAGTCCTCATCTTCCTTTTCTTCACCTCTTAGTGTTCTACTTTCTCTCGCTCTCTCTTTCTTCTTCTCTCTTTTCACCCTTTTCCCACTTCTTCGCTTCTCATCAATCTCCTTCTTTTCTGTCTTTCTCATTCTTCTCTCGCTCTCACCATCACCCATTCATCTCTTTCCCTTCTCTCCACCTCTGTCCTCCTCTCCCTCTTCTTCATATTTTATTGTTCTTATTTCTCTCTCTCATTCTTCTCTCACTCACTCCATCTCCATTCATTCATTTTGTTTCTGTTTTCTCCACCTCTTTTTCACCTTTCTGTCCTCCTCGACCTGTTCCTCACTGCTCCTTGTTCCTTCTCTCTCTCCTTCTCTTGCTCTGACTATTCCTCGTTCATCTCTTTCCCTTCTCTCCAACTTTCTTCCTCTGTCTCTTTTCATTTCTCTGCCCTCCTACCTCTTCTTCATATCTCATTGTTCTTCTTTCTCCCTCTCATTCTTCTTCTTCTTTCACTCACTCTCCATCTCCCATTCATTTTGCTTTTGTTTTTCTCCACATTTCTTCTTCTCTCTCTTTTTCACCTCTCTGTCCTCCTCTACCTGTTCCTCACCGCTCATTGTTCCTTCTCTCTCTCCTTCTTCTCTCGCTCTCACTATTCCTCATTCATTCTCATCTCTTTCCACCTTTCTTCCTTTTCTCTTTTCACTTCTCTGTCTTCCTCTCCCTCTTCTTCATATCTCAATAATTCTCTCTCTAACCATCTCCCATTCATCTCTTTGCCTTTCTTTTTCACCTTTTTCTTCTTCTCAATTCCATTTCACCCGTGTCCTCCTCTCCCTCTTCTTCACTTCTCATTGTTCTCCTTTGTCTCTCTCATACTTATTCTCTCGCTCCCTCCATCTCCCATTCGTCTCTTTTTCATTCTCTCCAACTCTTTCTTTTCTCTCTTTTCACCTCTCTGTCCTCCTCCACCCTTCTTCACCTCTCATCGTTCTCCTTTCTCTCTCTCTCTCTCACTCTAACCATCTCCAATTCAACTCTTTTCCTTTCCACCTCTTCCTTCTCTCCTTTCACCTCTCCCTCTTCTTTTCTCACTCTCACCATCTCCCATTCATCTTTTTTCCCCTTCTCTCCACCCCTCTTTTTTCTTCTCTCTCTTTTCAGCTGTCTTCCTCCCCATTTTTTGCCTCTCATTGTTCTTCTCTCTCTCTCTATCTGTCTATCTTCTCTCGCTCCCACCATGTCACAGTCATCACTTTTCCTTTCCACATCTTCCTTCTCTCCTTTCACCTCTCTGTCCTCCTCTCCCTCTTCTTTTCTGGCTCTCACCATCTCCCATTCATCTCTTTCCCCTTCTCTCCACCTTTCTTCTTCTCTCTCTTTTCACCTCTCTGTCCTCCTCCACATTTCTTCACCTCTCATTGTGTTTGTTCTCCTTCTCTCTCTCATTCCTCTTCTTCTCTCGCTCCCACCATGTCCCAGCCATCTCTTTTCCTTTTTCTCTTCCTCTAACTCCTCTATAGAATCCTATTGTCTTGAGAATTAAAGCAAGAAACCCAAATGGGCATGAAGCATTAGACGATGGGGTCCATCAAAAGTTGAACGACTTCTCCATGGTTGGGTCTTACCTCCACCAGGCTGCAGCAGATGCGAACCGGGGTCTTCACTTCGTCACCACCTTGGATTATTTCAGGTTGACTGACAGTTACAAAAGTTGTTCTGTTTCATACTTACCTTACATAACTTCCTTCCTGTGGAATTCTTTGTAAAACCATAACAAAGCAGGTAAAAAGCTGTCCCTTAACTACACTAAACCCAACAAATGAAATGGGCTTGCAAATAAAATAGCCGCGCCCAGAGATCTTTTACTGTGCAGTCAAAATGTACTTGTACTCTTCTGTCTTTCCAGTATATGAAAAGAATAAAAATTCCCATGCCATAGGACAATTTAAAACCATAGGGGTAGAATAGTAATTGTTCTCATGGTAAATACAGTACAGTGCCTTGAAAAAGTCTTCACACCCCTTGAAATCTTCCACATGTTGACATGTTAGAACCAAAAACGTAAAGGTATTTTATTGGGATTGGATGTGATAGAACAACACAAAGTGCCACATAATTGTGACTTGGAGGGAAAATGAGAAATGGTTTTCATAATTTGTTACAAATAAATATCTGAAAAGTGTGGCGGCATTTGTATTTAGCCCCCCCAAAGTCAATACAGTGTAGGACCCCCTTTCGCTGCAATTCCAGCAGCAAGTCTTTTTGGGGATGTCTCTTTGCACATCTAGAGAGGGACATTTCTGCCCATTCTTCTTTGCAGAATCGCTCAAGCTCTGTCAGATTGGATGGAAGCATCTGGGAACAGCAATTCTCAGGTCTGGCCACAGATTCTCCATTGGATTTGGGTCTGGACTGTGACTGGGCCATTCTAACACATGAATATGCTTTGATCTAAACCATTCCATTGTAGCTCTGGCTGGATGTTTCGGGTTGTTGTCCTGCTGGAAGGTGACCCTCCGCCCCGATCTCAAGTCTTTTGCAGACTCTAACAGGTTTTCTTCTAAGATTGCCCTGTATTTGGCTCCATCCATCTTCCCATCAACTCTGACCAGCTTCCCTGTCCCTGCTGAAGAAAAGCATCCCTACCACATGATGCTGCCACCATGATGCTGCCACCACCATGTTTCACAGTGGGGATGGTGTGTTCAGGATGATGTGCAGTGTTAGTTTTCCACCACACATAGTGTGTTGATTCCATTTTTGTCCCATCTGACCAGAGCCCCTTCTTCCACATTTGCTCTGTCCCCCACATGGCTTCTCGCAAACTGCAAATGGGATGTTTTATGGCTTTCGTTTAACAATGGCTTTCTTCTTGCCACTCATCCATAAAGGCCAGATTTGTGGAGTGCACGACTAATAGTTGTCCTGAGGACAGATTCCTACCTGAGCTGTGGATCTCTGCAGCACCTCCAGAGTTCCCATGGGCCTCTTGGCTGCTTCTCTGATGAATGCTCTCCTTGCCCGGCCTGTCAGTTTAGGTGGACGGCCATGTCTTGGTAGGTTGGCAGTTGTGCCGTACTCTTTCCATTTTCAGATGATGGATTGAACAGTGCTCTGTGAGATGTTCAAAGTTTGGGATTTTTTTCTTATAACCTATCCATGCTTTAAACTTCTCCACAACTTTATCCCTGACCTGTCTGGTGTGTTCCTTGGCCTTCATTATGCTGTTTGTTCACTAATGTTCTCTAACAAACCTCTGAGAGCTTCACAGAACAGCTGGATTTATACTGAGATCACATGACACACAGGTGGACTCTATTTACTAATTAGGTGACTTCTGAAGGAAATTGGTTAGACTAGATTTTAGTTAGGGGTATCAGAGTAAAGGGCGCTGAATACAAATGCACGCAACACTTTTCAGATATTTATTTGTAATAAAAAATTGAACACCATTTTTTTTTCCTTCCACTTCACAAATATGTGCCACTTTTTGTTGGTCCATCACATAAAATCCCAAAAAAATACATTGACGTTTTTGGCTGTAACATGACAAAATATGGAAATATTCAATGGGTATGAATACTTTTTCAAGGCACTGTACTTGGTTGTGCTATCTGCAATGGGTGCAACTGACACTTTCCACCTGCTGTTAGCAAGATCTCATCTCTCTCGGGAGAATTTGGCTTGGTGAATTTGTTGAGAAAAATTGTATTCACGCTTCTTTCAAAAACACCTGAGGGCAAATTTACTGAAGATTGAAAAAGGGGTTTTGCCCTATAGGTCCTATAGGATGGAAAGCCCAATACGTCCTCTAGGATGGAAAGCCCCAACAGGTCCTCTAGGATGGAAAGCCCAACAGGTCCTCTAGGATGGAAAGCCCAACAGGTCCTCTAGGATGGAAAGCCCCAAAGTCCTCTAGGGTGGAAAGCCCAACAAGTCCTCTAGGGTGGAAAGCCCAACAGGTCCTCTAGGATGGAAAGCCCAACAAGACCCTCACAGTTAGTAGGATTTGTACTGTAAGTCAGTAAAGGAGTGGCCCACAATATTGATCAGTGACTCAAGAAACATGGCTTCCTGCAGGAGCTTTGTATATTCTTCTCTATCCTTCACCAAAGTCCATCATTTCCTGACTGATTTCATGCAGCCATTTAGTTCTAGGTTGCCCAATAAATCTTTTTTTTTTCCCCATAAAATCATGCTTCCAGGGTTCTCTTTGGACTTCAATTTTTGGTCAGCCAAGTTGAGACAAGCAATGAATGTTATTGATGCTAGTTCCAACACCCTCAGGTTGTCATCTCCATACTTTTGACAGAAATGCAAATGTCCCTGCAACAATCTGTTGGCAATCATTGACCAGGACTTGTACCCCTGATAACCTCTAGTTATAATTGCATGGATCATGAGTTCACGTCCCGGCCCAGGTATATCCACCTGATCTAAGGATAGTGGTCCCAGTCTTTCCTACTGCCTGTGCTGTGTGCTCCTTGTGCCTGTGAGGCTCCCAGACTGATGTCGGGCCTCCAGGAGTGACCCTTGGCCTCCCAATACCCAGCTGCCTCTCTGCCTGCACCTCCTCTCCCTCCCTAGATCCAGCTCCGACCCAAAACACTGCCTCCACAGACCCATCAGGACAAGCCACCCAGAACCCAGACCATCTCCTCAACAGCTGCGGGCCGAATGGCGTCCCTGTACCCTCCCACCATCCTTCGCTCTGCCCTATTATTGTTCCCTGTACTGCTTACCTTGGCTGTGTCCGATTACTGCCCGGAGGATCATCACCCTTGCCGTGCCCTCTTACCCACCGCTCCAAGGATCTGTTTTCCGCCTTGTAATGCCTTCCTGTGGCCCTGTGAACTGTTTCCTACTTCTCTGTGCCATATTTCCTCTTCCCAGACACTTAACCCTTGTTGTGTTGTAATACATTGGTGCTGGTGGACTGGTTCTTAATGTTGTATCTCATTGCCCCTCCTGTACACCCACGTTTCCCCCAATAAACACCTGATGGTCTGGGTTCTGGGTGGCTTGTCCTGATGTGAACCACCCCTGTGTGCTCTCTCTCTGCTCTCCTAGCTCGTCACAGGGGGAGTGAGAATTTTCTGCTTTAGTATGTAGTGAATTTCACCCGGCGCACTTTTCAGGCCTCTGACCCTCAGTTCACGCTATTGCGGGCCATAAGAATGGGTTGCTGTGCCGCCCTTCTAAAAAAAAAACAAGGCCGCAGGGAAACCACATGGGCTTTTTGACCATGCAGTTTCCCTGTGGTTCCCACGCCTGCAATTGTGCTGTGGGCTGAGATGCGTGGGGGTGCCATTCAGAACGAATGGTAGCCCCACACGCCTTGCAAGAGCAGTGCGATTCAGCTGCGGGTGCAGGAACAGGTGCGATTCCTGACCCAGCAACCAGCCTGTGGACTAGAGTGAACCAAGTATTATACCAGTAATCCAGCGTACAGATCCTATTCTCACGGTGTGCTTTGTGCACCCAATCGCACATCTCAGTCACCAAGGGACCAGGCCCTCCAAGTCCAAAACACTGCCCCAAATTATTTTCAACCAGCATGCAGCCACAGCCATGATTGCATGTGGTCTCCCCTCCAGTTGACGGAGCTCAGGTGTCTCCAGTGAAGGGTCCATTATACAAAGACATTGTAGTCAATTGTGCTCGTTCTTGCAAATTTGTAGGGACAGTTTGGTGAAGACCCTGATCCATTCCAACATGACTGTGCCCTGTGTACAAAGCCAGCTTCATGAAGACTTGGTTTGGCCAATTCGGTGTGGAGGAAATTGAGGGTCCTGCACAAAGCCCTGACCTCAGCCCTACTGGAAACCGATTTCATGACAGGTCTTCGCATCCAACGTCAAAATGTTCACAAACTTTTGCCCATATAGAGCAATTTCTGTATTATTTAACCATTTGCAGGCCAACGTTGTGCGTTCGCCTCCGGGGTTGGGGCGTGAATGCGCAGGGACCCACACTGTGGTTGGACGCAGGGTTCAGTAATTATTTATGGCTGAGATCTGCTGATCAGCTGTGTCCAATCACAGCAGAGTCCTGTGTTTACACACAGAACTCTGTACATGGAGCAGCAATCTGGCTGTTTCTTCTCCCTGCTAAGCAGGGAAAACAAAAAACCACAACATCCAGATCTCTGAGGCCTCATGGACAGAGCTGCTCCGAAACGTAACTTTAGGAGCTATTGGCTATTTTTTTTTTTTTTTTTTTTTTTTTTGTGCCAAAGCCGCCAAACTCAACTCAGCAAAAGCCTAATGTGTCCATGTGAACGCAAGAAAGAACAGCAAAACCAGCATTCCATAAACGTCCTAGGAAATTCAGGACTGTGAAAGTGTGACGGACAATCTGGCATTAACTGACACTGGCTTGGACGGACACATCACTAGTGACACTTATTAATGCAGTGACAGTATTATATCTGATCATTGTATAAGTGTCACTAGTGATGTGTCCGTCCATGCCAGTGTCAGTTAATGCCAGATTGTCCGTCACACTTTCACAGTCCTGTGTCATTAATGCAGTGACAGTATTATTTCTGATCACTGTAGAAGTGTCACTAGTGATGTCGGTGTCCCTCCCAGCCAGTGTCAGTTAACGCCAGATTGTCCGCCATACTATCACAGTCCTGTGGCATCACTAGTGACACTTATACAATGATCAGATATAATACTGTCACTGCATTAATAAGTGTCACTAGTGATGCCACAGGACTGTGATAGTATGGCGGACAATCTGGCATTAACTGACACTGGCTTGGACGGACACTGACATCACTAGTGACACTTATACAGTGATCAGATATAATACTGTCACTGCATTAATGACACAGGATGTGATAGTATGTCGGACAACTGCATTAACTGACACTGGCTTGGACGGACACATCACTAGTGACACTTATACAATGATCAGATATAAACTGTAATGTCAGTGTCCCTCCCAGCCAGTGTCAGTTAACGCCAGATCGTCTGCCACACTATCACAGTCCTGTGTCATTAATGCAGTGACAGTATTATATCTGATCACTGTATAAGTGTCACTAGTGATGTCAGTGTCCCTCCCAGCCAGTGTCAGTTAACGCCAGATTGTCCGCCACACTATCAGTCCCACTATAAGTCACTGATAACCGTCATTACCAGTATAGCACCCTAGCTGCATAAATCCAAGTATATATACCATAGTTTGTAGATGCTAGAACCCTCACACAAACCAATTAATATACAAAAATTAGGATTTTTCTTTACCAACAGACACGGAGCAGAATACACTTTGGCCTAAATTTATGAAGAAATTAGTTTTATTGAAAATGTTTTCTAATAGAAAGTGTAATCCCCCCCCCCAACATTTAACCCCTTGTCTACCCGGCACTTTCACCCCCTTCCTGCCCAGGTCAATTTTCAGCTTTCAGGGCTGTCGTCTTTTGAATGACTATTGCGCGGTCATGAGACACTGTACTTATATGAAATGTTTTTGGGCATATAGAACTTTCTTTTGGTGGTATTTCACCACTGGGTTTTTATTTTTTTGCTAAACGAATGTAAAAAGCCCGAAAAAATTTTTTTGGAGAAAAAACAGCTTAGTTTCGGTTATAAAATTTTGTAAATAAGTAATTTTTCTCCTTCGGCCCCGAGTTCACACTGATGCGGTGCGGAATGCGCAGCGTTTTCTGTGCGAATTCCGCACCGCAACAGAATCGCACCCCGTTCATGCAAACCAATGCGGGTGTGTTAACACTCCGAAAGTGCGGTGTGATGTGCAGAATCGGATCGCATGGGTGTGAATACCCGTGCGATCAGATTCTAGTGCGGGCCCAAAAAAGGGTCCTGCACCTTTTTGGTGCAGGTGCGGCTTGAGCCTTACAAAATGTGCGATCGTTCCCATCGCACCAAACACAATTCGCATGTGATTCGCACATGCAATATAACGCACTGCATTAGTGTGAACCCAGCCTCAATGAAGTGTGCTGATTAGGCTGCAGTGATGGGCATCACTGATAGACACAGAGAGGCATCACTGATGGGCTGCTGATTCACTGATGGGCATCACTGATGGGCACACTGACAAGACACAGAGAGGCATCACTGATGGGGCTGCAGTGATGGGATTCACTGATAGACACAGAGAGGCATCACTGATGGGGCTGCACTGTAATGGAGAAGCATCACTGATGGGGATCACTGATAGACGGAGAGGCATCAGGGGCTGCACTTTTGGGCATCACTGATGGGGATTCACTGATAGACACAGAGAGGCATCACTGATGGGCATCACTTTTGGGCATCACTGATGGGGCTGCACTTTTGGGCATCACTGACTGACAAGATCACACAGAGAGGCATCACTGATGGGGCTGCACTGAGCATCATGATAGACAAAGGCATCTGATACACAGAGAAGCATGATGGGCATCACTGATGGGGCTGCATAGATTCACTGATAGACACGGAGAAGCATCACTGATGGGGATCACTGATACACGGAGAGGCATCACTGATGGGGCTGCACTTTTGGGCATCACTGATGGGGCTGCAGTGATGGGATTCACTGATAGACACAGAGAGGCATCACTGATGGGGCTGCACTTTTGGGCATCACTGATGGGGCTGCACTGATGGGCATCACTGATAGACACGGAGAAGCATCACTGATGGGGATCACTGATACACGGAGAGGCATCACTGATGGGGCTGCACTGATGAGCATCACTGATAGACACGGAGAGGCATCACTGATACACAGAGAAGCATCACTGAGCTGCACTGATGGGCATCACTGATGGGGCTGCAGTGATGGGATTCACTGATAGACACGGAGAAGCATCACTGATGGGGATCACTGATACACGGAGAGGCATTACTGATGGGGCTGCACTAATGAGCATCACTGATACACGGAGAGGCATCACTGATACACAGAGAAGCATCACTGATGGGGCTGCACTGATAGACACGGAGAGGCATCACTGATACACAGAGAAGCATCACTGATGGGCTGCACTATCAGTGATGCCTCTCCGTGTCTATCAGTGCAGCCCCATCGGTGATGCCTCTCCATGTCTGGGGGGCATCACTGATAGACATGGAGGGGCATCACTGATAGACACGGAGAGGCATCACTGATAATCAATGCCCTGATGATCAGTGTAGATGTCCCGTGTCAGCGTGAGGAGTGGACTGCCGATAACCGGCATTTCCTGTTTACATGTGATCAGTTGTGACACAAATCACATGGTAAAGAGCCTACATCATCGGCTCTCTTTTACCGCAACTGGCGATCTGTGTGTGTGCCCCCGGGGGCACCCGTGCGCAACTAAAGTGGGAAGACATCACATGACGTCTTCCCAGAACAAGAGGACTCCCGCCTGTTCGTCATTTCCCAATACAGAGGGCGGGAGGCTTTTAAAAAAAAAAAAATCAAATACTACCAAAAGAAAGCTCTATGTGTGAAAACAAAAAATTATATCAATCTCATTTGCCTACAATGTTGCATGACCGAGCAATTGCCAGTTAAAGTAAGGATTGCTGAACAGCAAAAAAAAAAAAAAATTCCCTGCTCATGAAGGGGGTAAAAAAAAAAAAAAAAAAAAAAAAAAAAAAAAAAAAAAACTTTCTGAAGGTTAAGTGGTGGGCAAAAAAAAGTGCGAATGAAGACAAGAGAGTCGGTGATTTTTATCAGTTTTATTACAAAACAAAATCTTAACATTCTACAAAAGGTGTGCATCTTCTATGAACATCAGAATTCTATTGTATAGTGGAACCTCGCCGTACAGGCAGGCGGGACAAGTTACCGAGGACTGCGGTCCCTCCTCATTGGATTGGCTGTTCTGCGTTTAAAATTGAACACATCATAAAAGGTCGCTCGCTGAAAAGGCTGGAGGAGGACGACCTTTCAGCTCTCGCGCCAAATAAAAGTGCATTACAAAAAGCTGCATTGTTACCAAGGAAAGAATTCGACTTTTATAACTCGTAAAAATAAAATTCATACAGTAAAAGTAACCCTTGAGCATGCCAAGCTAATGCCGGCCCATACATGGGTCGAAAATCAACCGATTTTTCATCCGAAAATCAGACCTAAGAATAGTCGGCCGATTTTTGCTCTGTTAATGAGTCAATGGCACTGGCCGATTTTCGTGGTTCCTCCCCTTTTCAGTGATTGGGCGTGTTTGAAAATTTCTGAAAAACGACCGATTCTCCACTCAATGATGGTCAAATCGTACGATCGTTGTTCTGAAAAGAAAATGCGCGTGAGCCGTGACCTGGAAGGAACAGAAGTTTCGCCTGTTATATGGGGTGAACTTTATGACTCGGTCGGCCGATTTTCGAAATCATCGATGGCGACCATCAGATTGCCGAGCGAACGTTTTCGAATTTTGGACGAAAACTCGTTCGGAATTCGACCCATGTATGGCCTGCATAAGGGGCTCATCTAAAACACCGTGGCATGGCAGCAAAAGCTGGGAGGAGATTCGGCCATGTCACCTGTCTGTCACATGTCTGGCTCTCCTCCAATCACGGTGCTCTCTCGCTACATGGAGCAGAAAGAAGTTGGTGGAGCAATGCCAGCTACATATCACCGGCTGATTTGTATGAATGGAATAGGCCGCGGTGTGCAGAATGAAGAGCGGACGGCAATATCCAATCTGCTTTATAAATGAGCCTCATCGATTTGATTCCAAGGCCTAAAAATTTTTGGGACTCGATGTACAGGCTGGGTGTGGCCACCACAAAGAGCGATACTCTTCTGCTGCAGAGTATTCTGATTGGCACCCCAACACATACTCTGAAACCACACCAACCTTTCAGCCTAGTGGACTCCAAATTGTGGCCCTTTGCTTGCTTCTATCTGGCCCTGGGTTACTATTTCGTCCACTGTTACCAACAATGGGGCCCAATGACACCAATGATGGGACACAATTCCTCCAAAGATAGGGCGCTATTCCCCCCATTGACATCAAAGATGGGATGTTATTACTCCAGCATCAAAGATGGGGCGCTATTCCTCCCACTGACACCAAAGATGAGGCTCTATTCCCCCCATTGACATCAAAGATGGGATGTTATTACTCCAGCATCAAAGATGGGGTGCTATTCCTCCCACTGACACCAATGATGGGGCAGTATTCCCCCCACTGACACCAATGATGGGGCACTATTCCTCCCACTGACACCAATGATGGGGCACTATTCCTCCCACTGATACCAATGATGGGGCACTATTCCTCCCACTGATACCAATGATGGGGCACTATTCCTCCCACTGATACCAATGATGGGGCACTATTCCTCCCACTGACACCAATGATGGGGCACTATTCCTCCCACTGATACCAATGATGGGGCACTATTCCTCCCACTGACACCAATGATGGGGCACTATTCCCCCCACTGATACCAATGATGGGGCACTATTCCTCCCACTGACACCAAAGATGAGGCTCTATTCCCCCCATTGACATCAAAGATGGGATGTTATTACTCCAGCATCAAAGATGGGGTGCTATTCCTCCCACTGACACCAATGATGGGGCAGTATTCCCCCCACTGACACCAAATGATGGGGCAGTATTCCTCCCACTGACCCCAATCATGGGCCATTATTCCTCCCACTGACACCAATGATGGGGCACTATTCCTCCCACTGACACCAATGATGGGACACTATTCCTCCCACTGATACCAATGATGGGGCACTATTCCTCCCACTGACACCAATGATGGGGCACTATTCCCCCACTGACACCAATGATGGGGCACTATTCCTCCCACTGACACCAATGATGGGGCACTATTCCTCCCCACTGACACCAAAGATGGGGCACTATTCCCCCCACGGACACCAAAGATGGGGTATTGTCCATTCCTACTGACACAGGACCTTCTCCACTCCCAATAGCCACAGTCCGGTGCCCCTAAAATCTAAGGAACAGTAAATTGGCCCTTTGCTTAGAAAGTTTGGAGACCCCTGCTTTAGCCCAACGCAAAGGTGCAAATGCTCTATGCGTTGCTCTCCCAAAAGAAGGCGGGTAGAATTTTTTCATCGCATTGCTCATTAGGGTCCTTCATTCATGAACCCCCCCCCCCCCCCCAAGGTCTTTCAGAGTGGCGTGTGTTGTCAATCATCTGCTCTGCGTGGCTCTTTCAGCATCTGATGCCCCCTGCCACCCAGAGTGTAGTGCCAATCATCTGAACAGGCCTCTCCCCCTCCCAAGCCATTCGGGGTGGTGTGCGCTGTCAGTCAATCATCTGATCGGTCCCGCGTGGCCCTGCCGTTCAGCACATGTGGTCTCAGCTCCACAATACGAATGCAGTCAATATTCATGGAGGGGGCTTCTCACAGCAGAGGGGGAGGAGGTCTGAGCTCCACAACAATAATGCAGTCAACAGTCATGGAGTTGTGTCACAGCAGAGGGGGCGGAATCAAACCACCTTGGTCTGAGCTCCACAATTCGAATGCAGTCAATATTTATGGGAGGGAGCTTGTCACAGAAGAGGGGGCAGAAGCAAATTAGCTCAGCCTGAGCTCCACAATAGGGATGTAGTCAATAGTAATTCAGGAGGCGCAGACTTTCATCATTTAAAAAAAAAAAAAAAAAAAAAAAAAAAAAAACACAAATTGGGCTTCTGATAGGGGAGGAGCTGCTTCTCATTAATGGAGGAGAAAAACTGAGGATTTAGTACAAAGTCAATATTTCAACCTCCAGGTATCTCAATATGATTCTATGGGACAAGAATTTAATGTTTACACGACTCACACAAATTGTGCTTCTGACAGGGGATGCAATAGCCGTGCAGGAGGAGTAGACTTTCGTCATCAACAGGAAAGTCCATAAATTGGGCGTCTGACAGGGAAGGAGATGCCGGGCGTTAATGGAAAATTACAACAAAAGATTTACTACATGGTCTTGCCTCCAGGTATCTCATTATGAATCTATGGGCCCAGAATTTAATGTTTACACAGACTCCAACAAATTGTGCTTCTGACATGGGATGCAATAATCGTGCAGGAGGAGTAGACTTTCATCATCGACAGGAAGGTCCATAAATCGGGCTTCTGACAGGGGAGCAGCTGCCGGGTGTTAATGGAAGATTACAACAAAGGATTTAATACATGGTCTTTCAGCATTTCTCTTTATGAACCTATGGGCACAGACTAACTTTTACACAAATCCCACAAATTGGGCCTCTGACAGGGAAGGTGATGCCATGCAGTAATGGAAAAGAAAAAACAAAGGATTTACCTACACTATCTTTCAGCATTTCAACCTCCAGGTATCTCATTGTGAATCTACGGGCCCAGAATTTAATGTTTACACATATTCCCACAAATTGTGCTTCTGACATGGGAAGCAATAGTCGTGCAGGAAGGGTAGACTTTCATCATCGCCGACTCTACTCACTTTTAGGCGATTTCTGAAAACCTCTCTTCAGGGAAGCCTATCCTGCCTTCAGCTAATGGAATCTTCTATTCCTCCTACCAGTTCATCCCCCACAGTTATTTTTTTTACCACTAGCCCCTCCCTCTTAGATCCAAAGAGCAGGGCCCTTCTAACCGTCTTGTATTGAACTGTATTGTCTCCCGTTATATTGTAAAGAGCTGCGCAAACTGTTGGCGTTATATAAATCCTGTATAATAATAATCAACAGGAAAGTCCATAAATCGGGCTTCTGACAGGGGAGGAGAAGCCGGACGTTAAGGGAAAATTACAACAAAGAATTTACTACATGGTCTTTCAGCATTTCAACCTCCTGCTATGTCACGAATCTATGGGCCCAGACTAAAAACGACACAAATACCGCAAATTGGGCTTCTGACAAGGAAGGTGTTACCACGCAGTAATGGAAAAGAAAAACAAAGGATTTACTACACAATCTTTCAGTATTTCAACCCTCAGGCACCTCAATATGAATCTATGGGCCCAGAATGTTACTTTTCATTGCTCTCGAGACGACTAGTATTAAAAAGATGCCGCACACTGGGAAGTGCCTATAGGAAACAAAGCATCTTCGAAATTGGGCTTCAACGTTTACACAGACTCCCACAAATTGAACTTCGGACAGGGAAGGTGTTGCCATGCAGTAATGGAAAAGAAAAAACAAAGGATTTACTATACAATCTTTCAGCATTTCAACCCTCAAGCATCTCAATATGAATCTATGGGCCCAGAATTTAATGTTTACAGACTCCCAAAAATTGTGCTTCTGATATGGGATGCAATAGTTGTGCAGGAGAAGTAGACTTTCATCATCAACAGGAAAGTCCATAAATCGGGCTTCTGACAGGGCAAGAGAAGCTGGGCATTAATGGAAGATTATAACATGTCTCATCAGTTCAACCTCCAGGTATCTCATTACAAACCTATGGGTCCAAACTAACATACACAAATCAGGCACACAAATCCCACAAATTGGGCTTCTGACAGGGAAAGTGTTGCCATGCAGTAATGGAAAAGAAAAACAAAGGATTTACTACACAATCTTTTAGCACCTCAACCCTCAGGCATCTCAATATGAATCGATGGGCCCAGAATGTTACTTTTCATTGCTTTTGAGACGACTAGTATTAAAAACATGCCGCACGCTAGGAAGTGCCTATAGGAAACAACGCATCTTCGAAAATTTGGATTCCAACAGGGAAGGTGTTGCCATGCAGTAATGGAAAGAAAAACAAAGGATTTACTACACAATCTTTTAGCATTTCAACCTCCAGGTATCTCATTATGAACCTATGGGCCTAGAACGTTTACACAAATCAGGCACACAAATCCCACAAATTGGGCTTCTGACAGGGAAAGTGTTGCCATGCAGCAATGGAAAGAAAAACAAAGGATTTACTACACAATCTTTTAGCATTTCAACCTCCAGGTATCTCATTCTGAACCTATGGGCCCAGAATGTTACTTTTCATTGCTTTTGAGACGACTAGTATTAAACATGCCACACACTGGGAAGTGCCTATAGGAAAAGACACATCTTCGAAATTGGGCTTCTGACAATCTTTCAGCATTTCAACCTCCAGGTATCTCATTATGAATCTATGGGCCCAAAATTTAATGTTTACACAGACTCCCACAAATTGGGCTTCTGACAGGGAAAGTGTTGCCATGCAGTAATGGAAAAGAAAAACAAAGGATTTATTACACAAACTTTTAGTATTTCAACCCACAGGCATCTCAATATGAATCTATGGGCCCAGAATTTAATGTTTACAGACTCCCACAAATTGTGCTTCTGACATGGGATGCAATAGTCGTGCAGGAGGAGTAGACTTTCATCAACAGGAAAGTCCGTAAATCGGGTTCCTGACAGGGAAAGTGTTGCCATGCCGTAATGGAAAAGAAAAAAAAAAAAAAAAAAAAGGATTTACTACACAATCTTTCAGCATTTCAACCTCCAGGTATCTCATTATGAATCTATGGGCCCAGAAGGTGGTTATTTCTGACATGGGATGCAATAGTCGTGCAGAAGGAGTAGACTTTCATCATCAACAGCAAAGTCCATAAATTGGGCTTCTGACAGGGCAGGAGATGCTGGGCGTTAATGGAAGATTACAACATGTCTTTCAGCATTTCATCCTCCAGGTATCTCATTATGAACCTATGGGCCTAGACTAACTTTTACACAAATCAGGCACACAAATCCCACAAATTGGGCTTCTGACAGGGAAAGTGTTGCCATGCAGTAATGGAAAAGAAAAACAAAGGATTTACTACACAATCTTTTATCATTTTAACCTCCAGGTATCTCATTATGAATCTATGGGCCCAGAAGGTGGTTATTTCTGACATGGGATGCAATAGTCGTGCAGAAGGAGTAGACTTTCATCATCAACAGCAAAGTCCATAAATTGGGCTTCTGACAGGGCAGGAGATGCTGGGCGTTAATGGAAGATTACAACATGTCTTTCAGCATTTCATCCTCCAGGTATCTCATTATGAACCTATGGGCCTAGACTAACTTTTACACAAATCAGGCACACAAATCCCACAAATTGGGCTTCTGACAGGGAAAGTGTTGCCATGCCGTAATGGAAAAGAAAAACAAAGGATTTACTACACAATCTTTTATCATTTTAACCTCCAGGTATCTCATTATGAATCTATGGGCCCAGAAGGTGGTTATTTCTGACATGGGATGCAATAGTCGTGCAGAAGGAGTAGACTTTCACCATCAACAGCAAAGTCCATAAATTGGGCTTCTGACAGGGAAAGTGTTGCCATGCAGTAATGGAAAAGAAAAAAAAAAAAAAAAGATTTTTTTTTTTTTTTTTGGTAGCAAAAAGTTGAATTACCCTTGAAGTACCAATAAAGCTCATGAGGCAACATGGAGACCACGTTCACCTCGGATGAAATACGCAGAGCGCCTCGTTCATATCTATACCACAATGAGAGAAGTGTAAACGGAACATGAAAAGGCAGGTTTAAAGCACTTTTTATCCTTTATAGTTTCAACCGTTTTTTTTTTTTGTTTTTTTTTTTTTAAATGAAGCATGCTCGATGGAAGCTTGCATAAAAAAAGGAACCTGAACATAATAATATACAAAAAAAAAAACAATGGTAAACAGTCTGTACATATTATCCTACAGATACATTTACAGAATCATTACTTTGCTGCTTTTTTAGAATTCCTCCAACAGATGCTATGCAACCTTACTGTTCACCTTGAGATGTGCTACATCGTTCATCTTCCCTGGGGGAGAGGGGGGTGGTAAAAAAAAAAAAAAAAAAAAAAAAAAAAAAAAAACAACGGGGTTCCCTCTTTGGAAAAACAGATCATGCTGCCTTTGTGCGCAGATGATGCACGTTTCACGAGCTCTTTAAATCAAAAGAATAATGAAATGAGAAGTCCGTCAAATACGTAATTCCATGACGACGTAGAAAAAGAAACCTGACGCGGATCCTTCAATATTACACCAAGAAGCACAGAACGCCCCCCGTGCAAAAAGGAACAAAAGCATCATGGAGAAGACTGGACAATATAAAAACTTGCTTTTTTTTTTTTTTTTTTTTTTTACATTTTTTGCTGTTTTTTTTTCTTTTTTAATTTTTTTTTTTTTTCAGTATTAAAGATCGAATCATCGTGTTGTAGTATGCATAGGAGTTGTTCAGAGATCCAGCCGGCAAAACCTGGAAATCTTGCATGTTTGATAAATCTGAGAACAAATCCGGACAAGTTTTTACTTTTTTTTTTTTTTTGCAGAAATATTATTTAAATACATATTTAAAGGCTTCTTCCAAGAATAATAATATCTTTAGGAAATCCCTCCATTTTGGCAATTTCAAAGCAGCCGAGCTTGCTGTAAAAATCCAAAATTCTTTTGTCGTCTGGTCTGACTTCGCAAAAAGCACCGCGTGATCCTGAGGACGGAGGGTGAAAAAAACAAAACAAAAAAACAAACAAAAAAAAACCAAAACAAAACAAAAACGCAACAAAACAAAAACGCAACAAAACAAAAACGCAACAAAACAAAAACGCAACAAAACAAAAACGCAACAAAAACAAAAACGCAACAAAACAAAAACACAAACAAAACAAAAACACACACAAAAACACAACAAAACAAAAACACAACAAAACAAAAACACAACAAAACAAAAACACAACAAAACAAAAACACACACAAAACAAAAACACACACAAAACAAAAACACACACAAAAAAAAAAAACAAAACAAAAAAAAACAACAAAACAAAACAGAAAACAAAAACACACAAAAACAACAAAAAACAAAAAAACAAAACAAAAAAAAAACACACATTAGGCACAGGTAAATGCTTTTTGTCACACGTTACTGCCTGGAAATCGCTATGATGGTGGGATGACTGCAAGGGTAGAGACATTTATGCCGGCCATACATGGGGCGAAATTCGACCGATTTTCCATCCCAAGAATAAATCGGCCGATATTCGCTCTGTTAGTGGGGTCAATGGCACCGAGCGATTTTTATGGTTCCTCCCCTTTTTGGTGACCGGGAAAATTCGTGAAAAACAACCGATTTTCGACTCGATGATGGTCAAATCGTTTTTTCCGAAACAAAATATGCGTGACCTGGAAGGAACAGAAGTTTCGCCTGTTATATGGGGAGTACTTTATGACTTGGTCGGCCGATTTTCTAAATCATTGGTGTCATCGAATTACCGAGCGAACGACGTTTTCGATTTTCGGATGAAAAATCATTCGGAATTCGACCCGTGTATGGCCTGCATTAGGGATCGTTCAGATAGGCGATGACACCGGTCCTCAGCACAGGCTCCCGCCTACACCCACCCCAGGCTGTTTGCAGGGCAGCCTATGGAGGTGGATGCAGACGCGGTGGCTGTACAGACCCACACGCATGTCACGTGTGATACGTGGAGAGTCTCCGGCACCTCAGCACACGCTCCAAGTGGAATGACCGGAAATTATTAATAGTATGTTTACTCAACGCTGCCAGGTCCTGTATCCCATCCAATCAAACCCCATCAATAGGCCGATGGATTAACCCTTTCACTGCCAGAGCAGGTTTTTGCACACGTAAAAAAAATAATAATTTTAGGCCTGAAGATTGCATAAACCCTCCCCCCAATTATGTATTTTTCTGACAGCAGACACCCTAGAGCAGCAGTGGTCTCCGAACTGTGGCCCTTTGCTTGTCTTTATCCAGCCCTTGAGGCATTATACCTCCCACTGACACCAATGATGGGGCACTATTCCTCCCACTGACACCAATGATGGGGCACTATTCCTCTCACTGATACCAATGATGGGGCACTATTCCTCCCACTGACACCAATGATGGGGCACTATTCCTCCCACTGATACCAATGATGGGGCACTATTCCTCCCACTGATACCAATGATGGGGCACTATTCCTCCCACTGACACCAATGATGGGGCACTATTCCTCCCACTGACACCAATGATGGGGCACTATTCCTCCCACTGACACCAATGATGGGGCACTATTCCTCCACTGATACCAATGATGGGGCACTATTCCTCCCACTGATACCAATGATGGGGCACTATTCCTTCCACTGACACCAATGATGGGGCACTATTCCTCCCACTGACACCAATGATGGGGCACTATTCCTCCCACTGATACCAATGATGGGGCACTATTCCTCCCACTGACACCAATGATGGGGCACTATTCCTCCCACTGACACCAATGATGGGACACTATTCCTCCCACTGATACCAATGATGGGGCACTATTCCATCCACTGATACCAATGATGGGACACTATTCCTCCCACTGATACCAATGATGGGGCACTATTCCTCCCACTGACACCAATGATGGGGCACTATTCCTCCCACTGATACCAATGATGGGGCACTATTCCTCCCACTGACACCAATGATGGGGCACTATTCCTCCCACTGACACCAATGATGGGGCACTATTCCTCCCACCGATACCAATGATGGGGCACTATTCCTCCCACCGATACCAATGATGGGGCACTATTCCTCCCACCGATACCAATGATGGGGCACTATTCCTCCCACTGATACCAATGATGGGGCACTATTCCTCCCACTGACACCAATGATGGGGCACTATTCCTCCCACTGACACCAATGATGGGGCACTATTCCTCCCACTGACACCAATGATGGGGCACTATTCCTCCCACCGACACCAATGATGGGGCACTATTCCTCCCACCGACACCAATGATGGGGCACTATTCCTCCCACCGACACCAATGATGGGGCACTATTCCTCCCACCGACACCAATGATGGGGCACTATTCCTCCCACCGATACCAATGATGAGGCACTATTCCTCCCACCGATACCAATGATGGGGCACTATTCCTCCCACTGAGACCAATGATGGGGCACTATTCCTCCCACTGATACCAATGATGGGGCACTATTCCTTCCACTGATACCAATGATGGGGCACTATTCCTCCCACTGATACCAATGATGGGGCACTATTCCTCCCACTGATACCAAATGATGGGGCACTATTCCTCCCACTGACACCAATGATGGGGCACTATTCCTCCCACTGATACCAATGATGGGGCACTATTCCTCCCACTGATACCAATGATGGGGCACTATTCCTCCCACTGATACCAATGATGGGGCACTATTCCCCCCACTGACACCAATGATGGGGCACTATTCCTCCCACTGATACCAATGATGGGGCACTATTCCTCCCACTGATACCAATGATGGGGCACTATTCCTCCCACTGATACCAATGATGGGGCACTATTCCTCCCACTGACACCAATGATGGGGCACTATTCCTCCCACCGATACCAATGATGGGGCACTATTCCTCCCACCGATACCAATGATGGGGCACTATTCCTCCCACCGATACCAATGATGGGGCACTATTCCTCCCACTGATACCAATGATGGGGCACTATTCCTCCCACTGACACCAATGATGGGGCACTATTCCTCCCACTGACACCAATGATGGGGCACTATTCCTCCCACTGACACCAATGATGGGGCACTATTCCTCCCACCGACACCAATGATGGGGCACTATTCCTCCCACCGACACCAATGATGGGGCACTATTCCTCCCACCGACACCAATGATGGGGCACTATTCCTCCCACCGACACCAATGATGGGGCACTATTCCTCCCACCGATACCAATGATGAGGCACTATTCCTCCCACCGATACCAATGATGGGGCACTATTCCTCCCACTGAGACCAATGATGGGGCACTATTCCTCCCACTGATACCAATGATGGGGCACTATTCCTTCCACTGATACCAATGATGGGGCACTATTCCTCCCACTGATACCAATGATGGGGCACTATTCCTCCCACTGATACCAATGATGGGGCACTATTCCTCCCACTGACACCAATGATGGGGCACTATTCCTCCCACTGACACCAATGATGGGGCACTATTCCTCCCACTGACAGCAACTATGGAGTATAAAGTTCTTCCCCTGACGCCATCTGACTCTCATCATCAAATATGGCGGGGAAAATAACTATTTGATCCCCTGCAGATTTTGTAAGTTTGCCCACCTACAAAGAAATGAAGGGTCTATAATTTTATCATGGGTTTATTTTAAGTGATAGATACAGAATATGAACCAAAAATCCAGAAAAAACAAACAAAAAAAAAACATAAAAACACAATACAAAATGAGAGTTCAGTGAGTAAAATAAGTATTTGATCCCCTACCAGCCAACAATGATTCTGGCTCCCACAGACTGGCGATGTGCTCATGTGGTGCACGGATTACTCCTGTCAGTGTAAGAAGGTGCTCCTAACGACTACTTGTTATGTGTATAAAAGACACCTGTCCACAGAATCTCTTCCATTCAAACCTCACCACCACCATGGGCAAGACCAAAGCGCTGCCTAGGACGTCATGGACAAGACTGTAGACCTGCACAAGGTTGGAATGGGCTACAAGACCATCAGAAAAAAAGCTTGGTGAGAAGGAGACAACTCTTGGAGCGATTATTCAAAAATGGAAGAAATACAAAATAACAATCGATCGCCCTCAGTCTGGAGCTTCATGCAAGATTTCGCCTCATGGGGTGAGGATGATCATGAGAAACGTGAGAGATCAGCCCAGAACTACACGGGAGGAGCTTGTGAATGATCTCAAGGCAGTTGGGACCACAGTCACCAAACAAACCATTGGTAACACAATACTCACCATAGATTGAAATCCTGCAGGGCCCACAAGGTCCCCCTCCTCAGGTGGGCACATTTCCAGGCCCGTCTGAGGTTTGCCAATGAACATCTAAATGATTCAGAGAAGGATTGAGAGAAAGCACTGTGGTCAGATGAGACCAAAGTTGAGCTCTTTGGCATTAATTTGACTCGCCGTGTTTGCAGGAAGAAAAATACTGACTATGACCCTAAGAACACCGTCCCTACAGTCAAGCACGGAGATGGAAACATTCTGTTTTGGGGCCGTTTCTCTGCTAAAAGGTACAGGCCAACTTTGCCGCACTGGGGGGCCAATGTACGTAAAAATCTTGGATGAGAACCTTCTTTCCTCAGCCAGAACACTCAAGATGAGTCATAGATGGGTCTTCCAGCATGAAAACGACCCAACAAATACCACCAAGGCAACAAAGGAAGAAGGACATTCAGGTCCTGGAGTGGCCTAGCCAGTCTCCAGACCTTCATCCTATAGAAAATTTATGGAGGAACCTGAAACTGAGTTGCCAAACGTCAGCCAAGAAACCTTAAGGATTTAGAGAAGATCTGTAAAGAAGACCAAAATGCCTCCTGAGATGTCTGCTAACCTGGGAACCAACTACAAGGAACGTCTTTCCTCTGTGCTCGCCAACAAGGGTTCCTCCACCAAGCACTAAGTCATGTTTGCTTTGGGCTCAAATACTCATTTTACTCACTGAACTGCAACTCCATTTATTATTTTTTTTTTTTTTTTTTTCTGGATTTTTGGTTGATATTCTGCCTCTATCATGTAAAATCCACCTATGATAAAACAATTATAGGCTCTTCTTTTCTTTGCAAGTGGGCTAACGTACAAAATCTGCAGGGGATCAAACAATTATTTTCCCCATTGTATGCCCCCCCCCCCCCGATTTGGATTCTGCGATCTCAACACACTTTGTAAATCAGGGAAGAACAGGGCAGGGCTAAGAACAGGGCAGGGCTGACAACACTGCTTGGGATTTCAGTGCAGCAGAGACTGTTGTCAGCTGAGTGATGAAGGGCCTACAAACACTTATCTGGGGCGTTCTGTCCAAACTCACCATTGGCTTTCAGAGAGGACAGGAGGCACGCCATCATCCCTTTGGCCACACTGGGATCCGTCACCTTCTTGTGAATGTCCACTTTTATTAATGACGGAAAGTTAGCGAGGAATGTGTCCGGTAAGATTTCCTGCTCTTCGTGAAAACTCAGCATGATTTTCTGAAAGAATGGTTCGTTCACAATGGTTACCCATAGAGATGACAAATACAATCAAACAAAACTCACAAATTATTCTGCTAGCTCTTTTCCAGCGTAGAAGTTACAAATGCAACCGGATAAATGTTCTCAAAAAAAAAAATAATAAAAATAGAGGAAATGTTGGCTGACCTGAATATCAAACACTGGATATGAGGAATGGGAGCAACCAAGGCAGAAAAGGAGAAAGGGGGACAACAGGGAGAGATCAACCACTTTCCTGCTGCCCCATAACAGATATACTGCTACAGGGGTGTACAAAATCACACACACACACACACACATATATATATATATATATATATATATATATAAAAAAAAAAAATAAAATAATATATATATATATATATAAAATAAAAATACACACACACCCTGTTCAAAATTATTCTGCAAATTCTATTTAAGTGTCACAAAGATTAAATATTTTGTTTGTCAGTGTAACTCATGGATGGCATTGTGTGTCAGGGCTCTTTTGATCACTGAAAACAATCTGGGACATCTGTGATAATTAGATTGGCCAGTGAGCCCAATTAAAGGAAAAACTACTAAAGGAGGGTGTTCCACATTATTAAGCAGAGCACCATTTTCAAGCAATATGGGGAAGAAAAAGGATCTCTCTGCTGCCGAAAAGAGTGAAATAGTTCGATGCCTTGGACGAGGTATGAGAACATTCGATATTTCACGAAAATGTAAACGTGATCATCGCACTATGAAGAGATTTGTGGCTGATTCAGAGCACAGACGGGTTGGTGCAGATAAAGGCACATTGAGGAAGATTTCTGCCAGATCCATGCATCGGATCAAGAGAGCAGCTGCTAAAATCCCATTACATAGCAGCAAACAGATATTTGAAGCTGCTGGTGCCTCTGGAGTCCCACGGACATCAAGGTGTAGAGTCCTCCAGAGTCTTGCAACTGTGCATAAATCTCCTATTCGGCCACCACTAACCAATGCTCACAAGCAGAAACGGCTGCATTGGGCAGAAAAATACATGAAGACTAATTTTCAAACAGTCCTGTTCACTGATGAGTGCCGTGCAACCCTGGATGGTCCAGATGGACGGAGTAGTGGATGGTTGGTGGATGGCCACCCTGTTCCAACAAGGCTGCGACGTCAGCAAAGCGGTGGTGGAGTCTTGTTTTGGGCCAGAATCATGGGAACAGAGCTGGTCGGCCCCTTTAGGGTCCCCGAAGGTGTAAAGATGATCTCTGCAAAGTATGTGGAGTTTATGACTGACCACTCTCTTCCCTGGTACAGAAGGAAGAACTATGCTTTCCGTAATAAAATCATCTTCATGCATGACAATGCACCATCTCATGCTGCAAAGAATACCTCTGCATCAATGGCTGTTATGGGGATAAAAGGAGAGAAAGTCATGGTGTGGCCTCCATCCTCCCCTGACCTCAATCCTATGGAGAACCTTTGGAGCATCCTCAAGCAAAAGATCTATGAGGGTGGGAGGCGGTTTACATCCAAACAGCAGCTCTGGGAGGCTATTCTGACATCTTGCAAACAAATTAACAGAAACTGTCCAAAAACTCCCAAGTTCAATGGATGCCAGACTTGTGATCTGCTATCAGATGAGGGCTCCTATGTTACAATGTAACGTGACCGCTTCAAATGTTTACAAAGTTACAATGTTGTTAAAAGTTTGAATGAAATAGCTTTTGATTTCAGTAAATATGCTGCAAACACAACAAATGACAATTTTCAGTTCTTTACAACCTATAGAAAGTGTTTTGAAACTTTCTGTTTGGAAAATTCTGGAACAAAAATCCTGTTATATTAGGAGGTTTGTTCAATAAAATGTGAATTGTACTCTTACAGTTGTAACCTGAGAATTCTGCCGACTGATATTTACATCAATTATTGAGGGAAATGAGAAAAATATCATCTGCAGAATAATTTGGAACACGGTGTATATATATATATATATATATATATATACACATACACACACATATATATATATATAATATATATATAAAATATTACAAAAAATATTTTAAAAAAAAAAAATTATAAAAATAAAATATATATATATATACACACACACACACACACGTATTTTTTTAAATTGTTATATATTAAAATGTATATGTGTGTGTGTGTGTATATATATATATATATATGTATATATATATATATATATATATATATATGATTTTGCATTCGCGGGAAGGGGGTGCGCACAAGCGCAAAACACGCGCCGCTATTAGCGACCTCAGCTGTCAATCACGAGTCCCGGCTGATGATTACTTACCAGTACCCGGTGATCACTGAGTATTACCGATGGAGGGAGAGAACAGTATGTAAACAATAGTTCTCTTCCCTGTCAGCTCAAACACTGCTTTGCATGGCTCTGCATAGCAGAGCCATACAAAGCAGTGTGCTTACAGTTGAAAGCAGTAAAACAGCACACAGTCATGGAAAGGTTTCTTCACAGTGAGAGCTGTGAGAATGTGGAATAGACTCCCTCAAGAGTTGGTTGTGGCCGGCTCAGTGGATTGCTGTAGGAAAGTCCTGGATTCTTTCTTGGATACACAGAATATAACTGGATATAACATTTATAGGGAAAGGTGATCCAGGGGATATCCAATTGCCTCTCGGGGGATCAGGAAGGAACTTTTCCCCTGCAGGAGCAAACTGGATCATACTTTCTGTTTTTTTTTTGCTTTCCTCTGGACCAACTGTGGGTGTAGGATTATAACCTTTTTCTTTTTTTTTTTTTTTTAATGGCTGAACTGGATGGACTTTTGTCTTTTTTTCAGCCAGACTAACTATGTAACTAAGTTAACCCTTTGATCGCCCCAGATGTTAACCCCTTCCTGCCCAGTGCCATTAGTACAGTGTCAGTGCTTTTTATTAGCGCGACAGGTCTCCGAAGACTACGGGGCCATTCACAAAGTGCAGCATTTCTCGCGCATGCGCAGTGGGAACCCGGATGTGAAGCCACAAGCTGTCACAGCCGAGTGCCCACACTGAAGATGCCGGCACCGTGGGAGAGAAGATGGCCGGTGAAACCAGCCGTGGTGAGGACACGGCTGGACCAAGGGACAGGTAAGTGGCTGTATTTTAAAAGTGAGCAGATACAGTTTTTGTAGCTGCTGACTTTTTTTTTTTCAGCTGGAACTCCTCTTTCACACTACTTCAAAAATATAAAACTATACAGATGAAACAAAAAAAAAAAAAAAAAGAAAAACAAAATTTCAATAGCGATCTGGTACCTCTGCTGCAGACAACTCCTTATCCCCCTGAGGTTTGCTGTATTTTTCCTGCATGAAGGGGATCCAGGAATGTTTGCATTTGTTGAGATACGGAGTGACATCCACAGTGCCCACTGCATAGCCACAAATACCATCCTCATCCTCCAGCACAAAGCAATAGTCCAGGCTGTGAGACAGAAGCCCTCCGACAAGCCTACAGGAGGAAAAGAGAACACTTCAGCTGCTAATCTAGCTCCAGAAGCCATAACAATCAACATTTCATTGGTTTAAAGCCCCACTACAGGCTGCAGAAAAAAAAAAATGACCCTTTAAGTGTGGTCTCCCTGCAAGGGTTAACTGCTTGGTAAGTTTAGGGGTAGAGGAATAGGCAGTAATACCTCGTTCCTGGTTCTGGCAAGGCTTTCAGAGCACTGTGTGACCCGTCCCCCGAAGCTGCTTTGCTTTGGCCGCCAGTCACACTCTGACGTCATCATGCATGCAAGAATGATGAGGGCGCGCCCACAGCTCGTGTCAGGGAAAGTGCCAAGCAAGTTATAGGGTATGATCAAAAACGTTGAGTATCTGGCTGCTCGTCCCTAAATGAATACATATGCCAAAAGACCCCCCCCCAGTGGGACTTTATTGCAGCATTCACACATTACACCTATACCCAGGATAACATTTTGATAAAAGAATTATCAGCTTTATTACAAACACATATTTTGTATAAAATACATAAATTTTAAAAAGGAACATCGCTCCGACAATATTCTTACAAAATAAACTCTTTGCACAAGGTCAAAAACCACTCAAAGGAAGAGAAAATGAACCCGACGCGTTTCGATCATTCCACATTTTAGATCTTCGTCAGGGAGCATAAAAGACCAGGAAAGTTTAAAAATATATGTCAGAGTTATATATAGAATAGATGACATCCGGGAAGAGAGACATGGATCCAGGTCCCCGCAGAATGCACCATCCAAGAAAGCAAGAGTGGTCAGATGTAAATCACCAAAAACCAAAGACAACTAGGAAGCGCCAAATAACCCCCAAATGGGACGTGTCAAAATCGGGACAATGTGAGAAATAGATGGGATTACACTGGATGATAAATGTGGCAACTCGAAGCAATAGTGTGGAAGATTGGGATACTATTTCCTTCAATGGATGGAACTGTACTAGATCCCATACGGCACAGACTGAAAAAGGCATGTAGGACAAGTCTTCAAAGAGACACAGGAAGCTACTGTGGAAGACAGAGCCACCAGATCCCAGGTCATC
The DNA here is from genome assembly GCA_951230385.1 of Staurois parvus. NCBI lineage: Eukaryota > Metazoa > Chordata > Amphibia > Anura > Ranidae > Staurois > Staurois parvus. Next base: position 94,840 of record CATNWA010016008.1, read on the forward strand.
AGAGCAATACAGAGACCACCTTTAGACCAAGAAACCTTGGTTTCTTGGTCTGAAGGCAGTCTCTGGATCACTCTTGATGACATGGGATCTAGTGGCTCTGTCTTCCACAGTAGCTTCCTGTGTTGCACCGATGACCTGGGATCTAGTGGATCTGTCTTCCACAGTAGCTTCCTGTGTCGCTCTGATGACCTGAGATCTTGGATGACCTGGGATCTGGTGGCTCCGTCTTCCATAGTAGCTTCCCATGTTGCTCCGATTACCTGGGATCTGGGATGACCTGGGATCTGGTGGCTCTGTCTTCCACAGTAGCTAGCTGTGTCTCCTTGAAGACTTGTCCTACATGCCTTTTCGGCCTCTGCCGTATGGGATCTAGTACATTTCCATCCATTGAAGAAAATAGGCTCTCTTCCACAGTAGCTTCCCTTGTCACTCTGATGACCTGGGATTTGGTGGCTCCGTCTTCTACAGTAGCTTCCTGTGTCGCTCTGATGACCTGGGATCTGGTGGCTCTGTCTTCCACAGTAGCTTCCTGTGTCGCTCTGATGACCTGGGATCTGGTGGCTCTGTCTTCCACAGTAGCTTCCTGTGTCACTCCGATGACCTGGGATCTGGTGGCTGTCTTCCACAGTAGCTTCCTGTGTCACTCCGATGACCTGGGATCTGGTGGCTCCGTCTTCCACAGTAGCCTCCCGTGTCACTCTGATGACCTGGGATCTGGGATGACCTGGCATCTGGTGGCTCTGCCTTCCACAGCAGCTTTCTGTGTCACTCTGATGACCTGGGATCTGGGATGACCTGGGATCTGGTAGCTTCCTGTGTCTCCTTGAAGACATGTCCTATATGGCTTTTCGGCCTCTGCTCTTTGGGATCTAGCACATTTCCATCCGTTGAAAGAAATAGTATCCCAATCTTCCACACTATTGCTTCGAGTTGCCACATTTATCATCCAGTGTAATCCCATCTATTTCTCACATTGGCCTGATTTTGACACGTCCCATTTGGGGGTTATTTGGCACTTCCTAGTTGTCTTTGGTTTTTGGTGATTAACATCTGACCACTCTTGCTTTCTTGGATGGTGCATTCCACGGGACCTGGATCCATGTCTCTGATCCCGAATATCATCTATTCTATGTATTGCTCTGACATATGTTTATGCCCCCTGAAGAAGATCTAAAATGTGGAAAGATTGAAACGCGTCGGGGTAATTTTCTCTTCTTTCTGAGTGGTCTTTGACCTTGTGCAAAGAGTTTTTTTTTGTAAGAATATTGTCGGAGCGATGTTCCTTTAAAATGTATGTATTTTATACAACAAATGTGTTTCTAATAAAGCTGATAATTCTTTTATCAAATTGTTATCCTTGATATATGTGTAATGTTTCAATGCTGCAATAAAGTCCCACTGGGGGGGTCTTTTGGCATATGTATGCATTTAGGGATGAGCAGCCAGATACTCAACTTTTTTGATCAAACCCTATAACTTGTTTGGCACTTTCCCTGACACGATCTGTGGCCGTGCCCTCATCATCCTTGCATGCATGATGACGTTAGAGTGTGACTGGCGGCCAAAGCGAAGCGGCTTCAGGGGAGGGGGTCGCACAGTGCTCTGAAAGGCTTGCCAAAGGTTACCCTGGATATATGTGTAATGTTCCAGTGCTGCAATAAAGTCCCACTGGGGGGTCTTTTGGCATAAGCAAGGTATAGGGTAATCTTCAGCCCCTATACTTTGTGAGCATTTAACCTTTTGCAGGACAGCGAGGCCGCATAACAAGGGTAATTTTTTTTTTTGTAAAGTCCATACATATTGAGCGGATGCCAAGTGAGCACTATAGATTGTGTTCTGCTATGTCAGTGCACCCTTGTATTCGGTTCACAATGCGAATGAAATTGGATTGCTTTGATAACAATTCATCCCCAAAGCTCAAGAATTCTGGTCAGTCAGCTTTCAAAACGGCTAAAATTTCATAGTAAGTTTGGAGCCGAATTCCTTTGTTGGAAATGGGGGTTGTGACCGGAGTCACTTTGGGTGGGAGACCTATGAACACAGCTCACTTTAGAGAGGTGGGGAGACCCCTGTCTTAGCTCCCCATATCCCTCTTATGTGTAAGTCACCCTGTGCCTGTTAGGGGTACAGGGTGATCTGTCCTAATATTGGGGTGGGGGGTTGATCGTTTGATGTTATGTGACTGCATCCCATTTTTCTATTGTTTGGGAGCAAACTATTATGGGATGTATGTTTTTATGTGTATTAGCTTAGTGGTGGGGGGGGGGGGGGGGGGGGTCTCCATCCAGCTGCTCTCCCTCCTGATGGGGCTGTCTGCTGGTGTGAAGCTTGAATACCTGTGTGTCTCTTGTTACTAAATGTAGATTGCCCCACCCTGTGTCATTATGCAGGGAGGGGGGATTGTTCCCTTGAGTGTATATATCTTGTGTCTGTGTTCAAATACACTAGTCTACTTCCTGGTTTACTTCAAGACTGGTGTCGTCTAGTCTTGTATGGTCGGCTGTGGTGTCTGTTGTTGGTGTTCAGACGGGGAAGTGGTAGTCTAACGGGAGTACTCAAGGGCAGTCTGGGTCAGTTCCATTACAGGGGTCCTGTATGCAGTGTGGATTCTTTAGGTACTTACTTATCTCCTATCAGGTCAGGCTGACTTTCAAACGGTAAGTCATCCATGGCGTCGTCATACATCTCTCTGCAGATCTTGTACACCGAGGCCTACAAAACAACAAATGTTTATATCTTTGACCAACATCAGTGTTCACAATTACTGCTCATCATCCTGACGGCTCGCTGGATGCTCTTGTTTGAGAGCAAAGGATTTAAAAAAAAATGAAAAGCTTGTAGTGTCCCTGTATTGACATCCTGGACTGTTAGGGGTTGCGGCACTATGAGCAGCTCCAATACTACAGATGTGATTAAAGTGGTTGTAAACCTCAGACATAAGATATGAACAAAGCATATCCCTCTGTAGCGTGTACTTGTCGCAGTCCAGAGCACTAGGTGTAATTTCTGTCTGCTGCCTCCTTCCTCTGCTATCAGCATGGATCACTTCTAACAAATTTTTTCCTGACACCAAAAGAAAACCTGTGACAGGGGAGGGCACAGCCTGTGATTGACAGACTCAGCTTTGTTACTGTGAGCTGTGGTGGAGGGGAGGGGAGGGAGGGGGGGGGTGTGATTCCCTTCTCTCCAATCAGCACACTCCTCACTAAGCTCTGTAGAGTGATTTCAGCTCTCTGCCGTTTTTTCTGAACTCTCAGACAAGCTTTTTAAATTCAGCACTTTGGACAGATGTAGAGAAGAGGAGAGTGAAGATAAACAGGTACAACTTATGTAGGAGGATTTGTTTCATCTCTGTGTAGTGGCCAGTCACTTCACTGGTTAATATGGAAGGGTTTACAATCACTTTAACCTTAGGCCTCATTATACAACCACAGACCTTGGGCTCTGCATTAAAACCAAGATTTCTTCAAACCCTCTAGGGAAGGGGTCTCCCAACTTTTTAGTACGAGGGCCACATCGTAGATTTTACAAATATTCATGGGCCCAGAAAAAAAAAAACCAGTTATTTATAAATGAATGAATAAAATTTAAATAAACGAATACATTTTACACGGATCTTTTTGGTAATCAGCATGACATGATTGGGAACAAAGGAGAAACAACTTTAGTAAGACAAATAAAGAGACATTGGAAAGAAAAACTTGAGCCTTTAATAGACATCGAAGAAGAATGAACCCAGTCTACTCAGAATTGCCAGATCCGTGTGCAAAGGTGCAAACCGCAAAAAATAACTCGGTGCTACATGTACTTTGCTAAATTGAATGCAAGCAATGGAGTTGATTTTTTTAATTAAAATTTTTTTTTACTGAACTGAGCCTCCCTGCACACCTACGCCTCCCCGCATCAGAGCCTCCCCACACACCTACGCCTCCCCGCATCAGAGCCTCCCCACACACCTACGCCTCCCCGCATCAGAGCCTCCCCACACACCTACGCCTCCCCGCATCAGAGCCTCCCCACACACCTACGCCTCCCCGCCATCAGAGCCTCCCCACACACCTACGCCTCCCCGCATCAGAGCCTCCCCACACACCTACGCCTCCCCGCATCAGAGCCTCCCCACACACCTACGCCTCCCCGCATCAGAGCCTCCCCACACACCTACGCCTCCCCCCCCCATCAGAGCCTCCCCCACACACCTACGCCCCCCCGCCATCAGAGCCTCCCCACACACCTACGCCTCCCCGCCATCAGAGCCTCCCCACACACCTACGCCTACGCCTCCCCGCCATCAGAGCCTCCCCACACACCTACGCCTCCCCGCCATCAGAACCTTTCCCCAACACACCTACGCCTCCCCGCCATCAGAGCCTCCCCATACACCTACACCTCCCCCCATCCCCATCAGAGCCTCCCCGCACACCTGCGTCCCCCCCCCCCTTCAAGCCTCCCCGCAAACCTGCGCCTCCCCCCATCATCAGAGCCTCCCCGCAAACCTGCGCCTCCCCCCATCCCATCAGAGCCTCCCCACACAAGAGCCTACGCCTCCCCGCCATCAGAGCCTCCCCCACACACTACCTACGCCTCCCCGCATCAGAGCCTCCCCACACACCTACGCCTACGCCTCCCCGCATCAGAGCCTCCCCACACACCTACAGAGCCTCCCCACACACCCGCCTCCCCGCCATCAGAGCCTCCCCCCCACACACCTACGCCTCCCCCCCGCATCGCCATCAGAGCCTCCCCACACACCTACGCCTCCCCGCCATCAGAGCCTCCCCACACCTACGCCTCCCCCCATCCCATCAGAGCCTCCCCCACACACCTACCCTTCGCCTCCCCCCGCCATCATCAGAGCCTCCCCCACACACTCCCCCCATCCCATAGAGCCTCCCCACACGCCTCCCCGCCATCAGAGCCTCCCCACACACTACGCCTACGCCCCCCCCCCTACGCCTCCCCCCATCAGAGCCGCCTCCCCCCCAGAGCCTCCCCACACACCTACGCCTCCCCCCACCATCAGAGCCGCCCCGCACACCTGCGTCCCCCCCCCCCCCCCACCCTTCAAGCCTCCCCGCAAACCTGCGCCTCCCCCCATCATCAGAGCCTGCCCACAAACCTGCGCCTCCCCCCATCGGAGCCTCCCCGCTGCGCCTCCCCCCCATCAGAACCTCCCCCACACACCTGCATTCCCCTCCCCATCAGAGCCGCCCCGCACATACAGTGGGGATGGACAGTTTGGGCACCCCAGCTAAAAATGTGTATTAATGTGCATAAAGAAGCCAAGGAAAGATGGAAAAATCTCCAAAAGGCATCAAATTACAGATTAGACATTCTTATAATATGTCAACAAAAGTTAGATTTTATTTCCATCATTTACACTTTCAAAATAACAGAAAACAAAAAAATGGCGTCTGCAAAAGTTTGGGCCCCCTGCAGAGTTAATATCTTGTACTGCCCCCTTTGGCAAGTATCACAGCTTGTAAACGCTTTTTGTAGCCAGTCAAGAGTCTTTCAATTCTTGTTTGAGGTATCTTTGCCCATTCTTCCTTACAAAAGTCTTCCAGTACTTTGAGATTTCTGGGCTGTCTGTCACGCACGGCTCTTTTAAGGTCTATCCATAGATTTTCAATGATGTTGAGGTCAGGAGATTGTGAAGGCCATGGCAAAACCTTCAGTTTACGCCTCTTGATGTAATCCCCCGTGGATTTCGAGGTGTGTTTAGGATCATTATCCATTTGTAGAAGCCATCCTCTCTTTAACTTCAGCTTTTTTCACAGATGGCATCAAGTTACCATCCAAAATTTGCTGAAATTTTATTGAATCCATTTTTCCTTCTACTTGTGAGATGTTCCCTGTGCCACTGGCTGCAACACAACCCCAAAGCATGATTGATCCAACCCCATGCTTAACAGTTGGACAGAGGTTCTTTTCATTCAATTCTGTGCCCCTTCTTCTCCAAACGTACCTTTGCTCATTCCGGCCAAAAAGTTCAATTTTAACCTCATCGGTCCACAGAACTTGTTTCCAAAATGCATCAGGCTTGTCTATATGTTAATTTGCAAAGTTCAAACGATGATTTTTGTGGTGAGGACGTAGAAGAGGTTTTCTTCTGATGACTCTTCCATGAAGACCATATTTGTACAAGTATCTCTTTATAGTGGAATAGTGACCACAACTCCAGTGTCTGCCAGATCTTTCTGGAGGGATCGTGCAGTCAAACGTGGGTTTTGAATTGTTTTTCTCGCAATCCTGCGAGCTGTTCTGTCTGATATTTTTCTTGGTCTTCCAGATCTTGCTTTAACTTCCACTGTTCCTGATGACTGCCATTTCTTAATTACATTCCGAGCAGAGGATATTGACATCTGAAAACGCTTTGCTATCTTCTTATAGCCTTCTCCAGCTTTGTGAGCGTCAACTATTTTCAGTTTCAGTTTTCTAGACAACTGCTTAGAACAGCGGTTCTCAACCTGGGGGTCGCGACCCCTTTGGGGGTCGAACGACCATTTCACAGGGGTCGCCTAAGACCATCGGAAAACACATATTTCCGATGGTCTTAGGAACCGAGACACCGCTCCTGTTCAGGCGATCTGTGGGCGGGATGATATGCTGCCCCTGTAACCTGGCCACACCTCCGGGATCACTCAACAGCTCCGCCTCCTCGCCGCTGATTGGCCACCGGAACTGTAGCTCAGGAGAGGCACACAGGCGGCCAATCACCGGCGAGGAGGTGGAGCTTGGAGAGGAGGAGCCGAGCGGCAGCGCGCGGAGATCGAAGAAAGATCGAGGGAGCTGCAGGAGCGAGTGAAGGAGAGAGGCCAGAGAAGGAAGACAGCTGACAGGTAAGTGCAAATTTTGCTGCTGCAGCCAGGTATGCAGGCTGTAGATGGGAGAGGGAGAGAGCGAGCCCAGGCTGGAGCAGGAGTCAGCAAGGTAAGTATCATTGGTGTCAGTGGAAGGGATAGTGCCCCATCATTTGTGTCACTAATACCAACGATGGGGCACTATTCCTCCCCCCACTGACACCAACGATGGGGCACTATTTCCCCCCACTGACACCAACGATGGGGCACTATTCCTCCCACTGACACCAACGATGGGGCACTATTCCTCCCACTGACACCAATGATGGGGCACTATTCCTCCCACTGACACCAATGATGGGCACTATTCCTCCCACTGACACCAATGATGAGGCACTATTCCTCCCAATGACACCCACAATGGGGCACTATTCCTCCCACTGACACCAATGATGGGGCACTATTTCTCCCACTGACACCAATGATGGGGCACTATTCCTTCCCATGACACCAATGATGGGGCACTATTCCTCCCACTGACACCCATGATGGGGCACTATTCCTCCCACTGACACCCACGATGGGGCACTATTCCTCCCATGACACCCACGATGGGGCACTATTCCTCCCACTGACACCCACGATGGGGCACTATTCCTCCCACTGACACCCACGATGGGGCACTATTCCTCCCACTGACACCCACGATGGGGCACTATTCCTCCCACTGACACCCACGATGGGGCACTATTCCTCCCACTGACACCCACGATGGGGCACTATTCCTCCCACTGACACCCACGATGGGGCACTATTCCTCCCACTGACACCCACGATGGGGCACTATTCCTCCCACTGACACCCACGATGGGGCACTATTCCTCCCACTGACACCCACGATGGGGCACTATTCCTCCCACTGACACCCACGATGGGGCACTATTCCTCCCACTGACACCCACGATGGGGCACTATTCCCCCCCACTGACACCCACGATGGGGCACTATTCCTCCCACTGACACCCACGATGGGGCACTATTCCTCCCACTGACACCCACGATGGGGCACTATTCCTCCCACTGACACCCACGATGGGGCACTATTCCTCCCACTGACACCCACGATGACTATTCCTCCAATGATGGGGCACTATTCCTCCCACTCGATGGGGCACTATTCCTCCCACTGACACGATGGGGCACTATTCCTCCCACTGACACCCACGATGGGGCACTATTCCTCCCACTGACACCCACGATGGGGCACTATTCCTCCCACTGACGCCAATGATTGGGCACTATTCCTCCCACTGACACCCAATGATTGGGGCACTATTCCTCCCCTGATGCCAATGATTGTACACTATTCCTCCCACTGATGATGATGGGGCACTATTCCCCCCACTGACACCAATGATGGGGCACTATTCCTCCCACTGACACCAATGATGGGGCACTATTCCTCCCACTGACACCAATGATGGGGCACTATTCCTCCCACTGACACCAATGATGGGCACTATTCCTCCCACTGACACCAATGATGTGGCACTATTCCTCCCACTGACACCAATGATGGGGCACTATTCCTCCCACTGACACCAATGATGGGCACTATTCCTCCCACTGACACCAATGATGGGGCACTATTCCTCCCACTGACACCAATGATGGGGCACTATTCCTCCCACTGATACCAACGATGGGACACTATTCATCCCACTGACATCAGTGATGGGGCGCTAGTCCTCCCACTGCAAAATTACAGTTATGAAGTAGCAACGAAAATAATTTTATGGTTGGGGGTCACCACAACATGAGGAACTGTATTAAGGGGTCGCGGCATTAGAAAGGTTGAGAACCACTGGCTTAGAAGAACCCATGGTGCTGATTGTTGGGGCAAGGTCAGATGAGTCTGGGCATTTAAAACCTTTGAGATTGACATCATCTGGTCTTCCCAGACGATGATTGAGAACAATCCATGACACTGGCAGGTCTCAGCTTTGCAAAGGGGGCAGTGCATGCTATAAATTCTGCAGGGTGCCCAAACTTTTGCAGACGCCATTTTTTTGTTTTCTGTTATTTTGAAAGTGTAAATGATGGAAATAAAATCTAACTTTTGTTGACATATTATAAGAATGTCTAATCTGGTATTTGATGCCTTTTGGAGATTTTTCCATCTTTCCTTGGCTTCTTTATGCACATCAATACACATTTTTAGCTGAGGTGCCCAAACTTTTGATCCCCACTATATATCTGCCTAGAGTTCAGCTTTTAGGAATGGGCCCCACAAGGTCAATGGATTATTTCTACTCACCTCATCTTTTGGGTAATACGGTCGTATCGTGTACACCTTAGAGGTGGGCGTCAGGGGAGGAGGCTGAAAAAAGAGGTCATTTGCTCCCTCAATTGGAAGCAAACGCTGTGAAAAATAAGAGGGATAGAAATCAGATTAAGAAGGTAATAGACGATGACCAATGAAAAAAAAAAAAAAAATAAAAGCTTACAAAAACAACAAAAATGCCACTGCAGGTGGTGCTCAGCAAAAGAAGGTACATCGAGGGTGTTCTGGGTAGCAGCAACGCACCACTTCGCACAGGATAAACCCAGGGCTGCCGGGTCGCAGAGAGGATTGGTCTGAAGAGGGTTAACTGTGACAAAGAGGAGGTGTCTCGCTCCCTACCTTCGCAGCGTGACGCAACATGCAGCGCGCAACGGCACCTGTGAAAGGGAAAGAAATGCCAGCGCGTGAAATTCCATGAACAAATTTTTAGTGGTCACCCCAAAAACCGCTACAGATCAAATTTAACAAATCGTAATTGGACATCAGTCACAGTTTTGGCCTCCAGCACTTCTTTGGTCATGGAATTTCAGTGGTTAGCCAAGCATGCGCACGCTGCGCACGCTCGCAGGCGCAACTAAGGACAGGCGCTGCGCGACCTGCAAAGGAACAATGTGAAATGCAACTACTACTCGCGGCGCAACCCCTGGCGCTTTTGGGAGCGCGACATCTCCTCCACCTGAAAAACAGGATGGTTAAGTGAACAAAGGAAAAAAAAAACAAATCGTAAGATTAGATTGTTACAGTCAAAGCCTTCAGCAGACCAATCCTTTCAATGCCTCAGATGCACAGAAATGTCGGTTTGAACATAAAGTGTGAAAATAAAGTTATTGAGTTTTGAATTCGTGTTGATACCTGGAACTCTCCAGCTAGACCTCCTCTAAAGGCCCAGGGCTCTTGGTCTCCACTTAAGAACTGTGCTGAAGATTGACTACGACACCCTGTTGAAATCAGATCCAAGCGGAGAACGTTACATGAAGGGGGTTTTCGAGAGTCTACGTGTCCAGCAATATACTTTGGAGGGGGCTCTCTAACTTCTGCCAAGTCTTTTGCTCATTCCAGGCTGTAATAATCCTGTGCATTGACAAAATTCAAGAGTACCCCCTTGGAAAGGCTTAGAGAGGTCTTCCAGTTACATGCCGATATGAGAACGTCAGAAAAAGTCTGCACATAAAGGTTTATCTGGCCCCCAACTGAGTAGTGGCCGATGCCTTAGCGGCAAGGGTTGGGCAACGGCAATGAAATGGTCATGGCAAGGCCAAGCTGCCTTAAAAAACGGTCTACAAGTTGGCACATATTAGACTCCAACCAAAACAAGCATGCATTTGAGTGCAGCTTGATTAAATGACCTTCGGCACGGCTACATCCTGCTCAGAAGCATCTTAGGAGGCTTCCATATTCATCTTTGGAGTTCAGCTGGTCCCATCATGGTCATCGGGAAAGGGAGGGGAGGGCAGGCTCAGTTGGCAGGTTCTTCATCCGTTAACCTAACTTACGAACACACTGGTGTCATCGACAGAGAGAGACGACCTCCACAACTAAAGAAGGCTTTAGTCCCTTAGGAGCAAGACTAGCATTTATGTACAGACCCTCCTTGGTACACAAAACCGACTGGATAACCTCTTCGTACAACTTGGCACACGGGATGAGATACCAACATTGTTATAATGAATAGCCTGGCACGCTAAAAGCTACAACAGTCCGTGTAATAGAGGCAGCATTATTACAGCCCTAAGAATTAGGAATCTGAAGTCACATGTATCAATGCTGGGCATAAACAGCCAGGTAAGTTAAAGAAAAAAAATATGGTAGGTAGGTAGCAATGGCTACAGAAAAGGTCTAGTGTGCAAAAAAAAAAAAAAAAAAAAAAATAGAGAATAGCCTCTGTGCCACTTCTGGAAAGATTCGATTTGGATTATCTAAAAGGTTGAAAATGCATTTGCTTTATTCCTTGCTCCTCTGCTGATAGAAGCCCAATTAGCGGGCAAAACGAAGTTGCGCTTAAGCAAAGTTCAGATGCTACTGCGCCCTATTCAGTGAGCTTGCCTAGAGGAGGGTGCAGCTTGTGGGTCCCCAACCAATTCTACTGTTCCGCTCACTCTATGGTTGTTAGAATGCAGACATGTTCCACCTAGCATCCATGGGTGCTAGAACACAGGCAGCCTCTGCTCACCTAGCAACCCTTTTTTTTTTTTAGGTTGCATGTGGCCCCTGCCACCTGGCATCCCTGGTTTTTTAGGTTGTGCATGTAGCCCCTGCCACCTAGCATCCTGAGTTTTTTAGGTTGCATGTGGCCCCCACCCCTAGCATCCTTAATTTTTTAGGTTGCATGTAGCCCGCGCCACCTATTGTCCTTGGTTTTTTAGGTTGTAGGTGGCCCACCACCTAGTGTACTTGGTTTTTTAGGTTGCAGGTGGCCCCTGCCATCTAGCATCCTTGGCTGGTTGGATGCGTGGGGCTGGACTGCACAGTGTTATTGGGTTAATATTGTTTTTTTTTTTAGGTTGCAGGTGGCCCATACCACCCAGCATCCTTGGTTTTTAGGTGGCCCGTGCCACCTGGCGTCCTTGGTTTTTAGGTGGCCCCTGCCAACAGGCATCCTTGGTTTTTAGGTGGCCCCTGCCACCTGGCATCCTTGGTTTTTAGGTGGCAGGTGGCCCCTGCCACCTAGTGGCCTTTTTTTTTAGGTTGCAGGTGGGCCCCTGCCACCTAGCGTCCTTGGCTGGTTGAATGCAGGGGTCTGGACTGCACAGTGTTATTGGGTTAATATTGTTTTTTTTAAGTTGCATGTGGCCCCTGCCACCTAACGTCCTTTGTTTTGAGGTTGCATGTGGCCCCCGCCACCTAGCATCCTTAATTATTTAGGTTGCATGTAGCCCGCGTCACCTATCATCCTTAATTATTTAGGTTTCCTGTGGCCTCTGCCACCTAGCATTCTTGGTTTTTAGGTTGCATGTGCCTCTGCCACCTAGCACCCTGAGTATTTTAGGTTGCATGTGGCCCCCGCCACCTAGCATCCTTAATTATTTAGGTTGCATGTAGCCCACGCCACCTATTGTCCTTGGTTTTTTAGGTTGTAGGTGGCCCCTGCCATCTAGCATCCTTGGTTTTTTTTAGGTTGCAGGTGAGCCCCTACCACCTAGCATCCTTGGCTGGTTGGATGCGGGGAGCTGCACTGCACAGTGTTATTGGGTTAATATTGTTTTTATTTAGGTTGCAGGTGGCCCATACCACCCAGCGTCCTTGGTTTTTTTAGGTGGCCCGTGCCACCTGGCGTCCTTGGTTTTTAGGTTGCAAGTGGCCCCTGCCACCTGGCGTCCTTGGTTTATAGGTGGCAGGTGGCCCCTGCCACCTGGCGTCCTTGGTTTATAGGTGGCAGGTGGCCCCTGCCACCTAGCGGCCTTTTTTTTTAGGTTGCAGGTGGGCCCCTGCCACCTAGCGTCCTTGGCTGGTTGGATGCAGGGGTCTGGACTGCACAGTGTTATTGGGTTAATATTGTTTTTTTAAGTTGCATGTGGCCCCTGCCACCTAGCGTCCTTAATTATTTTAGGTTGCATGTAGCCCGTGCAACCTATTGTCCTTGGTTTTTAGGTTGTAGGTGGCCCCTGCCACATAGCATCCTTGGCTGGTTGGATGCAGGGGGCTGCACTGCACAGTGTTATTGGGTTAATGTTTTTTTTTTAGGTTGCATGTGGCCCCCCGCCACCTAGCGTCCCTGATTTTTAGGTTGCAGGTGGCCCATACCACCCAGCGTCCTTGGTTTTTAGGTGGCCCGTGCCACCTAGCGTCCTTGGTTTTCAGATTGCAGGTGGCCCCTGCCACCTAGTGTCCTTTTTAGGCTGCAGGTGGCCCCTGCCACCCAGCGTCCTTGATTTTTAGGTTGCAAGTGGCCTGTGCCACCCAGCGTCCTTGGTTTTTAGGTGGCCCGTGCCACCCGGCGTCCTTGGTTTTTAGGTTGCAGGTGGCCCGTGCCACCCGGCGCCCTTGGTTTTTAGGTTGCAGGTGGCCCCTGCCACCTAGCGTCCTTGAATTTTAGGTGGCCCGTGCCACCTAGCGTCCTTGGTTTTTAGGCTGCAGGTGGCCCCTGCCACCTAGCATCCTTGAATTTTAGGTGGCCCATGCCACCTAGCGTCCTTGGTTTTTAGGCTGCAGGTGGCCCCTGCCACCTGGCGTCCTTGGGTTTTAGGCTGCAGGTGGCCCCTGCCACCTGGCGTCCTTGGGTTTTAGGCTGCAGGTGGCCCCTGCCACCTGGCGTCCTTGGGTTTTAGGTTGCAGGTGACCCCTGCCACCTAGCGTCCTTGGGTTTTAGGTTGCAGGTGGCCCCTGCCACCTAACGTCCTTGGGTTTTAGGTTGCAGGTGGCCCCTGCCACCTAGCGTCCTTGGGTTTTAGGTTGCAGGTGGCCCCTGCCACCTAGCGTCCTTGGGTTTTAGGTTGCAGGTGGCCCCTGCCACCTAGCGTCCTTGGGTTTTAGGTTGCAGGTGGCCCCTGCCACCTAGCGTCCTTGGGTTTTAGGTTGCAGGTGGCCCCTGCCACCTAGCGTCCTTGGGTTTTAGGTTGCAGGTGGCCCCTGCCACCTAGCGTCCTTGGGTTTTAGGTTGCAGGTGGCCCCTGCCACCTAGCGTCCTTGGGTTTTAGGTTGCAGGTGGCCCCTGCCACCTAGCGTCCTTGGGTTTTAGGTTGCAGGTGGCCCCTGCCACCTAGCGTCCTTGGGTTTTAGATTGCAGGTGGCCCCTGCCACCTAGCGTCCTTGGGTTTTAGGTTGCAGGTGGCCCCTGCCACCTAGCGTCCTTGGGTTTTAGGTTGCAGGTGGCCCCTGCCACCTAGCGTCCTTGGGTTTTAGGTTGCAGGTGGCCCCTGCCACCTAGCGTCCTTGGGTTTTAGGTTGCAGGTGGCCCCTGCCACCTAGCGTCCTTGGGTTTTAGGTTGCAGGTGGCCCCTGCCACCTAGCGTCCTTGGGTTTTAGGTTGCAGGTGGCCCCTGCCACCTAGCGTCCTTGGGTTTTAGGTTGCAGGTGGCCCCTGCCACCTAGCGTCCTTGGGTTTTAGGTTGCAGGTGGCCCCTGCCACCTAGCGTCCTTGGGTTTTAGGTTGCAGGTGGCCCCTGCCACCTAGCGTCCTTGGGTTTTAGGTTGCAGGTGGCCCCTGCCACCTAGCGTCCTTGGGTTTTAGGTTGCAGGTGGCCCCTGCCACCTAGCGTCCTTGGGTTTTAGGTTGCAGGTGGCCCCTGCCACCTAGCGTCCTTGGGTTTTAGGTTGCAGGTGGCCCCTGCCACCTAGCGTCCTTGGGTTTTAGGTTGCAGGTGGCCCCTGCCACCTAGCGTCCTTGGGTTTTAGGTGGCCTGCGCCACCTAGCGTCCTTGGGTTTTAGGTTTCAGGTGGCCCCTGCCATCTAGCATCCTTGGCTGGTTGGATGCAGGGGGCTGGACTGCACAGTGTTATTGGGTTAATATTGTTTTTTTAGGTTGCAGGTGGCCCCCGCCACCTAGCTGCCTTGATTTTTAGGTTGCAGGTGGCCCCCGCCACCTAGCTGCCTTGATTTTTAGGTTGCAGGTGGCCCCCGCCACCTAGTGTCCTTGGTTTTTAGGTGGCCCCTGCCACCTAGCGTCCTTGGGTTTTAGGTTGCAGGTGGCCCCTGCCACCTAGCGTCCTTGGGTTTTAGGTTGCAGGTGGCCCCTGCCACCTAGCGTCCTTGGGTTTTTGGTTGCAGGTGGCCCCTGCCACCTAGCGTCCTTGGGTTTTTGGTTGCAGGTGGCCCCTGCCACCTAGCGTCCTTGGGTTTTTGGTTGCAGGTGGCCCCTGCCACCTAGCGTCCTTGGGTTTTTGGTTGCAGGTGGCCCCTGCCACCTAGCGTCCTTGGGTTTTTGGTTGCAGGTGGCCCCTGCCACCTAGCGTCCTTGGGTTTTTGGTTGCAGGTGGCCCCTGCCACCTAGCGTCCTTGGGTTTTTGGTTGCAGGTGGCCCCTGCCACCTAGCGTCCTTGGGTTTTTGGTTGCAGGTGGCCCCTGCCACCTAGCGTCCTTGGGTTTTAGGTTGCAGGTGGCCCCTGCCACCTAGCGTCCTTGGCTGGTTGGATGTACAGGGCTGGACTGCACAGTGTTATTGGGTTAACATGGTTTAGGCATCTGCCTCTGTCCAAGCAACCAAGGATGCCATGTGGCAGGAGCTGCCTGCATCCAACAAATAAAGATGGAGAGG
Organism: Staurois parvus; assembly: GCA_951230385.1. Classification (NCBI taxonomy): domain Eukaryota; kingdom Metazoa; phylum Chordata; class Amphibia; order Anura; family Ranidae; genus Staurois; species Staurois parvus. Next base: position 110,178 of record CATNWA010016008.1, read on the forward strand.
GTGGAACAGAGGAACTGGGTGTCGGCCCTCCAGCTGCACCTCCCCCTTGCAGATCTACGGCTTTACAATGCTGCTTTCCTTTCTTTCTATTGTAACCTTTCAAAAAAATCTAAAAAAACGGTTTTCAAAAACAAAAAAAAAAAAAAAAAAAAAACAGCCCACCCTACCGCAGGTCGACTCCTAGTGCTGATAGAAGAAATCTTTGCCGTATCAGATCAACTAAAGTTTTAGGAGTAAAATATTAAATGCTGCAGAAAAAATTAAAAATGCACCAAATATATGAACAGATCCAAGTTTAACGACAACGCTGTGAAAAAAAAGAAATAAAAAAAAAATGTCTGAACGGCTGTCACATAGACCATCACCTCACTGGGTGACAACAGCAGAACAAACATGGTGCATGAGCGGATAATTCAATGCACCTGGCACGGCTACCAAGAAATAATGTGTTTTTTTGCTGCAGGGCACCGCCAAGCTGTACCCAACTGCGTGTTGTGCGCAAAAGACTGAACGAATGTGACTTCAGATGTTTTCATACAGCACAGAACAGTCCACACTGCCTATCTAAGGAAGATCGTATATAAAATCGCTGCAGAGCGCAGTATGCATCTTGCTTTCTCCATCCAATAGTAGAAGACACTTGTGCTCAGGTCTCTCCCATCTGTGCACAATGAGGAAGACACAATAGAGTCATTAGTAAGCAGAAAAAAAAAAAATAGGACACACTTCCTGTCACAAGGACTGAGATCAACCAGGGGACTCTTTTAGGATCACTTAATTGGTCAGAACCGGTTCCCGCCGAATTATTGCTAAAGTTTTAAAGGGCGGCTCCAGGCAATGGGAAAAGTCCAATCAGGGAGCTGCAGATGACTGGTATTAGTCTGAAACCCCATTGAATATAGTCGAACTAAAGCCGGATCGATCGTTCGATTAAAATCAGCGAAATACATTCCAGGTGCATCAAAACAAACGTTTGGAATAGTGGATTTTTTTTCTTTAAAAGGCTGCCCCCTGCCACAAAAAAACTCATGTTTCCTACCAATTGGAAAGCTCTGAGGGGGAAGAATGCCATACCTCCTAAGAGAGACCACTGCTTCAACACAGAGAGCAAGAGTCCTCCTCTGCAGCATATTGACAGGGTACAAGCTTTTTTTTTTTTCCCCGTGATGAAGTCATGTGTGGTGACGAAACGCGTAGGGATGGGACCTTGGATGACCTCACCACGTTCGTTCGGATAGGAGTGTGATCATTTTTGTGGAGTTTGGAGATGATATTGCACAGGATTGCCAAATCCTGGATACCTATGCTTGATACATCTGTGAATAAGCGAACTACAAGTCCCGCCAGCCTTGGCAAACTACAAGTCCCGCCAGCCTTGGCAAACTACAAGTCCCGCCAGCCTTGGCAAACTACAAGTCCCGCCAGCCTTGGCAAACTACAAGTCCCGCCAGCCTTGGCAAACTACAAGTCCCGCCAGCCTTGGCAAACTACAAGTCCCGCCAGCCTTGGCAAACTACAAGTCCCGCCAGCCTTGGCAAACTACAAGTCCCGCCAGCCTTGGCAAACTACAAGTCCCGCCAGCCTTGGCAAACTACAAGTCCCGCCAGCCTTGGCAAACTACAAGTCCCGCCAGCCTTGGCAAACTACAAGTCCCGCCAGCCTTGGCAAACTACAAGTCCCGCCAGCCTTGGCAAACTACAAGTCCCGCCAGCCTTGGCGAACTACAAGTCCCGCCTGCCTTGGCAAACTACAAGTCCCGCCAGCCTTGGCAAACTACAAGTCCCGCCAGCCTTGGCAAACTACAAGTCCCGCCAGCCTTGGCAAACTACAAGTCCCGCCAGCCTTAGCAAACTACAAGTCCCGCCAGCCTTGGCAAACTACAAGTCCCGCCAGCCTTGGCAAACTACAAGTCCCGCCAGCCTTGGCAAACTACAAGTCCCGCCAGCCTTGGCAAACTACAAGTCCCGCCAGCCTTGGCAAACTACAAGTCCCGCCAGCCTTGGCAAACTACAAGTCCCGCCAGCCTTGGCAAACTACAAGTCCCGCCAGCCTTGGCAAACTACAAGTCCCCGCCAGCCTTGGCAAACTACAAGTCCCACCAGCCTTGGCAAACTACAAGTCCCGCCAGCCTTGGCAAACTACAAGTCCCGCCAGCCTTGGCAAACTACAAGTCCCGCCAGCCTTGGCAAACTACAAGTCCCGCCAGCCTTGGCAAACTACAAGTCCCGCCAGCCTTGGCAAACTACAAGTCCCGCCAGCCTTGGCAAACTACAAGTCCCGCCAGCCTTGGCAAACTACAAGTCCCGCCAGCCTTGGCAAACTACAAGTCCCGCCAGCCTTGGCAAACTACAAGTCCCGCCAGCCTTGGCAAACTACAAGTCCCGCCAGCCTTAGCAAACTACAAGTCCCGCCAGCCTTAGCAAACTACAAGTCCCAACAGCCTTGGCAAACTACAAGTCCCGCCAGCCTTGGCAAACTACAAGTCCCGCCAGCCTTGGCAAACTACAAGTCCCGCCAGCCTTGGCAAACTACAAGTCCCGCCAGCCTTGGCAAACTACAAGTCCCACCAGCCTTAGCAGACTACAAGTCCCACCAGCCTTGGCAAACTACAAGTCCCGCCAGCCTTGGCAAACTACAAGTCCCGCCAGCCTTGGCAAACTACAAGTCCCGCCAGCCTTAGCAAACTACAAGTCCCAACAGCCTTGGCAAACTACAAGTCCCGCCAGCCTTGGCAAACTACAAGTCCCGCCAGCCTTGGCAAACTACAAGTCCCGCCAGCCTTGGCAAACTACAAGTCCCGCCAGCCTTGGCAAACTACAAGTCCCGCCAGCCTTGGCAAACTACAAGTCCCACCAGCCTTAGCAGACTACAAGTCCCACCAGCCTTAGTGGCTGTCGGCTTGTAGTCCTCAAAACTACCACGGTGCTGTGGAGCGCTCTGGTAGTTCATTGATTCTTCCCTGTCTGTATATCCGCTTGCCCATACAGGATGCATATACTGACAGGTCTGCAGGACACATGCATGGCACCGGCAATCCACTGATCGCTGATGCAATGCTTTACAGGCTCCAGCAACAAAAAAAATATTAAAAATGCACAATTTTTTTTTTTTAACTGCAAAAAAAAAAAAAAAGTGAATTTTTTTGTCAAAAGGTGAACTTATCCTTTAAAAAACAGAGCTCCACCTAAAAGGGGAAGTTCCGCTTTAAGTCTTTGTGCCCCTCTCCCCATTAAGGATTGGCACCTTTGGGGAGCGGGTACCCGAATGACAGGTACCGCTCCCACTGCGAACTTGTCCACCCATCACGTGTCCCAGAAGACTACGGGGCCATTTACAAACCGCAGAGCTTCTTGCACATGTGCAGTGGGAACCAAGCTGTCACAGCCGGGTGCCCACACTGAAGATGCCGGCGCCGGGGAGAGAAGATGGACGGTGAAACCAGCCATGGTGAGGACACAGCTGGACCGAGGGACAGGTAACTGTCTGTATTTTTAAAAAGTCAGCAGCTACAGTTTTTGTAACTGTTGACTATTTTTTTTCAGCTGGAACTCCGCTTTAAGCCCCGGTTCACACTGATGCGAATTGTCATGCGATTTGACTGTTCAAATTGTGTCCAACGATCGGCAAAAAGAACCTTTCAAACGAAGTCGGAGTCGCACCTATTTCAAAAGCAGTTTCTGTACTACTTCTGCCAATTTCCGGTGCAGCTTGCATAGATATCTGTGCATCAAGTCGCACAGATGTCTATTAAGTCGCACTGCCGGTCAACTTCAAGTGAAGCTGCATGATTTCACCAGTCGGATCCAGTGTGAACCGGGGCTTAATGGTGGCATGTGTGTTACGGTATACAATACAGTGAAGGAAATGCGTATTTGCTCCCCGGCTGATGCTGAATGTTCGCGCCCCCTCACACAGAAATGATTGGTCTAACAATGGAATGTTCGCCCCTCACACAGAAATGATCGGTCTAACAATGGAATGTTCGGTGTAACACTGAGAGACAGAATACAACAACAAATTCAGCAGAAATGCGTCTAACAAATGATGACTGATCTGCATGTTCATGAGGGAAAGAAGGATTGGATCCCCTATCATTCAGCAGGATTTCTGGCTCCCAGGTGTCTCTCATACAGGTAACAAGCTGAGATTAGAAGCAGTCTCTTAAAGGGAGTGCTGCTAATCTCATTGTGTTACCTGTATAAAAGACACCTGTCCACAGGACCAATCAAACCATCAGATTCCAAACTCTCCACCATGGCAAAGACCAAAGAGCTGTTCAAGGATGTCAGGGACAAGATTGTAGACCTACACAAGGCTGGACTGGGCTACCAAACTATGGCCAAGCAGCTTGGTGAGAAGGTGACAACAGTTGGTGCAATCATTCACAAATGGAAGAAACACAAAACAAGTGTCAGTCTCCCTAGGTCTGGTGCACCATGCAAGATCTCACCTCGTGGAGTGTCAATGATCATGAGAACAGTGAGGAATCATCCCAGAACTACACGTGAGGATCTTGTCAATGATCTCCAGGCAGCTGGGACCACAGTCACCAAGAAAACAATTGGTAACACACTACGCCGACAAGGACTGAAATCCTGCAGTGCCCGCAAGGTCCCTCTGCTCAAGAAAGCACATGTCCAGGCCCGTCTGAAGTCTGCCACTGAACATCTGAATGATGCAGAGGAGGACTGGTTGGAAGTGTGGTCAGATGCAGGGGCGGACTAACCATTTGGAAACTCGGGCACTGCCCGAGGGCCTGGGGTCAGTAGGGGGCCCCATGAGATGCCCCTGGTACCTTTTTCATAGGCTTTTTTGAGTTTTGGCAAGGACACAGGGGCCCCATGATCCCCTATTGCCGGGGGCCCCATGAGTTGTCAGTCCGCCCCTGGTCAGATGAGACCAAAATCCAGCTCTTTGGCATCAACTCAACTCGCTGTGTTTGGAGGAGGAGGAATGCTGCCTATGACCCCAAGAACACCATCCCAACTGTCAAACATGGTGGTGGAAACATTCTGCTTTGAGGGTGTTTTTCTGCTAAGGGGACAGGACAACTGCACCGCATCAAAGGGACGATGGACGGGGCAATGTACCATCAAATCTTGGGTGAGAACCTTCTTCCCTCAGCCAGGGCATTGAAAATGGGTGGTGGATGGGTGTTCCAGCATGACAATGACCCAAAACACACGACCAAGGCAACAAAGGAGCGGCTCAAGAAGACGCACATTAAGGTCCTGGAGTGGCCTAGCCAATCTCCAGACCTTCATCCGATTGAAAATCTGTGGAGGGAGCTGAAAGTTCGAGTTGCCAAACGTCAGCCACCGAACCTTAATGACTTGGAGAGGATCTGCCAAGAGGAGTGGGCCAAAATCCCTCCTGAGATGTGTGCGAACCTGGGGGCCAATCCAGGAAACGTCTGTCCTCTGTGATTGCCAATAAGGGATTTGCCAGCAAGTACTAAGTCATGTTTTGTGAAGGGGATCAAATCCTTCTTTCCCCATGAACATGCAGATCAGTCATCATTTGTTAGACGCATTTCTGCTGAATTTGTTGTTGTATTCTGTCTCTCAGTGTTACACCGAACATTCGATTTGTAGACCGATCATTTCTCTGTGAGGGGCGAACATTCAACATCAGCCGGGGAGCAAATACGCATTTCCTTCACTGTATGTGACATGGTGCAAGGTGATGGGTTAACTCGGCGCTACACCAAGTAGTCACAATGTTGTAAGATAGGTTGTATGTGCTGCAACAAATGTTAAAACGGAACTAAACCCGTCAATGTATCAGTTTCCTCAAAGCGGTTACATTCAAGGCATGCGATGAATGATAAAAAGGAAAAGATAACAACAGGCGCCCCAGTTTCAGTTCAATGCCACAATTCCTATAGTCACAATGACCCGCAATAGTCCTCCCTAATGCATGTCAAATGCATTGTACTGAAGCCCTGCTAATGGGCCTACTGGTCAGGGTGAACCTATGAAGCCAGTAAAGGGCAAGGATCCAATGCTGCTGGATGACCAGAGGGAAGCTCTGGGACCATGTAGACCACGGGTGCTCAACCTGTTGCCACTGGGCCACAGGTAGCCCTCGGAGTGCTCTGATGTGGCCCTCTACTTCCAATCAGGGAAGCGCATTTCTATTACATCTTGGGGGTTTGCTTTCAGAAAGTGCACCACACAGCCAACATAGAATAGAATGCTATGGAAAAGCTCAGCTAGCCCGCAGGTGCACTGTACCGCACCCACGGTGCAGGTAAACCGCAGTGCGTCAGTGTGAAATGGCCATATAGGGGGCTTAGGCTAGTAAGGACTTGTTTACATTTGCGGTTTGAGGGGCAGTAAGACCCCATAGTTGAGATCTGTTTTTACTGCATGGTGTAGCGTCAGGGTTCGCAGTGGTGATCCTGGCCCCATGCTCCAGGGGGCCCATTTGGCCTCCCTTTCACTTTCCGTTTTACATTTCATTGTGTCCGCGACCAGTTACCAAATCACCTAAGTGGTTTGAGGGGCAGTAAGACCACTTAGTTGAGATCTGTTTTACCGCATCCCCCTTCCCCCCCTCAACTGGTGTAGCGCCAGGGATCGCAGTGGTGATCCTGTCCCATGCTCCAGGGGGCCCATCTGGCCTCCCTTTCACATTCTGTTTTACATTTCATTGTGTCCCGCATCCAGTTATCAAATCAACTAAGTGGTTTGAGGGGCAGTAAGACCCCTTAGTTGAGATCTGTTTTACCGCATCCCCCCCTTAACTGGTGTAGCGCCAGGGATCGCAGTGGTGATCCTGGGCCCATGCTCCAGGGGGCCCATCTGGCCTCCCTTTCACATTCTGTTTTACACTTTTTCATTTCATTGTGGCCCGCGACCAGCTACCAAAATCACTTAAGTGGTTGGCAGTTTTGGTTCGCTTTCAGAAAGTGCACCACATCCGCAAGATGTAATATAAAGCTATGGCAGAGCGCAGCGGTGCAGTAAACCGCAGTGCGTCAGTATGAAATGGCCATATAGGGGGCTTAGGCTAGTAAGGACTTGTTTACATTTGCGGTTTGAGGGGCAGTAAACCCCATAATTGAGATCTGTTTTTTTACTGCATGGTGTAGCGTCAGGGGTCGCAGTGGTGATCCTGGGCCCATGCACCAGGGGGCCCATCTGGCCTCCCTTTCACATTCTGGTTTTACACTTTTTCATTTCATTGTGGCCCGCGACCAGCTACCAAAATCACTTAAGTGGCCGGCAGTTTTGGTTCGCTTTCAGAAAGTGCACCACATCCGCAAGATAGAATGCTATGGCAAAGCTCAGCTAGCCCACAGGTGCACTGTATTGCACCCACGGTGCAGATAAACCGCAGCGCGTCAGTCTGAAATGGCCATATAGGGGGCTTAGGCTAGTAAGGACTTGTTTACAATTGCGGTTTGAGGGGCAGTAAAACCTCATCGTTGAGATCTGTTTTTACCACATCCCCACCCCAAGTGGTGTAGCGTCAGGGGTCGCAGTGGCGATCCTGTCCCATGCTCCAGGGGGCCCATCTGGCCTCCCTGTCACATTCTGTTTTACACTTTTTTAATTCATTGTGGCCCGCGACCAGCTACCAAATCACTTAAGTGCAACCAGGGCAACTGCAGTGCAAACAGAGGGCCAAGATGGCAGCTTCCTTGGCTACAAAGTAAGAGGAGGGTTTAGTTCCGCTTTAAACGTGTTATGCGACATTTTGTATAAACGTCCGATCACACGGGACGACAGATTGATGTGACGGCACCGACGCTCTAATTTAAAAACGGTTCTAAAATGGACACCAGTACCAAAGAGGCATAAATACTGGGGGGGGGGGGGGGGGGCGGATGGCAACAAGCAGCACTGCAGTTAGGAGAGAGGATTTGAGTGCGGATGAGAATTGCACCACATTTTTTGGTGCTCGCCGGGGTACTTGAATCTGGTGCCATCACCACGTGGAATACTAATCTGCCATGCGCCAAATATGTTGCAGGAAGCAATAAATAGGCACACATAGAAATCGTGACTTTTTTTGGAGTGCGCCATTCTTGGTCGCCACCCCCTGGCCCCCCCCCCCCTTTTTTTTTTTTGGAGTGCCCCATTCTTGGTCTCCCCCCCCCATCTTTTTTTGGAGTGCACCATTCTTGGTCTCCACTGACCCCCCCCCCCCCCTTGTTTGGGGTGCACCATTCTTGGTCTCCCTTTTTTGGAGTGCACCATTCTTGGTCTCCACCCCTCCCTTTTTCGGAGTGCACCATTCTTGGTCTCCACCCCTCCCTTTTTCGGAGTGCACCATTCTTGGTCTACACCCCTCCCTTTTTTGGAGTGCACCATTCTTGGTCTCCACCCCTCCCTTTTTTGGAGCGCACCATTCTTGGTCTCCACCCCTCCCTTTTTTTGGAGTGCACCATTCTTGGTCTCCACCCCCCCCTTTTTTTTTTTGGAGTGCACCATTCTTGATCTCCTCCCCTTTTTTTTGGCGTGCACCATTCTTGATCTCCTCCCCTTTTTTGGAGTGCACCATTCTTGATCTCCTCCCCTTTTTTGGAGTGCACCATTCTCGGTCCCCCCTCCCTTTTTTGGAGTGCACCATTCTTGGTCCCCCCCTCCCCTTTTTTGAAGTGCACCTTTCTTGGTCCCCCCCCCCCTTTTTAGGAGTGCACCTTTCTTGGTCCCCCCCCCTTTTTTTTTGAAGTGCACCATTCTTGGTCCCCCCCCCCTTTTTGATTTGATGCAGATGGAATGTATTCACTTGATTTAACCTGATCAAGGTCTATAAAAATGTTCCCATGATCCCTTGCAGCCAGGGCTCTGAACCGGGGTGCAGCCTTGCCAGCCATTCTTCGTTGTGCAATTTTTCAACCACAGAATGACACCCTTGCACCCCTCAGAGCTTCACGAAGACTTCAGCAAAATACCAGATCATTAAAAGGTAGGCAAAATGCTGGCTGCTCCGTGGCACGCAGGATCAGACCGGGCACACACATCGAGATATGCGCTGCCACGGCTTACGTCAATGGATATGGAGGGCAGCTTCACACACCTTGGCCTACAGACACCAATCAGCCATAACATTATGACCACAGACAGGTAAAGTGAATGACATTGATTATGGCACCTGAAAGTGGGCGGGACAAACTCTCTCTAGCTGCGTGGTTGGACAGGAGGGAAGAGGGGTAGGTGCTCCAACTTTGTAGCTAGCTTTATTCAGCATATAGGAAGACGGGACAAAGTACAACATGGAGAAGGACACATTCATAAAAATGGAAGGGAGAATTCTTCTTTAAAGCTCAGGCCAGGCAAACAGTTAAATAGACAGTTGGAAGTATACAGTATATACACTCACCGGTCACTTCATTAGGTACAATTGCCTAGTAACACAAATTGCTAATCAGCCAATCACATGGCAGCAACTCAATGCATTTAGGCATCTAGACGTGGTGACGACGACTTGAAGTTCAAACCGAGCATCAGAATGGGGAAGAAAGGGGATTGAAGTGACTTTGAACGTGGCATGGTTGTTGGTGCCAGACGGGCTGGTCTGAGTATTTAAAAAAAACTGCCTATCTACTGGGATTTTCAACCATCTCCAAGGTTTACAGAGAATGGTCCGAAAAAGAGAAAATATACAGCGAGTGGCAGTAGTGTGGAGGAAAATGCCTTGTTGAGGTCAGAGGAGAATGGGCAGACTGGATGGAGATGATAAAAATGTAACAGTAAATCAAATAACCACTCATCACAACCAAGGTATGCAGAATACCATCTCTGAACACACAACACGTCCAACCTTGAAACAGATGGCTACAGCAGCAGAAGACCACACTGGGTGCCACTCCTGCCAGCTAAGAACAGGAAAGGAGGCTACAATTCACACCGGGTGCCACTCCTGTCAGCTAACAGGAAACGGAGGCTACAATTCACACCAGGTGTCACTCCTGTCAGCTAACAGGAAACGGAGGCTACAATTCACACACCAGGTGCCACTCCTGTCTGCTAACAGGAAATGTAGGCTACACAATTCACACCGGGTGCCACTCCTGTCAGCTAAGAGCAGGAAACAAAGGCTACAATTCACACCGGGTGCCACTCCTGTCAGCTAAGAGCAGGAAACGGAGGCTACAATTCACACCGGGTGCCACTCCTGTCAGCTAAGAACAGGAAACGGAGGCTGCAATTCACACCGGGTGCCACTCCTGTCAGCTAAGAGCAGGAAACGGAGGCTACAATTCACACCGGGTGCCACTCCTGTCAGCTAAGAACAGGAAACGAAAGCTACAATTCACACCAGGTACCACTCCTGTCAGCTAATAGGAAACAGAGGCTACCATTCACACCGGGTGCCACTCCTGTCAGCTAAGAACAGGTAACGGAGGCTACAATTGCACACCGGGTGCACCACTCCTGTCAGCTAAGAACATTGGAAAAACGTTGCCTGGAGGATGACAATTTGATTTCAGGCTCACATTCAAAATTGGACAATAGAAATTGGGAAAAACATGTTGCCTGGTCTGATGAGTCTGGATTTCAGCTGCGACATTCAGATGTGTAGGGTCAGAAATTGGGTAAACAACATGAAAGCATGGATCCATCCCTTGTATCAGCGGTTCAGGCTGGTGGTGTCATGGTGTGGTGGATCCATCCCTTGTATCAGCGGTTCAGGCTGGTGGTGTCATGGTGTGGTGGATCCATCCCTCGTATCAGCGGTTCAGGCTGGTGGTGTCATGGTGTGGTGGATCCATCCCTTGTATCAGCGGTTCAGGCTGGTGGTGTCATGGTGTGGTGGATCCATCCCTCGTATCAGCGGTTCAGGCTGGTGGTGTCATGGTGTGGTGGATCCATCCCTTGTATCAGCGGTTCAGGCTGGTGGTGTCATGGTGTGGTGGATCCATCCCTTGTATCAGCGGTTCAGGCTGGTGGTGTCATGGTGTGGTGGATCCATCCCTTGTATCAGTGGTTCAGGCTGGTGGTGTCATGGTGTGGTGGATCCATCCCTTGTATCAGCGGTTCAGGCTGGTGGTGTCATGGTGTGGTGGATCCATCCCTTGTATCAGTGGTTCAGGCTGGTGGTGTCATGGTGTGGTGGATCCATCCCTTGTATCAGCGGCTCAGGCTGGTGGTGTCATGGTGTGGTGGATCCATCCCTTGTATCAGCGGCTCAGGCTGGTGGTGTCATGGTGTGGTGGATCCATTCCTTGTATCAGCGGCTCCGGCTGGTGGTGTCATGGTGTGGTGGATCCATTCCTTGTATCAGCGGTTCAGGCTGGTGGTGTCATGGTGTGGTGGATCCATCCCTTGTATCAGCGGTTCAGGCTGGTGGGGTCATGGTGTGGCGGATCCATCCCTTGTATCAGCGGTTCAGGCTGGTGGTGTCATGGTGTGGCGGATCCATCCCTCGTATCAGTGGTTCAGGCTGGTGGTGTCATGGTGTGGTGGATCCATCCCTCGTATCAGCGGTTCAGGCTGGTGGTGTCATGGTGTGGTGGATCCATCCCTCGTATCAGCGGTTCAGGCTGGTGGTGTCATGGTGTGGTGGATCCATCCCTCGTATCAGCGGTTCAGGCTGGTGGTGTCATGGTGTGGTGGATCCATCCTTCGTATCAGCGGTTCAGGCTGGTGGTGTCATGGTGTGGTGGATCCATCCCTTGTATCAGCGGTTCAGGCTGGTGGTGTCATGGTGTGGTGGATCCATCCCTTGTATCAGTGGTTCAGGCTGGTGGCGTCATGGTGTGGTGGATCCATCCCTTGTATCAGCGGTTCAGGCTGGTGGTGTCATGGTGTGGTGGATCCATCCCTTGTATCAGTGGTTCAGGCTGGTGGTGTCATGGTGTGGTGGATCCATCCCTCGTATCAGCGGCTCCGGCTGGTGGTGTCATGGTGTGGTGGATCCATCCCTTGTATCAGCGGCTCAGGCTGGTGGTGTCATGGTGTGGTGGATCCATTCCTTGTATCAGCGGCTCCGGCTGGTGGTGTCATGGTGTGGTGGATCCATTCCTTGTATCAGCGGTTCAGGCTGGTGGTGTCATGGTGTGGTGGATCCATTCCTTGTATCAGCGGCTCCGGCTGGTGGTGTCATGGTGTGGTGGATCCATTCCTTGTATCAGCGGTTCAGGCTGGTGGTGTCATGGTGTGGTGGTGGATCCATCCCTTGTATCAGTGGTTCAGACTGGTGGTGTCATGGTGTGGTGGATCCATTCCTTGTATCAGCGGTTCAGGCTGGTGGTGTCATGGTGTGGTGGATCCATTCCTTGTATCAGTGGTTCAGACTGGTGGTGTCATGGTGTGGTGGATCCATCCCTTGTATCAGTGGTTCAGGCTGGTGGTGTCATGGTGTGGTGGATCCATCCCTTGTATCAGCGGCTCCGGCTGGTGGTGTCATGGTGTGGTGGATCTATCCCTTGTATCAGTGGTTCAGACTGGTGGTGTCATGGTGTGGTGGATCCATCCCTTGTATCAGCGGCTCAGGCTGGTGGTGTCATGGTGTGGTGGATCCATCCCATGTATGAGCGGTTCAGGCTGTTGGTGTTGGGTCATGGTGTGGTGGATCCATCCCTTGTATCAGTGGTTCAGGCTGTTGGTGTCACAGTATGGGCGAGATTTTCTTGGCACTAATAAAAGTGGCCGGTGAGTGTATTAGGCAGCAAGTAAACATGTTTTCTCTGAAGCGGAAATATTGAAAGCTGAAAGTGTAAGGATTTGAGTGACTTTGACAAAGGGCCAAATTGTAATGTCTAGATGGCTGGGTCAGAGCAACTCCAAAAAAAAAAAAAAACTACAGCTCTTGTGGGGTGTTCCCGGTCTGCAGTGGTCAGGACCGAACAAAGAAGGTCCAAGGACGGACAACCAGCAGCAGGGTCATGGGAGGCAAAGGTGCATTTATAGAGGTGGGGAGGGAAGGCTGGTCTGTGTAGTCCGACCCAACAGAAGAGCTATTGGGGCTCAAAATGTTAATGCTGGTTCTGATAGAATAATGGTTGTGAAGGGGATCAGGTGATGGTCGATGGAGGCGAGACGTACGTCGGGTCTGGGCGGAGATCTGCTGACGTCACCCACGCCTGTCTGGAGCCGCCACCAGCTTTGTTTATGACCGACATCCTCATTTGTCTTTGAAGTTCGTGTTTCTTTTATTCGTTTCACTAAATCATTTGTATTTTATCCCACTATCTGGAGTATTATCCTTTTTGACCGAAAGCGCAACGAATCATAATAAAGGAGAAAGAGAGGAGGAGAGATACCGAAGTCTGTGACACCTCTTTTCCATCTAGGACAGTGGTCTCCAAACTGTGGCCTGGGGGTCGGGAGCTTTGATCTCGCCCCTGGGGCACTTTTCCTCTCAGGGATAACAACAACCGGGCATAATACCTCCCACTGACACCAACGATGAGGCACTTTTCCTCCCACTGATACCAACGATGAGGCACTTTTCCTTCCACTGACACCAACGATGAGGCACTTTTCCTTCCACTGACACCAACGATGAGGCACTATTCCTCCCACTGATACCAACGATGAGGCACTTTTCCTTCCACTGACACCAACGATGAGGCACTTTTCCTCCCACTGACACCAACGATGAGGCACTTTTCCTCCCACTGACACCAACGATGAGACACTTTTCCTCCCACTGATACCAACGATGAGGCACTTTTCCTCCCACTGACACCAACGATGAGGCACTTTTCCTCCCACTGACACCAATGATGGGGCACTATTCCTCCCATTGACACCAATGATGGGGCACTATCCCCCCACTGATACCAATGATGGGGCACTATTCCTCCCACTGACACCAACAAAGGGGCATAATTTCTGCTACTGACAACCGGGCACTATTCCTCTCATTGACACCAACGATGAGGAAAGTTTGGAGACCCCCTGATCTAGGATGTTACAAGCAAGATATGTTCAGCATCATGCTCTGTTAGACGACCTATCATCTGGGGTCTAACAATTCGGTAAGTAGCAGTGCGTTTTTGTTTTTTTTTTGTGGTGGTGGGCGCGGAAGTCTATTTATTTCACTACAAACATGGAGGATTATTGTGGGCGTGGCTGTTCATCGTAATCGGGATTTTGTCATCAAAATGACTTTCATGCATTTTGACTTAACATTATTATTGGTAGGAGCACATTTAAAGTATAAGTGTGTGTACACGTACACACACACACATATATATATATATATACACAGTGGGGATCGAAAGTTTGGGCCCCCTGCAGAGTTAATATCTTGTACTGCCCCCTTTGGCAAGTATCACAGCTTGTAAACGCTTTTTGTAGCCAGCCAAGAGTCTTTCAATTCTTGTTTGAGGTATCTTTGCCCATTCTTCCTTACAAAAGTCTTCCAGTTCTTTGAGATTTCTGGGCTGTCTGTCACGCACGGCTCTTTTAAGGTCTATCCATAGATTTTCAATGATGTTGAGGTCAGGAGATTGTGAAGGCCATGGCAAAACCTTCAGTTTACGCCTCTTGATGTAATCCCCCGTGGATTTCGAGGTGTGTTTAGGATCATTATCCATTTGTAGAAGCCATCCTCTCTTTAACTTCAGCTTTTTCACAGATGGCATCAAGTTGCCATCCAAAATTTGCTGAAATTTTATTGAATCCATTTTTCCTTCTACTCGTGAGATGTTCCCTGTGCCACTGGCTGCAACACAACCCCAAAGCATGATTGATCCAACCCCATGCTTCACAGTTGGACAGAGGTTCTTTTCATTAAATTCTGTGCCCCTTCTTCTCCAAATGTACCTTTGCTCATTCCGGCCAAAAAGTTCAATTTTAACCTCATCGGTCCACAGAACTTGTTTCCAAAATGCATCAGGCTTGTCTATATGATCATTTGCAAAGTTCAAACGATGATTTTTGTGGTGAGGACGTAGAAGAGGTTTTTCTTCTGATGACTCTTCCATGAAGACCATATTTGTACAAGTATCTCTTTATAGTGGAATAGTGACCACAACTCCAGTGTCTGCCAGATCTTTCTGGAGGGATCGTGCAGTCAAACGTGGGTTTTGAATTGTTTTTCTCACAATCCTGCGAGCTGTTCTGTCTGATATTTTTCTTGGTCTTCCAGATCTTGCTTTAACTTCCACTGTTCCTGATGACTGCCATTTCTTAATGACATTCCGAACAGAGGATATTGACATCTGAAAACGCTTTGCTATCTTCTTTTAGCCTTCTCCAGCTTTGTGAGCGTCAACTATTTTCAGTTTCAGTTTTCTAGACAACTGCTTAGAAGAACCCATGGTGCTGATTGTTGGGGCAAGGTCAGATGAGTCTGGGGAATTAAAACCTTTGAGATTGACATCACCTGGTCTTCCCAGACGATGATTGAGAACAATCCATGACACTGGCAGGTCTCAGCTTTGCAAAGGGGGCAGTGCATGCTATAAATTCTGCAGGGGGCCCAAACTTTTGCAGACGCCATTTTTTTTGTTTTCTGTTATTTTGAAAGTGTAAATGATGGAAATAAAATCTAACGTTTGTTGACATATTATAAGAATGTCTAATCTGTAATTTGATGCCTTTTGGAGATTTTTCCATCTTTCCTTGGCTTCTTTATGCACATTAATACACATTTTTAGCTGGGGTGCCCAAACTTTCGATCCCCACTATATATATATATATATATATATATATATATATATATAGATGTGTATATATATATATTTTTTTTTTTAACAAATTGTCCATTTAGGTTTTCCGCAAGTGCGTCCTGAATTTTCGGTTTCGGTCCAGAATTTTCATATCGGTGCAGCACTAATATGTAAGGGTTTACAAACCACTTTAAAGGATCTGCTACTGAGGGCTTGGTGCCAGATACCACTTCAGAGGTCTAGGGCTGTCCGTGCCTCCATGGGTCAGGGTTGTTTGGGAAGCCAAAAGGAGGACCTAATCAATATTCGGCGAGTGGTCATAATGTTCTGGTGGGTGCTCCTAACCTTCTGGCGGGTGGGTCGCACCGTTCTGGCGGGTGGGTCGCACCGTTCTGGCTGGTGGGTCGCACCATTCTGGCTGGTGGGTCGCACCATTCTGGCTGGTGGTCGCACCATTCTGGCGGGTGGTCCCACCATTCTGGCGGGTGGTCCCACCATTCTGGCTGGGGGTCGCACCATTCTGGCGGGTGGTCCCACCATTCTGGCGGGTGGTCCCACCATTCTGGCGGGTGGTCCCACCATTCTGGCGGGTGGTCCCACCATTCTGGCGGGTGGTCCCACCATTCTGGCGGGTGGTCCCACCATTCTGGCGGGTGGTCCCACCATTCTGGCGGGTGGTCCCACCATTCTGGCGGGTGGTCCCACCATTCTGGCGGGTGGTCATAATGTTCTGGCTGAGAGGTGCAAGTTCAGGCTGGGAACCAGAAGCTCTATAAAAACGTCCATTGTAAAAGAACGGTCTGATATATAATCAGTGGCCAGATAAAAATCACAAGCAATGTACAGAAAAATGTATTAATAAAAATTTAAAAAATTTTTATCAATTAGAAAATTTTAAAAATTTAACAAACCCCCCCTCCCCCCCCCCCCCCCCCCAAAAAAAAACACACTTCTATATGACTGCAGTGTCCCTTTAAAACTCATAAAAGCACCATTATGTTTTAAATTGGAGTACGTTGGGTGGGTGAGTCGACTTTACAGAAAGCCCAGCATCGCCGCCTGCTGTGTTCTCTACAAGCAAGTTTTCCACTCTGCTCCTTTAAACGACTTTGAAACCTGAAAACAAAATGAGGCTACGCAAGTAACTTAGGCCATGCTGGTGCGCGGGATGAAGTCGCAAAAAAACGTTTTCCGGGTGACGAGTCTGCCTGCAAACACAAGCCGGTGCCGCTACTGCCGTAGAAGCGCATACTGTGTTTGTGCCACATTGAAAAGGGCAAATCTGTGCTGCAGCGTAGGTGCCCCCCCCCCCCCCCCCCCCCTCCCCCCCCCCCAAATTTGATGGCCCTTTCGCACCAGAATAGCCTTGCGCAAAGCTCGCGTGCGCAGGGTGGGAGTCACCCGTCATCTCTTTTCCGGGATGTCAATTGTAGGCCTCGGAATGTTCTGTTAAAATAGCAATGATGTTATTGCCGCACAGCAAGCGGCAGACGGCTGGGCTCGTGCATCAAGTCAATTGGCTGGAAACTCCCATAGAAGGGAGGCTGGTTGATTTCAGTCCTGTCCACAGAGACATATTAAAAAAAATAAATAAAAATATAAAATACCGAAGTCATGACAGTATAAGCTCAACGGGGGGAGGGGGGGGGGGGGGGGGAAATACTCAAATGTGACCCCTTCGTGACCAGAGGTCAGTGACACCCAGGCTGAAATTTAACAGCATCAACTAATTCCACAATAACTGACCTGACTGGAATCATTTATGGGCGGATTTTATGTTTATTTGGTACACAATTTGAACCACTTGAGCTCTGAAAAGTTTTACCTCCCTTCATGGCCAGGCCATTTTTTTTTTTTTTTTTTTTTGCTATTCAGCACTGCGCTACTTTAACTGGGTGCTACTTTAACTGGCAACTGCTCGGCACTGCGCTGCTTGTGACTG
The DNA here is from genome assembly GCA_951230385.1 of Staurois parvus. NCBI lineage: Eukaryota > Metazoa > Chordata > Amphibia > Anura > Ranidae > Staurois > Staurois parvus. The sequence goes on from CATNWA010016008.1 coordinate 127,697, forward strand.
GCAAGGGCTCGGCACTGCGCTGCTTGTGACTGGCAAGGGCTCGGCACTGCGCTACTTGTGACTGGCAAGTGCTCGGCACTGCGCTACTTGTGACTGGCAAGTGCTCGGCACTGCGCTACTTGTAAATGGCAAGGGCTCGGCACTGCGCTGCTTGTAAATGGCAAGGGCTCGGCACTGCGCTGCTTGTAAATGGCAAGGGCTCGGCACTGCGCTGCTTGTAAATGGCAAGGGCTCGGCACTGCGCTGCTTGTAAATGGCAAGGGCTCGGCACTGCGCTGCTTGTAAATGGCAAGGGCTCGGCACTGCGCTGCTTGTAAATGGCAAGGGCTCGGCACTGCGCTGCTTGTAAATGGCAAGGGCTCGGCACTGCGCTGCTTGTAAATGGCAAGTGCTCTGCGGCACTGCGCTGCTTGTAAATGGCAAGTGCTCAGCACTGCGCTACTTGTAAATGGCAAGTGCTCAGCACTGCGCTACTTGTAAATGGCAAGTGCTCAGCACTGCGCTACTTGTAAATGGCAAGTGCTCAGCACTGCGCTACTTGTAAATGGCAAGTGCTCAGCACTGCGCTACTTGTAAATGGCAAGTGCTCAGCACTGCGCTACTTGTAAATGGCAAGTGCTCAGCACTGCGCTACTTGTAAATGGCAAGTGCTCAGCACTGCGCTACTTGTAAATGGCAAGTGCTCAGCACTGCGCTACTTGTAAATGGCAAGTGCTCAGCACTGCGCTACTTGTAAATGGCAAGTGCTCAGCACTGCGCTACTTGTAAATGGCAAGTGCTCAGCACTGCGCTACTTGTAAATGGCAAGTGCTCAGCACTGCGCTACTTGTAAATGGCAAGTGCTCAGCACTGCGCTACTTGTAACTGCCAATTGCTCAGCACTGCGCTACTTTAACTGGCAATTGCTCTGTCGTGCAATACTGTACCCGTGATGAAATTTATATATAAAAAAAAATATATATATATATATTCACACAAATAGAGCTTTCTTTTAGTGGTGTTTGATCAACATTGGGTTTTTTAGCTTATATTATAGAAAACGAATAAAAGACTGAAAAGTTTGAAAAAAAAAAAAAAAAAACTTTTTTTTTACTTTCTGCTATAAAAATATATCCAGTTAAGAAGAAAAAAAAATATTCATACATTTTGGCCAAAATGTAATCAGCAGCGTCTTTGGTAAAAAAAAAAACAAAAACAACACAAAAAAAAAAACAAAAAAAAACACGTAAAAAAAACAAAAACACATAAAAAAAACAAAAACAAAAACACATAAAAAAAACAAAAACACATAAAAAAAACAAAAACATAAAAAAAAACAAAAACATAAAAAAAACAAAAACACATAAAAAAAAAAACAAAAACACATAAAAACAACAAAAACACATAAAAACAACAAAACACATAAAAACAACAAAACACATAAAAAAAAAAACAAAAAACACATAAAAAAAAACAAAAAACACATAAAAAAAAAAAACATAAAAAAAAAAAACACATAAATAAAAAAACGGTGTGTATATTGATTATTTTGTGTAAAAGTTAAAATAGTCTACAAACTATGATAGATACTGGAATGTTTATTTAATTTTTTTTTTACTAGTGATGGTGGTGATCAGCGACTTACAGTGGGACTGTGATAGTGCAGTCCCAATTTTTTTTTTTTTTTTTAACATACTGTCACCCTAGCAGTACAGTGTCACCATGGTAACACTGTACTACTTGTGGGGGGTGATGAAGATTTTGATTTTTCTTTTTTTTTTTTTACACCGACTGCTTTTACACCCATAAAGGCTGTAAAAGTAATCATTTCTCCTTCTTTCTTGCAGCCATTGAGAAATACTGTGAGATCTGTGATTGGTCGCAGCTTGTCACATGGTACAAGGCTGTTGTGAATGGCCCTGTACCATGTGACCTCTGTGATCATTCACAGATTTCACACGTAGTAAGCAATGATGTCAGAAGTGACATCTTGTCTTCTACTATTCATGTGATCACTGATTGGCCAATCAGTGATCCCATGATCGGGACCTCACACAGAGGTCCCGTACAGCGATCGGTGTTCCGCTGTGTCCAGAGGACACAGCTGGCACCAGATCGCAGTGCAGCGCGGTTCCCAGGGAGCGTGCACAGGCTAAAATAGCGGGCGCCATTTCTAGACAGCAACCCGCCCTGCACTGCCCCCGTCTGGCCGTTTATATACATGGGCCGGACGGGAAGTGGTTAAATATATATTTATTTGATAAACAGTAGCGCCATCAAGTGGAATAAATTGCAACCGCCCCAATTTTATTCTATGGGGTCTCTACTTTCAGATAATCTAGAATATTGAACAATGTGAGGTTTTAAGTTTGTTTTCATATTTAATATATATATATATATATATAAAATGTGCGCAACATGAGGAAAAAAAAAAAAAAAAAAAAACAGCATCCGGCAGCGAAAGGGTTAAAGGGGAGCACCCCATGTACAAGCCCGGCTTCATATCTTTTCAGAGCTGATCGGCTGACACAAAAAACACTACGCCGTGGTTCAGAACGTAGCTGGGGCGGCACAGTACACCGCAAGGTATTTCATAAGAGGACTGTGCCACTTGTCCAAAACCAATAAAAAGGACAAATAAGACCCTTTTCTGCTTTTATATTTCAAAAATGGATCCCCAAGTTTAATTTTGTGATCGTTTTGTCCCCCCCCCCCCGCAGAGCTGGGAACGGAGGTAAAAGAATGACTGAATGGCTGCAGGAATCCACAGGGTACATACCTAGCCACTGCACAAATGACTTCACCATAGAAATGATGCTCTTGATGTCCCAGACGTAGGGGTAAAGGTCGTACAGGATGGTCCGGTTGGGGCAGTTAGAGACCGGGTGAACATGGTCATTACCACGCTGCACATCTCCTCGAATTTGGACGCCCGGGCACGCCACTCGTTCACCTACAATACAACAACGCTTTTATAGGGACTTCTATGGATGTCAAAGTTCATTAATGGTGGATCTGTGAAGAAATGACTGGAATAGATTTAAAAAAAAAAAATTTCCTACGAATATTGCGAAGTGTTACCGACTTGATGTAGGGGAAACCGTCTCCAATCCCTCGTACACATCCCCCGACCTTAACCCCTTCACGCCTAAGGGTGAAACAAATCTAAAACAACCTCAGACCCATCTCCCTGCTGCCATTTACATCCAAACTCCTCGAGCGCTTAGTCTACAATCACCTGAGCTCCACCTCAACCACAACAACCTCCTTCATCCCCTACAGTCCGGCTTCCGTCCCCTACACTCCACCGAAACCGCCTTACTCAAACTCTCCAACGACCTGCTAACCGCCAAAGCTAATGGCCACTACTCAGTCCTCCTACTCCTCGACCTCTCTGCGGCCTTCGACACAGTCGACCACCCCCTCCTCCTCAATAAACTACACTCCCTCGGCCTCAGAGACTCCGCTCTCTCCTGGCTCTCCTCCTATTTATCCCAGCGCTCCTTCAGTGTTACCTATAAGGCTACCACCTACTCCCCCTCTCTGTTGGGGTCCCTCAAGGCTCCGTCCTCGGGCCCCTTCTCTTCTCCATCTACACCTCCTCCCTTGGCCAACTGATACACTCTCACAGCTTCAACTATCACCTCTATGCCAACGACACACAAATCTATCTCTCCACCCCTCACCTCACCCCCTCGGTCTCCGCCCGAATCACACACCTACTGAGCGACATATCAGACTGGATGTCGCTCCACTTCCTTAAACTGAACCTCTCCAAAACCGAGCTCCTAGTCTTCCCCCCCCCTCCCGACCTCTCCATCACAAGCAACGCCACCATCAGTCCCACCCCACAAGCCAGAGTACTAGGTGGCATTCTAGACTCCAATCTGTCCTTCCAGCCCCAAATCCAATCGCTGACAAACTCCTATAGACTCCACCTCCGCAACATGCAGACTCCACCTCCGCAACATCGCCAAAATCCGCCGTTCCTAACCCCGGAAACCACTAAGCAACTTATTCACTTCCTCATCATATCACGACTCGACTACTGTAACTCCCTCCTCACCGTCCTGCCTCGCCGCTGGCTATCCCCGCTTCAGTCTATCATGAATGCTGCGGCCAGACTCATTCACCTTTCCAACCACTCCGTTTCCGCCACCCCCCTCTGCCAATCCCTCCACTGGCCTCCACTCAGTGTCCTCCACCCCCCTCTGCCAATCCCTCCACTGGCCTCCACTCAGTGTCCTCCACCCCCCCTCTGCCAAACCCTCCACTGGCCTCCACTCAGTGTCCTCCACCCCTCTCTGCCAATCCCTCCACTGACCTCCACTCAGTGTCCTCCACCCCCCTCTGCCAATCCCTCCACTGACCTCCACTCAGTGTCCTCCACCCCCCTCTGCCAATCCCTCCACTGACCTCCACTCAGTGTCCTCCACCCCCCTCTGCCAATCCCTCCACTGGCCTCCACTCAGTGTCCTCCACCCCTGTCTGCCAATCCCTCCACTGGCCTCCACTCAGTGTCCTCCACCCCCCTCTGCCAATCCCTCCACTGGCTTCCAATTGCACAACGGATAAAATTCAAAATCCTAACACTGACGTACAAAGCTGTCCATAACTCTGCCCCAAACTACATCACCGACCTGATATCCAAATACCACCCAAAACGCACTCTCCGCTCCTCACAAGACCTCCTTCTCTCTAGTTCCCTGGTCTCCTCCTCCCATGCCCGCCTCCAGGAGTTCTCCAGGACATCACCCATCCTCTGGAACTCCCTACCCCAACCCATCAGACTATCACCTACTCTCCTCTCCTTCAGGCGCACCCTGAAAACCCATCTCTTCAAGGAAGCCTACCCCGACCTCACCCAATTACTGAACTCCTCCACTCTATCTACCACTCCTCCCCCACAGCCACTTCCTCCTGTACCACCATCCCCTCCCTCCTAGATTGTAAGCTCCAAGGAGCAGGGCCCTCGAACCCCTCGTGTATCGCATTGCATTGTTACTGTATTGTCTCCCATTATTATGTACAGCGAACTGTTGGCGCTATATAAATCCTGTGTAATAATAATAATAAATGCCTAAGCACAATTTTGCAACGTTGACCTGTGTTAGTAAAACCGTCCATATCACCACATCTACTTCGTACATCCAGGTGGATTATACCACGTGTTTTTTTTTTCAGGACAAATTGGGCTTTCATTTGGTGGCAAATGGTAATGGATATCTCCTGTTTTTTTTTTTTAATTATCAAAAGAAAACTGGCTCAAAATAGCTACATTAAAAAAAAATTTTTTTTTTTTTTACTGTGTGTTTCTTGTTACTACCATAACCTACCACCAAACACTTACCCTGGCACTGAACTAGACGACCGCGCTGTAGCCATCCTTCGGCTATAGCGCGGTAGGGAAGACTTTAAAAGCCAAGCTCACCTTGGTTAACTTTTTTGTTTCCCAAGTTCCAGCTCCCTATGTACCAGTATAGCATTAGTGTACTTCTTCTGCAAAAATAAAAAAGCTGAACAAGTATGCTACACACGCTTACCTCCAGATGGCTGTTAAAAAAAAAAGGAAAAAGAGAAAAAGAAAGGAAAAAAGAAAAAAAGAAAGAAAAGAGAGGAAAAAGAGGAAAAAGAAAGGAAAAAGAGAGGAAAAGAAAGAAAAAGAGAGGAAAAAGAGAGGAAAAAGAGAGGAAAAAGAGAGGAAAAAGAGAGGAAAAAGAGAGGAAAAAGAGAGGAAAAAGAGAGGAAAAAGAGAGGAAAAAGAGAGGAAAAAGAGAGGAAAAAGAGAGGAAAAAGAGAGGAAAAAGAAAGGAAAAAGAGAGGAAAAAGAAAGAAAAAAGAGGAAAAAGAAAGAAAAAAGAGGAAAAAGAAAGAAAAAAGAGAAAAAGAAAAAAAAAAAAGAGAAAAAGAAAGGAAAAAGAGAAAAAGAAAGGAAAAAGAGAAAAAGAAAGGAAAAAGAGAAAAAGAAAAAGGAAAAAGAGAAAAAGAAAAAGGAAAAAGAGAAAAAGGAAAAAGGAAAAAGAGAAAAAGAAAAAAAAGGAAAAAGAGAAAAAGAAAAAGGAAAAAGAGAAAAAGAAAAAGGAAAAAGAGAAAAGGAAAAAGCAAAGGAAAAAGAGAAAAGGAAGAAGAGAAAAGGAAGAAGAGAAAAGGAAGAAGAGAAAAGGAAGAAGAGAAAAGGAAGAAGAGAAAAGGAAGAAGAGAAAATAAAGGAAAAGGAAAAAGAGAAAAAGGAAAAAGAGAAAAGGAAAAAGAGAAAAAAAAAAGGAAAAAGAGAAAAGGAGAAAGAGAAAAAAAAAAGAAAAGAGAAAATAAAGGAGAAATAGAAAAGAAAAAGAGAAAAGGAAAAAGAGAAAAGGAAAAAGAGAAAAGGAAAAAGAGAAAAGGAAAAAGAGAAAATAAAGGAAAAAGAGAAAATAAAGGAAAAGGAAAAAAGAAAAAAAGGAAAAAGAGAAAAAAGGAAAAAGAGAAAAAAGGAAAAAGAGAAAGAGAAAAGGAGAAAGAGAAAAGGAAAAAGAGAAGAAAAAGAGAAAAAAAAAGAAAAAAGAGAAAAGGAAAAAGAGAAAAAAAAAGAAAAAAGAGAAAAAGGAAAAAGAGAAAAAAAAAAGGAAAAAGAGAGAGAAAAACAAAAGAAACTTCCTGCATCTGTAACAGAAACACAAAGGCTGACACTTACTTTCTCTACATCTTTGCTGCCACAGTTGACGCTCACCACGCTGCTGTTCGCTCGCAGCCACTGAAATTCCTTCAACATCTGAGCACCTTTTGGTCCATGTTCATAAGGCAAGAAGAATAAATCGGCCAGTAATTGTAAATCGTCCAGGGTGACGGCTTCGGCGGCATACAAGGGCTTCTCATTAGGCCCGGGGATAAACTGCTCCCTGCTGATCAGTTCGTCGGTCTGCATGGGCGCGATGTCGCCGCAGACGTCATCCTGCATGCACGACTCTGAAGACTTGGCTTCCCCTACGCTCTCCTTGTCTGTGTCCATAGGTTTCAACTCTTCCGACATTTTTGCCTCGGCAATGTCCGTTAGGATTTGGTTGACGTTCTTGTTGACGTCCTCGGCTTTCTCTTCCACCATTTCCATGGGCTCCTCGTCCAGCTGCTTCTTCTCCTCCTCTTTGGCCAGCATGGGCGGCTCCGTGCTCAGCGCGGTTCCCTGGCTCATTATGGGCTGCTGGTAAACAGTGGTGACGGTCGTGGCGGCGTTTAGAGATGGAGTGGATATTAACGGCGCCATTCCCACAACGCCGGTCTTCGCCCCGCTGTGAGCGACTTGCCTGCCTGGAATTTGATTAGGTACGTTATAAAATACATTTTCTTTTGTTTATTTTTATTCACATTTTTCACGTATTCTATGCCAGGATAAAAAAAACCTTCAGCGTGCAGCAGCTTCCCCACCCATCCAAAAGAAAAAAAAAAAGCAAAAGAAAAATGGGGGAAAAAAAGAGAAAGAAAAATGGGGGGGAGAAAAAAAGAGAAAGAAAGAAAAAATGGGGGAAAAAAAAGAGAAAGAAAAATGGGGGGAAAAAAAAGAGAAAGAAAAATGGGGGGGAAAAAAAGAGAAAGAAAAATGGGGGGGAAAAAAAGAGAAAGAAAAATGGGGGGGAAAAAAAGAGAAAGAAAAATGGGGGGGGAAAAAAAGAGAAAGAAAAATGGGGGGAAAAAAAAGAGAAAGAAAAATGGGGGAAAAAAAAAGAGAAAGAAAAATGGGGGAAAAAAAAAGAGAAAGAAAAATGGGGGAAAAAAAAAGAGAAAGAAAAATGGGGGGAAAAAAAAGAGAAAGAAAAATGGGGGAAAAAAAGGAGAAAGAAAAATGGGGGGAAAAAAAGGAGAAAGAAAAATGGGGGGAAAAAAAAGGAGAAAGAAAAATGGGGGAAAAAAAAGAGAAAGAAAAATGGGGGGAAAAAAAAGAGAAAGAAAAATGGGGGGAAAAAAAGAGAAAGAAAAATGGGGGGAAAAAAAGAGAAAGAAAAATGGGGAAAAAAAAGAGAAAGAAAAATGGGGGGAAAAAAAAGAAAGAAAAATGGGGGGAAAAAAAAGAGAAAGAAAAATGGGGAAAAAAAGAGAAAGAAAGCAAAAAAAAAAATGGGAAAAAAGAGAGAGAAAGAAAGGAAAAAAAGAAGAGAAAGAAAGGAAAAAAAAAAGAAGAGAAAGAAAAAAAGAAGAGAAAGGAAAAAAGAGAAAGGGAAAAAAAAAAAAAAAAAGCCTACTCTTGGCTCTCCCCCTCCTCATTGGCTCGGACACAGCAGTGGGAGCCATTGGCTCCTGCTGCTGTCAATCAATCACAGACGTCCTCACGTACACGGGACGTTTTTACAGCGGCTGTTTTGAGCATTGTTTTCTACAGTCAGTAAACCCCCCAGCATGTGATCCTCGGTGTCCATACACACACAGACTGGAATCAACATTTTTTGGCTGGAAAAAAACCCCCAAACTAGTGGGTTTCTAGAGCCAACAATCACCAACTGTTTTGTTAAACAATCGTCCTCCCTGTCAGCTCGGACACACTGCACAGCACAGCCATCCCGATCAGTGTGCTTACAGTGAAGCGCATGCCCCCGCCCCCTAGTAAAACACTCCCAGCACACAGTTACCCCTTTGATCGCCCCTCACATTAACCCCTTCCTGCCCAGTGCCATTAGTACAGTGTCAGTGCTGTTTTTTAGCACTGATCACTGTACTGGTGTCACTGGGGATGTCAGTAACACCAAGTTAGTTCCCCCCCCCCCCCAGTGTCAGAAGGACCGCCGCAGTTCCACTAAAAGTCACTGATCGCCGCCATTACTAGTAAAAAAAGAAAAAAAAAATTCCAGTATCTATACCGCCATAACTTTCAAGTAAACCAATTCATTTACACGTATTGGGTTTTTTTTTTTTTTTTTTTTTTAGCAAAGACACGGAGCGGAATACATGATGGCCGAAATGTATGACGAAATTTGATTTTTTAATAATTTTTTTTTACTGGACATGTTTTATAGCAAAAAAGTCCAAATCTCATCTGGGTGTGGCGTTGCATGACCGCGCAATTGTCAAAGTAACGCAGCGCCGTAACGCAAAGAATGGCCTGGTCATGAAGTGGGGTAAATCCTCTGGAGGGAGAGGGGTTAAAGTGACATTAAACGCAAAAAAGAACCCCCCCCCACAAAAAACAAAAAAAACCCCAAAAAAGAACCCCAGCCCCCCCCCAAAAAAAAAAAAAAAAAACAGGTCACATTTATCTGCTCTCTGCAGTGGTTTTGAACAGAGCAGCCTCGATTTTTCTCGGCCCCCTGCTGGCCTCGTTCCTGAGTCACTGCTTTGCGTATCCATTCACACACAGAGCTCGGCCCCGCACCCTCTCTCTCTCTCTTCATTGGCTCACTGGCAGTGCTTACCAATGAGGAAGGAGAGACCCCGGAAAGCCGAGGCTCTCATGCACATCGCAGAATCGCAATGGGGCGAAGGTATTTGGGGGGGGCTGCTGCACATAGGTGTTTTTTTACTTTCATGCATAAAAATTTATAAAAAAGGTAGAAAAAAAAAACAATCCCCCCAAAAGAACCCCAACCCCCCCCCCCCCCCAAAAAAAAAACACAAGCAGGTCATATTCTCGGGGCCCCCGCTGGCGCTCCTTGGCCTCGTTCCTGACCACTGCTTTACGTATCCATTCACACACAGAGCTCGGCCCCGCACCCTCTATCTCACTTCATTGGCTCACCGGCTGTGCTTACCAATGAGGAAGGAAAGACCCTGGAAAGTCGAGGCTCTCATGCACATCGCAGGATCGCAATGGGGCTCAGGTAAGCATCGGGGGGGGGGGGGGGGGGGGGGGGGGGGGCTGCACATAGGTGGGGGGGGCTTTTTTTTTTACTTTCATGCATTAAAATTTATTAAAGGTAGGAAAAAAAAAAAAAAAAAAAAAAAACCCCAAACCCCCCAGAAAAACAAAAGACAAAAACAGCTCCCCAAAAAAGAACCACAACCCCCCCCCCAAAAAAAAAAAAAAAAAAAAAAAAAAAACACAAGCAGGTCATTCTTGGGCCCCCCGCTAACGCTCCTGGCCTCGTTCCTGAACCGCTGCTTTGCGTATCCATTCACACACAGAGCTCGGCCCCGCACCCTCTCTCTCACTTCACTGGCTCACCGGCTGTGCTTACCAATGAGGAAGGAGAGACCCTGGAAAGGTCGAGGCTCTCATGCACATCGCAGGATCGCAATGGGGGTCAGGTAAGTATTTGGGGGGCTGCTGCACACAGGTGTTTTTTTTTTTCACTTTCATGCATAGAATTTATAAAAAGGTAGAAAGAAAATTAAAAGAAAACAGAAAAAAAGCAGGATAATAAAAAAAGAGAAAATTAAAAAAAAGAGAACTTAAAAAAAAAGGAAAACTTAAGAGAACTTAAAAAAAAAAAAAAAAAGAGAACTTAAAAAAAAGAGAAATTGAAAAAAAAAAAGAGAAATTAAAAAAAAAAAAAAGAGAAATTAAAAAAAAAAAAAAGAGAAATTAAAAAAAAAAAAAGAGAAATTAAAAAAAAAAAAGAAAAAAAAAACTTAAAAAAAAAAAAAAGAGAAATTAAAAAAAAAAAAAAAAAAAGAGAAATTAAAAAAAAAAAAGAAATTAAAAAAAAAAAAAAAGAGAAGGAAAAAAAAAAAAAAAAAGAGAAATTAAAAAAAAAAAAAGAGAAATTAAAAAAAAAAAAAAAATTAAAAAAGCAGAAATTAAAAAAGCAGAAATTAAAAAAAAAAAAAAAAAAACACTTTAGCCTTTACAAGCATTTTAATCCTTCTCATGTGATAAATTGTAGGGAATGTGTAACATACTGCTGTACTGCAGAGGCACTCCGAACTCCTGCAGCCAGTCGGTCAGAGCAAGTTTCAGAGCCATTTGGGGACTGTACAGCACGTCCGTCTCCAAGTCCTCATCACTGCCTTCATTTTCTAGTTTGATCTGTATGGACACCGTGCTGTCTTCACTGTCCGCTGCAAAGGAGGAAAAATGAAAGTCAGTACCAAAAAGAGATTGTGGAATTGGCGAATATTTCCTACGTTTTTCACTGCCCCCCCCCCCCCCCCCCCCCCAATATAAGCCATACATACACTTAAGGACCTCAGATACAGGAAGATCACTGTCTTGACCTGTCATCAATTTTTTTTTTTCAGTCGGCAATCAGTCGTTTTGTAAAAGGTGATCACTTTACAGCGCTGTGAAGGGCTGCCTTGAGTTTGCCTCTAACCACCTCCCGCCCACCATATAGTCCAATGAGGGACACAAGGCGGTTTCTCTCGTTCTGGGAGGACGTCATATGGCGTCGTCCCATTCTAACCGCGCGTGTCCCTCGGACACAGCAAATCACCGATCAACGGAAAGAGCTGAAGATGTCGGCGCGGTCATGTGATCAGCTGTGTCCAATCACAGCTGATCACATGTAAACAGGGAAATGCCGGTTATCGGCATTTCTCTCCTTTCAAGCTGTCACGCTGACAGAGGAGAGCCGGTAATCGGTTCCCTGATGATCAGCGTAGCCCCAGCAGTGCCACCTGTCAGTGCTCATCCATACCACCTGCCAGTGCCACATCAATGTCACATATCAGTGCCCATCCGAGCTGCCTTTCAGTGCCGCCTATCAGTGCCCATCCGAGCTGCCTTTCAGTGCCGCCTATCAGTGCCCATCCGAGCTGCCTTTCAGTGCCGCCTATCAGTGCCCATCCGAGCTGCCTTTCAGTGCCGCCTATCAGTGCCCATCCGAGCTGCCTTTCAGTGCCGCCTATCAGTGCCCATCCGAGCTGCCTTTCAGTGCCGCCTATCAGTGCCCATCCGAGCTGCCTTTCAGTGCCGCCTATCAGTGCCCATCCGAGCCGCCTATCAGTGCCCATCCGAGCCGCCTATCAGTGCCCATCCGAGCCTGCCTTATCAGTGCCCATCCGAGCCGCCTATCAGTGCCCATCCGAGCCGCCTATCAGTGCCCATCCGAGCCGCCTATCAGTGCCCATCCGAGCCGCCTATCAGTGCCCATCCGAGCCGCCTATCAGTGCCCATCCGAGCCGCCTATCAGTGCCCATCCGAGCCGCCTATCAGTGCCCATCCGAGCCGCCTATCAGTGCCCATCCGAGCCGCCTATCAGTGCCCATCCGAGCCGCCTATCAGTGCCCATCCGAGCCGCCTATCAGTGCGCATCAGCGCCGCCTATCAGTGCGCATCAGCGCCGCCTATCAGTGCGCATCAGCGCCGCCTATCAGTGCGCATCAGCGCCGCCTATCAGTGCGCATCAGCGCCGCCTATCAGTGCGCATCAGCGCCGCCTATCAGTGCGCATCAGCGCCGCCTATCAGTGCGCATCAGCGCCGCCTATCAGTGCGCATCAGCGCCGCCTATCAGTGTGCATCAGCGCCGCCGCATCAGCGCCGCCTATCAGTGCCATATATGAGTGCTGCCTTTCAGTGCCCATCAGTGATGCCTGTCAATGCCCATCAGTGCCACCTACCAGTGTCCATCAGCGCAGCCTATCAGTGCCCATCAGTGCAGCCTCATTAGCGCACATCAGTGAAGGAGAAAAATCACTTATTTACAAAATTTTATAACAAAAACTAAGAGAAAAACTTTTGTTTTTCAAACTTTTCAGTGGTTTTTGGTTTAAGAAAAAAAAAAAATCCCCGAGGTGATTAAATACCACCAAAGTAAAGATTTATCTCTCACAAAAAAAGATAAAAATTTCATATGGGTACAGTGTTGCATGACCGCGCAATTGTCATTCCAAGTGCGACAGCGCTGAAAGCAGTTTGGCGCGGTGTGAATTGGCCCTAAAATGAGAATCCAGTCCGGCTTTAACCGCCTCCCACCGGCCATATAAGGAAATGACTGACGGGCGGCGGTTCTCTCGTTCCGGGAGGACGTCGCACGACGTCCTCACGCTCGAGCTGTGCATGCGTGCCCGTGGCGATCGGTGGTGCGCTGTATCTCTGGAACACAGCGGATCACCAATCGCAGGAAAGAGCAATGACTAGGCTCTATCATGTGATCAGCTGTGTCCAATCACAGCTGATCGCATGTAAATAGGAAATGCGGGTTATCAGCAGTCCTCTCCTCGCACTGACAGCGCGGGAGAAGAGAGCCGGTGAGCGGCATTCATCAGAGGGGACATCTACACTGGTCATCAGTGTAGCCCCATCAGTGCCACCTGTCAGTGCCCATCATTGCCATAGATCAGTGCCCATCAGAGCCTCCAGTCAGTGCCCATCACTGCCGCCAATCAGGGCCATATATGAGTGCTGTCTTTCAGTGCCCAGCAATGATGCCTGTCAATGCCCATCAGTGCCGCCTATCAGTGCCCATCACTGCAGCCTCATTAGCGCATATCAGTAAATGAAAAACATTATTTACAAAATTTTATAACAAATTAAGAAAAAAATTTTACCCCAATTATATTTTTAGTAAAAAAAAAAAAAAAAACCCAAATTAGTATATAACCAAAAATGATAATTTTTAAACATTTTTTTCTTTTTTTTTTTTATATTCGTTTTTTTTTTAACATACTGTCACCCTAGCAGTATAGCGTCACCATGGTGTACTACTTGTGGGGGGTGCTGAAGATTTTTTTTTTTTTTTTTTACACTGACTGCTTTGACACCCATAAAGGCTGTAAAAGCAATCATTTCTCCTCCTCTCTGGCTGCATTCTTGCAGCCATTGAGAACTACTGTGTGAGCTGTGATTGGTCACAGCTTATCACATGGTACGAGGCTGTTGTGAATAACCCTGTACCATGTGATCTCTGTGATCATTCACAGATTTCACACCTAGTAAGCAATGATGTCAAAAGTGACATCTTGCTTACTACTCTGCATGTGATCACTGATTGGCCAATCGGTGATCACATGATCGGAACCTCGCAGAGAGGTCCCGTACGACGATTGGTGTTCCACTGTGTCCGGAGGACACAGCAGGCACCGGATCGCGCACAAGGGAGTGCGCACAAGCAGGGGGCAGGAAGGCCATTTATAAACGTCCACCCGTCCCTGCACTGCCACCGTCTGGCCGTTTATATACAACGACCAGACGGGAGGTGGTTAAAATATCTTCCTGTTGCGCACTTACCCATTACGACATCCTTCCTCACGCCATTCATGTTGGATTTATACCACGTAGCAAGTGTGTGAATAGCTACGTAATTGGACTCAAATTCGCAGTTCGGATTGGTCAGCACTCCCCGGAAACGGGGGATGAGCTCAGTGGATCGTCCTTTGTAAGGGCCCAGAAAGAGCCTCTTCTGGTCGTAATCATTGGCGTGTATGTTGTCCCAAATCACCGGCGACCTCTTCAGGATTTTGGAAACCTCCTCGATGGATTCCACAGAAATGTCTTTAGAAACCACTTTCGGGCCTGCATGAAACGAGAAAAAAAAAATGTCTGGGTTAAAAAGTTCACGTTTTATGGCTGTGAGAATTAAAGTACAAAACTCCCCAAAATCTAAAACAAGGCTGGCCATACATTATACAATTTTCTTCAGATTTGTGCTTTAGATTTACCAAAAACCATATAATAGAAGGCCAAACCTAATTGACAATTTTAATTGTATCCAACTAGGCCGGCCCATTCACTACATAGTTGAAGGTAAATCTAAAGGAAACTGGACTGAAAATTGTAAGAATTGTATGACCAGCCTAAGGCCCCATGTACACGGGACCTTTCTGAACGATGGAAACTGACTGCTGGAAAACGCAGGTTAAAAAAAGTCTGTTTATGCGCGTTTGCGTTTAGAAGCGTTTTTTAAAGATAAGCACAGGAGACCCTCCCAAATTCCCAGAATGCACTGAAAAGTGGTAAATTATTAACTATTGCAGACTGTTTCAGAGAAATACAGAGAGTAGAAGCAGAGACAGCAGTATGTGTTGAGATTAGCTTAGGTGTGAGTTGCTCATTAACATTTCTTTTGTTTTCAAGGGTGGAAAAGGTGGCTGGTGGAGTCATCAAGGCCACCTGGCAGGGGGTCTTCATGAGGAATTTGAGGTGTGAATGGTCATTAACATATCTTTTGTTTCCAAGGGAGGGAGAGGTCTGAGGTGTGAATGGCCATTAACATATCTTTTGTTTCCAAGGGTGGAAGAGGTCTGAGGTGTGAATGGCCATTAACATATCTTTTGTTTCCAAGGGTGGGAGAGGTCTGAGGTGTGCATGGTCATTAACATATCTTTTGTTTCCAAGGGTGGAAGAGGTCTGAGGTGTGAATGGCCATTAACATATCTTTTGTTTCCAAGGGGGAGAGGTCTGAGGTGTGCATGGTCATTAACATATCTTTTGTTTTGGGAGAGGTCTGAGGTTGAATGGCCATTAACATAGGGTTTCCAAGGGGAAGAGGTCTGAGGTGTGAATTGGTCATTAACATATCTTTTGTTTCCAAGGGCGGGAGAGGTCTGAGGTGTGAATGGTCATTAACATATCTTTTGTTTCCAAGGGCGGGAGAGGTCTGAGGTGTGAATTGGTCATTTCCATTTCTTTTGTTTCCAAGGGTGGGAAAGGTGTGTGTGGTGGGGGAGTCATTAAGGCCACCTGTAGGGGGTCTTCATGAGGAATTTGAGGTGTGAACAGGGGTGGACTGACAACTCATGGGGCCCCTGGGCAATAGGGGGATCATGGGGCCCCTGTGTCCTTGCCCAAATCAAAAAAAGCCTATGAAAAAGGCACCAGGGGCATTTCATGGGGCCCCCTACTGACCCCGGGCCCTCGGGCAGCGCCCGAGTTTCCAATGGTCAGTCCGCCCCTGGGTGTGAATAATCATTAACATATCTTTTGTTTCCAAGGGTGGGAGAGGTCTGAGGTGTGCATGGTCATTAACATATCTTTGGTTTCCAAGGGTGGGAAAGGTGTGTGGTGGAGGGAGTCATTAAGGCCACCTGGTAGGGGGTCTTCATGAGGAATTTGAGGTGTGAACAGGGGTGGACTGACAACTCATGGGGCCCCTGGGCAATAGGGGATCATGGGGCCCCTGTGTCCTTGCCCAAACTCAAAAAAAGCCTATGAAAAAGGCACCAGGGGCATTTCATGGGGCCCCCTACTGACCCCGGGCCCTCGGGCAGCGCCCGAGTTTCCAAATGGTCAGTCCGCCCCTGGGTGTGAATAATCATTAACATATCTTTTGTTTCCAAGGGTGGGAGAGGTCTGAGGTGTGCATGGTCATTAACATATCTTTGGTTTCCAAGGGTGGGAAAGGTGTCTGGTGGAGGGAGTCATTAAGGCCACCTGGCAGGGGGTCTTCATGAGGAATTTGAGGTGTGAATAATCATTAACATATCTTTTGTTTCCAAGGGAGGGAGAGGTCTGAGGTGTGAATTGGTCATTACATTGTGTGACAAGCTAGGTAGGAACATCCTGTGTTCAGTGTTTTGTCCATCTGAGCACCCTGAAAACACTTTGCATGCATTTTTCACGCTGAAAAAAGGCTCTGGCCAGCATTTCCACTAACATCGACGTCTAAACGCAAGTTTGTTGCGTTAAAAAAAACGACTGTAAACTCAAATGCCTGTAAACGACGATGTGTACACGGAAAAATAGGAAAACATTAGGGAGAGTTTAGGGGCTGCTGAAAAAAACGCTGAACAGTTCCTAAACGTGAGTTTATCAGCTGCAGTGTACATGAGCCCTAACAGAGGAAAGGAGAGAGAACAATACCTGGACTCCACTTTAATAGGAACATATAACGTTTTTTTTTGTATGCCAACGTTCATTTACTTTGTATTTTTTTAACATTTTTTCCAAGCAAAATCAGCAATAATCCCCAATATCCTGGTTTTCCAGGATCTCACTTTGCAGTTTGCAGAAGCCGGTAACCCACGCTCACATTTACAATACACAGGTGAAAGGTATAAGATGGGGGTCAGCAACCAGTAGATAGTGGTCTGGGATTGCTGACACCCCCCCCCCCCCCATGCCAGAGCATGAGTGCAATGCAGAGGGACGACTTATAAAGTTGCCGATGTAGTCGGGAGCAAGAGCTGCAAAAGCGATGCTTCCTGTGCAGGGGCGGACCGACAACTCATGGGGCCCCCCCGGGCAATAGGGGATCATGGGGCCCCTGTGTCCTTGCCCACACTCAAAGCACACCCAAAAAACCTATAAAAAAGGTGCCAGGGGCATTTCATGGGGCCCCCTACTACCCCCGGCCCTCGGGCAGTGCCCGAGTGCTCGAATGTTCAGTCCGCCCCTGCTCCTGTGATACCGACTGCACTCCGCCTCTTATCCTGGCTAGTGGTCTACTAACATTTATAGGTACAGTTGATCCAGGGAATATCCGATTGCCTCTCGGGGGATCAGGAAGGAATTTTTTTTTCCCCGCAGGAGCAAATTGGATCGTACTTTGCTGGGTTTATTGCCTTCCTCTATATCAACTGTGGGTGTAGGATAACTTTTTTTTTTTTTTTCTTTTGATGGTTGAACTGGATAGACTTTTGTCTTTTTTCAGCCAGACTAACTATGGAACTATCAGAGTGGTGCCAGAAGCAGGAAAGAGATCTTCAAGTCAGTGGAAAGCAATGCACTGGGTATGATTTTATACGGCTGCTTTCACACTGATGCGCTGCGGTCTACCCCGCACCGCGGGTGCAGTGCTGTGTACCTGCAGCTTTGCTGCACTTGTCCGCAGACTTCTATTATATCCTGCCGGCAGGGGCGTCCTTAGGGTTGGTGTCCCCCGGTGCGGTAACACTTGGCGTCACCCCTCCGACAATCCCCGCAGGATGGATGAGATCTGCGGATTGAACATAATGGATCGGAGTCCGATCCATTATCCTCCCCAATCCGCAGATCTCATCCATCCTGCGGGGATCGTCGGCTTGCAACCTATATGGGGTTAACTGATCTCTCCACGAAAAGGTAAGTTTTAAAGCGAGCTGACCAGGGGCGGACTGACAACTCATGGGGCCCCCGGGCAATAGGGGATCAGGGGGCCCCTGTGTCCTTGCCCAAACTCAAAAAAGCCTATGAAAAAGGTACCAGGGGCATCGCATGGGGCCCCCTACTGACCCCGGGCCCTCAGGCAGTGCCCGAGTTTCCAAATGGTAAGTCCGCCCCTGGAGCTGACGATCCCCGCAGGATGGATTGGCTCTGCGGATTGGGGAGCATAATGGATCGGAACTTTGATCCATTATGCTCAAGCCATAGATCTGATCCATCCTGCGGGGATCGTCGGCTTGCAACCTATACGGTGTTAACTGATCTCTCCACGAAAAAGGTAAATTTTAAAGCAAGCCAACGATCCCCGCATAGTGACACCGTACTACTTGTGGGGGGTGAAGATTTTTTTTTTTTTTTTTTTTTTTTTTTTTTTACACTGATTGCTTTGTTGCAGCATTTGAGAACTACTGAGTGAGCGGTGATTGGTCGCAGCTTGTCACATGGTACAAGGCTGTTGTGAATAACCCTGTACCATGTGATCTCTGTGATCATTCACAGATTTCACACGTAGTAAGCAATGATGTCAGAAGTGACATCTTGCTTACACCTATCATGTGATCACTGATTGGCCAATCAGTGATCACATGATCGGAATCTCACACAGAGGTCTAGTACAGTGATCGGTGTTCCGCTGTGTCCAGAGGACACAGTGGGCACCGGATCGCGGTGCCGCGCGCTCCCAGGGAGTACGCACAATCCAAAATGACGGGCGCCGTTTAAGAATGGCAACCCGCCCCAGAACTGCCACCGTCCGGCCGTTTATACAGTTGTGTTCAAAATAATAGCAGTGTGTTGAAAAAAGTGAATAAAGCTGAAAATCCTTCTAATCGCTTTTATTTTCATCCACACAAATGCATTGGGAACACGACACATTCTATTCCAAATCACAACAGGAAGAAAAATACATCAAATTTGTGTTGTTCCTCTAAAAAAATGGAAGAAAAGTGAATATTAGACGGTTCAAAAAAATCGCCGTGTTTGTATTCTTCTTTACAAACTCCAACATTCACTATATAAACTGAGAAATGTTTGAAGATTTTGCTTTCCTTTGAATGACTTCATGAATATTTGGTTGTAGTCGCACTGTTTCTGAGAACTGCTGTACATCTGTGTTGCATGGAGTCACCCAACTTCTGGCCCCTGTGATCAGGTATTCCAGCCCAGGATGATTGGACCACATTCCACAGTTCTTCTCTATTTCTTGGTTTTGCCTCAGAAACTGCATTTTTGATGTCATCCCACAAGTTTTCTATTGGATGAAGATCTGGGGATTGGGCTGGCCACTCCATAACGTCCATCTTGTTGGTCTGGAACCAAGATGTTGCACATTTACTGGTGTGTTTGGGGTCGTTGTCTTGTTGGAACACCCATTTCAAGGGCATTTCCTCTTCAGCATAAGGCAGCATGACCTCTTCAAGTATTCTGATGGATTCAAACTGATCCATGATCCCTGGTATGCGATAAATAGGCCCAACATCGTAGTATGAGAAACATCCCCGTATCATGATGCTTGCACCACCATGCTTCACGGTCTTCACAGTGTCCTGTGGCTTGAATTCAGTGTTTGGGGGTCGTCTGACAAACTGTCTCCGCCCACTAGACCCAAAAAGAACAATCTTACTTCCATCAGTCCACAAAATGTTGCGCCATTTCTCTTTAGGCCAGTCAATGTGCTCTTTGGCAGATTGTAACCTCTTCAGCACATCTTTTTTCCAACAGTGGGACTTTGCGGGGACTTCTTGCAGATAGCTTGGCTTCACATCGGCGTCTTCTAATTGTAACAGTCCTCACAGGGACCGTCACACCTTCTTTCATCTTCCTGGAGCTGATTGTTGGCTGAGTCCTCACAGGGAACGTCACACCTTCTTTCATCTTCCTGGAGCTGATTGTTGGCTGAGTCCGCCCCATTTTGGCTATTCTTCTATCCATTCCAATGGTAGTTTTTCGCTTTCTTCCACGTCTTTCAGGTTTTGGTTGCCATTTTAAAGCATTTGCCATCATTTTAGCTGAGCAGCCGATCATTTTCTGCACTTCTTTATATGTTTTCCCCCCTCCAATCAGCTTTTTAATCAAGGTACGCTGTTCTTCTGAACAATGTCTGGAACGACCCATTTTCCTCAGAATTTCAGAGAGAAATGCACTGTAACCAGCATGTCCAACATTTGCTGCCTTCCTTCCTTAAATAAGGGCAATAATTGCCACCTGTTTATCAAAGAATGAATGACGTCACTAATAGAACTCCACACGGCTATTATTTTGAACACGCCCCTTTCAATGAGTGATTCAATGACACAGAATCAGCAGCATGCATGTCATGACTGTCGGGTCTGTTGGATTTCTATTACTCTACTACACCTGCTAGGAAATTATTTGCCATGTAGAAATATCATTTCCACCAAAAACAGAGATTGATCCGGTTAGTGATGTCTGATGGCTATTATTTTGAACACAACTGTATATAGCGGCCCGGACGGGAAGTGGTTAAAAGGTTTAAATCAGGTGTAAGGAGGCGACCATGTGCCCGGTGATCCTTGACTTCTCCCCATGTTGTTCAGGTAGATCTCCACCTCTTTAAGGTTGCCTACGTCCCATATCAAAAAAGTGACTCACCTGTCCAGAGGACATCAATACCGGGAAGCAACTTCTCACCGACTGTTCTCAGGTACGGGGACTGGGCAACGTTTGGGAAGCAGAAAGTGCCACAATATTCTGCAAAAAAAACAGAAAACATGACATGTGACTTGCAGGCTCTATACGAGTTGCTGGGCTTCAATCACACCGGCACTCCCAGGTTTAGATTTCTAAAATACAGGAGAGGCCATCTAGTAAATATAAAAAAATTCAAAAAATGTCATAACATTCACTCAATCCACTAAAATCACAGAGTATAACATTCCTGTATCAAACCATTTCACACACATTGTGTCCCGAGTGCTTTGTCCGGCGCCCTGCCTGCATTTTTACCGCCCTTTCTGCCTGGAAACTGAGAAACGTCCATGGCGTCCAAAAAGCGTCCCTTTAGGTCAGACGCGGTTTTAGACCGGCTAGAGAACAGCGATAGTAAATCAGAACCACTTGCAGAATTGAGTGATAATGATGGTGGGGGAAATTCCTCATCAGACACTGAAAACGATTCTGCGACTGAGCTCAGCGATGTGCGAACTTGGCGCTATATTTCACATTTCAGTGTTTTTGGTTTGATTATATTATTGAATTACATTTATTATTATTATATTATTATTATTTATGATTATTTATTAAATTATAATTTATGATTTCGTGTTTCAAGTTTTATCCTCCCCGGGATGTTTACTAGACTCTTGTTCGGACAGATTTCAGTGAGTTATTCCTAAGAATTACAAGCCGACAATAAATAAACAACAAATTTCCATTGAAAATAATGTACCCGCTTTGAGCACAGAAATACTGACATAATCAGACCGCTAGGGGGGTTAACCACCTCCCGTCCGGCAGTTGTATATAAACGGCCAGACGGTGGCAGTGCAGGGGCGGGTGGCCGTTTATAAACGGCCTCCCCGCCCCCTGCTTGTTGCGCTCCCTGTGAGCGTGCAGCACCGCGATCCGGTGCCCGCTGTGTCCTCCGGACACTGTGAAACACCGATCGTTGTACGGGACCTCTGTGCGAGGTCTCGATCATGTGATCACTGATTGGCCAATCAGTGATCACATGCAGAGTAGTAAGCAAGATGTCACTTCTGACATCATTTCTTACTACGTGTGAAATTTGTGAATGATCACAGAGATCACATGGTACAGGGCTATTCACAACAGCCTTGTACCATGTGACAAGCTGTGACCAATCACAGCTCTCACAGCATTTCTCAATGGCTGCAAGAATGCAGCCAGAGAGAAGGAGAAATGATTACAAAATTATTATAATTTATTATTATAAATTATTATTATTATTATTAAGGAGAAATTACCCATAAAGGCAATAAAAGCAATCCGTGTAGAAAAAAAAAAAAATCATCACCCCCCACAAGTAGTATAGTGTCACCATGGTGTCCAATGACACGCTGATCACCGGGAAATGCAATTTGCTGTCAGAGCGTGAGGAAAGTGCAGCCGAGAACCGGCAGTTGTCAGAGCAGGGATCGGCACCGATCATAAGAGCACCGATGATCACTGCCCAGCAGTGCGGCCACCCACCAGATCAGCCCACAAGTGCCCACCAGTGCCACCTATCCGTACCACCCATCAGTGCCGCCCATCCCTGCCCATCAGTGCCGCCTATTAGTGCAGCCTCACCAACACACCTCAGTGAAGGAGAAAAATTACCTGTTTGCAAAATTTTATAATAGAAACAAAAACTTATTTTTTCACATTTTTTGATTTTGTTTTTTTATAGCGCAAAAAGTAAAACCCCCAGCGGAGAGTACATACCACCAAAAGAAAGCTCTATTTGTGAGAAAAAAAAATGTTAAAATTTCATATGGGTACAGTGTTGCATGACCGCGCAATTGTCATTCAAAGTGCAACAGCGCTGAAAGCTGAAAACTGGCCTGGGCAGGAAGGGGGTGTAAGTGCCCGGGGGGCAGGAAGGGGGTAGAAGCGCCCGGGGGGCAGGAAGGGGGTAGAAGCGCCCGGGGGGCAGGAAGGGGGGTAGAAGCGCCCGGGGGGCAGGAAGGGGGTAGAAGCGCCCGGGGGGCAGGAAGGGGGTAGAAGCGCCCGGGGGGCAGGAAGGGGGTAGAAGCGCCCGGGGGGCAGGAAGGGGGTAGAAGCGCCCGGGGGGCAGGAAGGGGGTAGAAGCGCCCGGGGGGCAGGAAGGGGGTAGAAGCGCCCGGGGGGCAGGAAGGGGGTAGAAGCGCCCGGGGGGGGCAGGAAGGGGGTAGAAGCGCCCGGGGGGCAGGAAGGGGGTAGAAGCGCCCGGGGGGCAGGAAGGGGGTAGAAGCGCCCGGGGGGCAGGAAGGGGGTAGAAGCGCCCGGGGGGCAGGAAGGGGGTAGAAGCGCCCGGGGGGCAGGAAGGGGGTAGAAGCGCCCGGGGTAGGCAGGAAGGGGGTAGAAGCGCCCGGGGGGCAGGAAGGGGGTAGAAGCGCCCGGGGGGCAGGAAGGGGGGTAGAAGCGCCCGGGGGGCAGGAAGGGGGTAGAAGCGCCCGGGGGCAGGAAGGGGGTAGAAGCGCCCGGGGGGCAGGAAGGGGTAGAAGCGCCCGGGGGGCAGGAAGGGGAAGCGCCCGGGGGAAGGGAAGGGGGTAGAAGCGCCCGGGGGCAGGAGGAAGGGGGGTAGAAGCGCCCGGGGGCAGGAAGGGGGTAGAAGCGCCCAGGGGGCAGGAAGGGGGTAGAAGCGCCCGGGGGGCAGGAAGGGGGTAGAAGCGCCCGGGGGCAGGAAGGGGTAGAAGCGCCCGGGGGGCAGGAAGGGGGTAGAAGCGCCCAGTAGGCAGGAAGGGGGTAGAAGCGCCCGGTAGGCAGGAAGGGGGTAGAAGCGCCCGGTGGGCAGGAAGGGGGTAGAAGCGCCCGGGGGGCAGGAAGGGGGTAGAAGTGTCCTGTAGGCAGGAAGGGGGTAGAAGTGTCCTGTAGGCAGGAAGGGGGTAGAAGTGCCCCGGTAGGCAGGAAGGGGGTAGAAGTGCCCGGTAGGCAGGAAGGGGGTAGAAGTGCCCGGTAGGCAGGAAGGGGGTAGAAGTGTCCTGTAGGCAGGAAGGGGGTAGAAGTGCCCGGTAGGCAGGAAGGGGGTAGAAGTGCCCTGTAGGCAGGAAGGGGGTAGAAGTGCCCGGTAGGCAGGAGGGGGTAGAAGTGCCAGTAGGCAGGAAGGGGGTAGAAGCGCCCGGTAGGCAGGAAGGGGTAGAAGCGCCCGGTAGGCAGGAAGGGGGTAGAAGTGCCCTGTAGGCAGGAAGGGGGTAGAAGCGCCCGGTAGGCAGGAGGGGGTAGAAGCGCCCGGGAGGTGAGGGGTTAAACTATACTGACAACACCCAAAGCAGAGAAAGGAAATGCCGATATCCTGGCATGCAAACCTCCAATATATAGTTACCTGTAGGACAAAATATAAAAAGGTTTCTGGCTCGCTCAAGTACTGAAAGATTTCATTGGTTATGGACACTTGTGCGTGAGCGAAAGAGCTGAACACCTCCTTGTCCGCCGGGCACATGTTGTGGTCGATGTCATCAAACAGAAGAGCGAACGACTTGCACCCAAACTGGGTGACCTGGAAGAGAGTAAAGAAGGAGGAAAAAAAAAAAAAAGGCATGACTGATACTTTTCCTTTTTCATGGGAAATATCAATCCTGACAGTTTTTCGGTTACTAAAGTAAATATCAACACTTTCCCCGATCGTGACATCACACTGAAAGTGTTACTGAACCCACAACAGTACAATCAGTCTGTAGATGCAGTAAAGCGTGCTTGTTATACTCACTGTGGGAACCTAAGGGGTTAATCCTCTGCATTGTATAAAAAACGCTGTTTGATCCTGTCTTCTCTGATCCACCCCTTCTACTGTCCCCAATCCATCTGCTGATAGTACAGAGCTCTAGGAGTCACTCTGCACATGCTCGGTTTGCTGTGTATTGCTAGAGAGTTTTTTTTTATTTTTCTTGGGAGTGTGCATATGATTAGCACAGAGCCAATCAACACTGCACAGAGGTCGGGGGTTATACAGCCTCGTTAAAAGCTTTAACCAGTGCTCAGCCGGACACTGACAGAAGTCACAAGACTGCTCTATACTGCCGATGAGAAAAGGTATTTAGCAGTTTATATTTACTAAAATAATTGCATTTCTGTGTACTGCGAGAAAGAGCGGATATAGTGAATGCAGGGTCAGTGAGAGCGGATGTAGTGAATGCAGGGTCAGTGGAGAGCGGATATAGTGAATGCGGGGTCCGGGGAGAGCGGATATAGTGAATGCGGGGGTCCGGGGAGAGCGGATATAGTGAATGCGGGGTCCGGGGAGAGCGGACATAGTGAATGCGGGGTCCGGGGAGAGCGGATATAGTGAATGCGGGGTCCGGGGAGAGCGGATATAGTGAATGGTCCGGGGGTCCGGCAATAAGCGAGTGCGGGGGAGAGCGGATATAGCGAGTGCGGGGTCCGGGGAGAGCGGATATAGCGAGTGCGGGGTCCGGGGAGAGCGGATATAGCGAGTGCGGGGTCCGGGGAGAGCGGATATAGCGAGTGCGGGGTCCGGGGAGAGCGGATATAGCGAGTGCGGGGTCCGGGGAGAGCGGATATAGCGAGTGCGGGGTCCGGGGAGAGCGGATATAGTGGCGGGGCCCGGCGAGATGCGGGGCCCGGGGAGGTTGCGGGATACGCGAGTGCGGGGCCCGGGGAGAGGGATACAGCGAGTGCGGGGCCCGGGGAGAGCGGATACAGCGAGTGCGGGGCCCGGGGAGAGCGGCGCGAGTGCGGGGTCCGGGGGGGGGGATACAGCGAATGGGGGTCGGGGGGGGGGGGGGGGGGGACACGACAGCGCGGGGGGGGGGGGGGGGAGAACAGCGAATGCGGGGGGTCCGGGGGAGGGGGGGGGGAGAGGACAGGACATGACAGCCGGGGGGGGGGGATACGACAGCGGGGGGGGGGGGGGGACACGACAGCGCGGTGGAGGGGGGGGGGGGGGGGGGGGGGGACACGACAGCGCAGGGGGGGGGGACACGACAGCGGGAGGGGGGGGGGGGGACACGACAGCGCGGGGGGGGGGGGGGGGGGACACGACAGCGGGCGGGGAGGGGGGGGGGGGGGGGACACGACAGCGCAGGGGGGGGGGGGGGGGGGACACGACACAGCGCTGGGGGGGGGGGGGGGGACACGACAGCGCAGGGGGGGGGCGACGGGGGACGGGCGATGGGGGGGGGGACGGGGGACACGACAGCAGCGTGGAGGGGGGGGGGGGGGGGGACACGACAGCGGGGGGGGGGAACACGACAGTCGGGGGGGGGGGGGGGACACGACAGCGCAGGGGGGGGGGGGACACGACAGCGCAGGGGGGGGGGGGGGGGACACGACAGCGCATGAGGGGTGGGGGGGGGGGGACACGACAGCGCAGGGGGGGGGGGGGGACACGACAGCGCAGGGGGGGGGGGGGGACACGACAGCGCAGGGGGGGGGGGGACACGACAGCGCAGGGGGGGGGGGGGACACGACAGCGCGCAGGGGGAGGGGGGGGGGGACACGACAGCGCAGGGGGGGGGGGGGGACACGACAGCGCAGGGGGGGGGGGGGGGACACGACAGCGCAGGGGGGGGGGGGGGACACGACAGCGCAGGGGGGGGGGGGGGGACACGACAGCGCAGGGGGGGGGGGACACGACAGCGCAGGGGGGGGGGGACACGACAGCGCAGGGGGGGGGACACGACAGCGCGTGAGGGGGGGGGGACACGACAGCGCAGGGGGGGGGGGACACGACAGCGCAGGGGGGGGGGGGACACGACAGCGCACGGGGGGGGGGGGACACGACAGCGCAGGGGGGGGGGGGACACGACAGCGCAGGGGGGGGGGGGACACGACAGCGCAGACCATGAAATGCCAGATCACAGTGACCAATCCAACCATACATGTACATGATCTGGCACTAAAGAGCTGCCAACCCCAATACATCCGCATGGGCCGGCCCAGGAAGTGGTCAGCGTAGATGTAAAAAGAAAGGCTTTCCAATGGTACACAGCGGCCTTAAAAAAAACATCGGTGAAAAGAAGGGCCAATCAGGAAGCCGTAAGACGCTTACCTGATCTAATTTCCGCTTCAGCGTGGACACCTCCTTTTGGTTGGAGAAGGTTATATCCAGCCCTGGAGAAATGGCGTAGATAAACTCGATCCCGAATTCTTGAGCAGCGGAGATCAAAGTCATCAACTGATCTGTAGAAGAAATAAAACACAAGACATTTCATTAGCAAATATTCCATCTCCGGTTTTATCCTCCATTGGAGAGATTCTTCTCACTTCCTGTGCCAGTGACCACACTCCAATTGAGGGCAAATCTGCCCACAGGGGCCGCAGACTGGAAACCATGGAAAGTGTTCTGCCGCTGCCATTTATAAAAAAGCAACGATTTATCTGGAATTGGCCTCGATTTAAAGGTTACACGACGGCAGCGTCTACAGAGGATAGATGGGTTCCTGAACGGGCAGAAGGGAAATAACCGAGCCGCCGTAGTCCAACTGACCTCCGAATGCCGGCGTGACACCTTCCACCGACCACAACATTCCTTTACGAATGATTGCTCCAGCACAGGCGGTTGGGGACTACAGAACTTCACCCATCGCGGCCCTCTGTGCCCTTAGCACAAGTAGGCCTACAGACACTGGGTTACCCCCAGGACTTGTGACAGTGCTATAGTCCCGGGTCAAGCAGAACTAGAGGAAGAGCAAGGACAGGTTCTAGAACTACATATAGGAGTCGGTGTTCCAGACATCCAGGGCAGGTAGTGAAGACTAAAGGCCGGTGAGTGGCAAAATCCAGAGTCAGTAAAAAATAATCCAGGGACAAGCGGAGGTCAGGGCAGGCAGCAAAGAGGAAAATCTAGAGACAAGTGGAGGTCAAGACAGGCATCAGACATGAGATTTGTTCAGGGATAAGAGGAGGTCAGGGCAGGCAGCAAAAAGGAAAATCTAGAGACAAGTGGAGGTCAAGACAGGCATCAGACATGAGATTTGTTCAGGGATAAGAGGAGGTCAGGGCAGGCAGCAAAAAGGAAAATCTAGAGACAAGTGGAGGTCAAGACAGGCATCAGACATAAGATTTGTTCAGGGATAAGAGGAGGTCAGCGCAGGCAGCAGACAGAGTAATTCAGGGACAAGCTAAGGTCAGGGCAGGCAGCAGAAAGGAAAATAATCTAGGGACAAGTGGAGGATGGGACAGGAGGAGGTCACAGCAAGCAGTGGACAGAAGACTAGTCCAGGGACAAGAGGAGGTCACAGCAGGCAGTAGACAGAGGACTAGTCCTGGGACAAGCTGAATTCAGGGCAGGCAGCAGAAAGGAAAATAACCTAGAGACAAGCGAAGGTCAGGGGAGGCAGCAGACAGGAGAGTAATCCAGGCACAAGCTGAAGACGGGGCAGGCAGCAGAAAGGAAAATAACCTAGAGACAAAGTGAAGGTCAGGGGAGGCAGCAGAAAGGAAAATAACCTAGAGACAAGCAAAGGTCAGGGGAGGCAGCAGAAAGGAAAATACAGAGACAAGTGAAGGTCAGGACAGGCAGAAGACAGGAGAGTGATTCAGGAACAAGAGGAGGTCACGGCAGGCAGTAGACAGAAGAGGTGGTCAGGACAGGCAGCAGACAGAAGAGGATTTCAAGGCAGACATGAGTAATCCAGGGACAAGAGGAAGTCAGGGCAGGCAGCAGACAGGAGAGCAATTCAGGAACAAGCTGATGTCAGGGGAAGGCAGCAAACAGTAAACATAATCTAGGGACAAGCTAAGGTCAGGGGAGGCAGCAGAAAGGAAAATAAATAATCTAAAGACAAGTGGAGGTCAAGAGAGGCACCAGACAGGAGAGTAATCCAAGGACAAGAGGAGGTCAGGCCAGGCGGCAGGCATGAGATTAATTCAGGGACAAGAGTAGACAAGGCAGGCAGCAGACAGTAGAGTAATCCAGGGACAAGCTAAAGTCAGGGCAGGCAGCAGAAAGGAAAATAATCTAGGGACAAGTGGAGGGTCAGGACAGGCAGCAGACAGGAGAGTAATCCAGGGACAGGAGGAGGTCACAGCAGGCAGCAGACTAATTCAGGGACAAGAGGAGATCAGGGCAGGCAGCAAAAAAAAGTAAGCAGAATCCAGGGACAAGCTGAAGTCAGGGCAGGCAGCAGAAAGGAAAATAACCTAGAGAAAAGTGAAGGTCAGGGGAGGCAGCAGAAAGAAAATAACCTAGAGACAAGTGAAGGTCAGGGGAGGCAGCAGAAAAGAAAATTACCTAGAGAAAAGCAAAGGTCAAGATAGGTAGCAGACAGAAGAGGAGGTCAGGGCAGGCAGCAGACAGGAGAGTAATCCAAGAACAAAGTGAAGGTGGGGCAGGCAGCAGACCGTAAGCATAATCTAGGGGTAAGCCAAGGTCAGGGGAGGCAGCAGAAAAGAAAAGAAATAATCTAGAGACAAGAGGCGGTCAAGGGAGGCACCAGACAGAACAGTAATCAAGGACAAGAGGAAGTCAGGGCAGGCAGCAGACAGGAGACTAACCCAGGGACAAGCTAGCCAGGGTCATAGTACACAGCCAGAGCGCCCAGAATAAATCACAAGTCCAGGGCCAAGGCTTGTGATAGTAACAGTAAGAGCCAGAGGTGCCGCAACCAATCCATGCAAGGAGGGCAAGACAGGCAGGGGAACAGGAAACACAGTCAGAGAAGTGCTGCTGGCGGCCAGTGAGAGCAGAGAATGTTCAGGGCTCGTATCCAGACAGATGACACTTCAGACCGTGACAGCAGAGGAGGGGCAGGCGGTGGAGGAGGGGCCGGCGGTGGAGGAGGGGCAGGCGGCGGCAGAGGAGGGGCAGGCGGCAGAGGAGGGGCAGGCGGCAGAGGAGGGGCAGGCGGCAGAGGAGGGGCAGGCGGCGGCAGAGGAGGGGCAGGCGGCGGCAGAGGAGGGGCAGGCGGCGGCAGAGGAGGGGCAGGCGGCGGCAGAGGAGGGGCAGGCGGCGGCAGAGGAGAGGGGGCAGGGCGGCGGCAGAGGAGGGGCAGGCGGCAGAGGAGGGGCAGGCGGCAGAGGAGGGGCAGGCGGGCGGCAGAGGAGGGGCAGGCGGCGGCAGAGGAGGGGCAGGCGGCGGCAGAGGAGGGGCAGGCGGCGGCAGAGGAGGGGCAGGCGGCGGCAAAGGAGGGGCAGGCGGCGGCAAAGGAGGGGCAGGCGGCAGAGGAGGGGCAGGCACGGGGCGGCAGAGGAGGGGCAGGCGGCGGCAGAGGAGGGGCAGGCGGCGGCAGAGGAGGGGCAGGGGCGGCGGCAGAGGAGGGGCAGGCGGCGGCAGAGGAGGGGCAGGCGGCGGCAGAGGAGGGGCAGGCGGCGGCAGAGGAGGGGCAGGCGGCAGAGGAGGGGCAGGCGGCGGCGGAGCGCATCTCAAGCTCCTGACATTTACAAACTAAAGTCGTTTCTGTATATTCTCTCTGCACCAAAAGGTGAGACTTACCAGCTTCCTCCACGGAGTACATCTCCCTCCAGAACATTCTGTGCTTGTAGTCGTCTTTCGGTGCATACAGGTAGGTGTTGAGCCCCCACTTCTGAAGCCTACGGCAAACACGGACATCAGAAACCAATCACATCGTGCGCTTGTTACATTTTGGGGTTTGATTTACTAAAACCGGCTTCCAGGTTTTATCGCCAAAGTTCAATTGAACAAGCTGAAATCAGAAGCTGATTGGCTCCCATGTACAGCTGCACTGGATTCTGAGTGCTCACGTTTTAGTAAATCTCCCCCGCTGATCATCAGACAAACACTGCTGATTAAAGGGCTTTTTTGGTTTTTTTTTTATTCTATTTTGATTCTATGCAGCCGGCGTTGGCTCTTTCATGTGGGGGAAGTATTGAGATGAATTGTCAGTTGGCAGGCTGCAGCCTTTGCCACCCTATTAGATTGTAAGCTCACGTGAACAGGGCTCTTCATAACTGAAATCCAATGAATGGAAGAAGCAGACAGTCAGGCTGGCAATTTCCCAGCCATTTCCATATCACAATTGGCAAATTCAATAAGCTGTTTCGCCCCGAGACGGCTCACCTTCTGAAAAGCTCTTTCCTTTGTTCCATAGTCCATGGCCGTCCATAAAACCCTGCAACAAGAAACAGAAGTGCGTGAGAACCTCAGACATAAAATATGAACACGGCACATCCCTCTATAGTGTGTACTTGTCACAGTCCAGAGTACTGAGTGACATTTATGTCACTGTCTCCTTCCTCTGCTATCGGCATGAATCACTTTTTTTAATGACTTTTTTTTCCTTACAAAAAACACAGCAAAATAACATTTTACATACAAAAATACAACCATCCCCCCTAAACATTTTGGAATCCCACCTCCCCCCCCCCCATACACACACCCAAAATCCCCCTAATAATTTACCCGATCCATGTAGCTCTTCCCTTCTCATTCCAACTTTCCATTCTATACCTGGGACCGGACTGGAAGGGGGGGGGGGGGGGGGAAGCGTCCTGACACGGAAGGGGGGGGGGGGGGGGGGGGGGGGAAAGGGTCCGGACGGAATGGGGGGGGGGGGGGGGGGGAAGCGTCCGGACCGGAAGGGGGGGGGGGGGGGGGGGAAGCGTTCCGGACCGGAAGGGGGGGGGGGGGGGGGGGGAAGCGTCCGGACCGGAAGGGGGGGGGGGGAAGCGTCCGGACCGGAAGGGGGGGGAAAGCGCCCGGACCGGAAGGGGGGGAAAGCGCCCGGACCGGGGGGGGGGGGGGGGGAAAAGCGACCCGGACCGGAAGGGGGGGAAAGCGCCGGACCGGAAGGGGGGGAAAGCGCCGGACCGGAAGGGGGGGAAAGCGCCCGGACCGGAAGGGGGGGAAAGCGGACCGGAAGGGGGGGAAAGCGCCCCGGACCGGAAGGGGGGGAAAAGCGCCCGGACCGGAAGGGGGGGGAAAGCGCCCGGACCGGAAGGGGGGGGAAAGCGCCCGGACCGGAAGGGGGGGGGGGAAAGCGCCCGGACCGGAAGGGGGGGGGGGGGGGGGAAAGCGCCCCGGACTGGAAGGGGGGGGAAAGCGTCCGGACTGGAAGTGGTGAATGAGGAGCGGGGGACAAAGGCTTAAATCAGAACGTCCCCTTTTGGGTGGAGCCCCCTTTAAGGTAGGCTCAGTATATATTTTTAGTGACATTTTCCTTACTAGTCAGGTAATTTCTAAAACAAAAAACATGGCCGCTGGTGACCTTTGATCCCTCATGTTGCTCAGGTAGATCTCAGCCTCGCTTTAGAATGAAGTCGGCGCACATTTCTCCCATTCATTAACCAATTAAGGTGCCCCGCCCTGCACACGTGCCCCGCCCTGCACACGTGCCCCGCCCTGCACACGGTTACCCTGAAAGACAACATTCCTAACATATCTGGTACTAAACTTCAGTTCTAAACTCTCTGTGGGCTGCAGTCCCTTCGCGGCCCAAAAAGGCCTCAACCCCAAGAGCAGTGGTTGTCCACTTATGACCCTAAAGGGGCCTCACATGCAGCCCCACAGTGTTCAATATACACACACCGGCCTCTTTATTGGGTTCAATGGCTTGGTAACACAAATTGCTAATCAGCCAATCACATGGCAGCAACTCAATGCATTTCGGCATCTAGACGTGGTGAAGACGACTTGCTGAAGTTCAAACCGAGCATCAGAATGGGGAAGAAAGGGGATTTAAGTGACTCTGAATGTGGCATGGTTGTTGGTGCCAGACGGGCTGGGCAGACTATTTCAAAAACTGCTGATCTCCTGGGAGTTTTTCCCGCACAACCATCTCTAGGGTTACAGAGAATGGTCCGAAAAAAGAGAGAATATCCAGCGAGTGGCAGTTGTGTGGAGAAAAATGCCTTGTTGATGTCAGAGGTCAGAGGAGAATGGGCAGACTAGTTTGAGATGATAGAAAGGCAACAGTAACTCAAATGACCACTCATTACAACCAAGGTATGCAGAATACTATCTCTGAATGCGTAACACGTCCAACCTTGAAGCAGATGGGCTACAGCAGCAGAAGACCACACCGGGTGCCACTCCTGTCAGCTAAGAACAGGAAGCGGAGACTACTATTCACACAGGCTCACCAAATATGGACAATAGAAGATTGGAAAGACATTGCCTGGTCTGATGAGTCTGCATTCCAGCTGGGACATTCAGATGGTAGGGTCAGAATTTGGCATAAAACATGAAAGCATGGATCCATCCTGCCTTGTATCAATGGTTCAGGCTGGTGGTGGTGGTGGTGTCATGGTGTGGTGGATCCATCCTGCCTTGTATCAATGGTTCAGGCTGGTGGTGGTGGTGGTGTCATGGTGTGGTGGATCCATCCTGCCTTGTATCAATGGTTCAGGCTGGTGGTGGTGGTGTCATGGTGTGGTGGATCCATCCTGCCTTGTATCAAATGGTTTCAGGCTGGTGGTGTCATGGTTGTGGTGGATCCATCCTGCCTTGTATCAATGGTTCAGGCTGGGTGGTGGTGTCATGATGTGGTGGATCCATCCTGCCTTGTATCAACGGTTCAGGCTGGTGGGGGTGGTGTCATGGTGTGGTGGATTCATCCTGCCTTGTATCAACGGTTCAGGCTGGTGGGGGTGGTGTCATGGTGTGGTGGATTCCATCCTGCCTTGTATCAACGGTCCATGGCTGGTTGGTGGTGGTGTCATGGTGTGGTGGATCCATCCTGCCTTGTATCAATGGTTCAGGTGGTGGTGGTGTCATGGTGTGGTGGATCCATCCTGCCATTGTATCAACGGTCCAGGCTGGTGGTGGTGGTGTCATGGTGTGGTGGATTGTGTCATGGTCCAGGCTAAGGTGTGGTGGATCCATGTGGTCATCCTGCCTTGTATCAATGGTTCAGGCTGGTGGTGGTGGTGTCATGGTGTGGTGGATTCATCCTGCCTTGTATCAACGGTCCAGGCTGGTGGTGGTGGTGTCATGGTGTGGTGGATCATCCTGCCTTGTATCAGCGGTTCAGGCTGGTGGTGGTGGTGTCATGGTGGTGTGGTGGATTCATCCTGCCTTGTATCAACGGTTCAGGCTGGTGGTGGTGGTGGTGTCATGGTGTGGTGGATTCATCCTGCCTTGTATCAACGGTTCAGGCTGGTGGGTGGTGGTGTCATGGTGTGGTGGATTCATCCTGCCTTGTGGTGTCATCAACGGTCCAGGTAATGGTGGTGGAGGTGTCATGGTGTGGTGGATCCATCCTGCCTTGTATCAATGGTTCAGGCTGGTGGTGGTGGTGTCATGGTGTGGTGGATCCATCCTGCCTTGTATCAAATGGGTTCAGGCTTGGTGGTGGTGTCATGGTGTGGTGGATCCATCCTGCCTTGTATCAACGGTTCAGCCTGGTGGTGGTGGTGTCATGGTGTGGTGGATCCATCCTGCCTTGTATCAACGGTCCAGGCTGGTGGTGGTGGTGTCATGGTGTGGTGGATCCATCCTGCCTTGTATCAATGGTTCAGGCTGGTGGTGGTTGGTGGTGTCATGGTGTGGTGGGAACCATCCTGCCTTGTATCAATGGTTCAGCTGGATTGGTGGTGGTGGTGTCATGGTGTGGTGGAACCATCCTGCCTTGTATCAATGGTTCAGGCTGGTGGTGGTGGTGTCATGGTGTGGTGGATCCATCCTGCCTTGTATCAATGGTTCAGGCTGGTGGTGGTGGTGGTGTCATGGTGTGGTGGATCCATCCTGCCTTGTATCAATGGTTCAGGCTGGTGGTGGTGGTGTCATGGTGTGGGGGAGATTTCTTGGCACACTGTTTCCCTTAGTACCAATTGAGCATAGTTTAAATGCCGACGGCCTACCTGAGTATTGTTGCTGACCATGTCCATCCCTTTATAACTCCAGTGTCATCAGATCACTAATATTCCCCCTCCCACCAGTCATCAGATCACTAATATTCCCCTCCCACCAGTCATCAGATCACTAATACTCCCCCCCCCACCCCACACCTCACCACCACCAGTCATAAGATCACTCGTTTTCAGAGGGCGCTCTGACACCACTAGCCAGATGGCTGCCTCCATAGAGATATAGTGTAGAACAAGATAAGGCAAGTCCTATGTCCAATGCATGTCCTTCAGAGCAGTGGTCTCCAAACGGCGACCGGGCACCAAGGCTACGGGGAGGCGACCGGGCACCAAGGCTACGGGGAGGCGACCGGGCACCAAGGCTACGGGGGGAGGCGACCCGGGCACCAAGGCTAACGGGGAGGCGACCGGGCACCAAGGCTACGGGGAGGCGACCGGGCACCAAGGCTACGGGGAGGCGACCGGCACCAAGGCTACGGGGAGGCGACCGGGCACCAATTCTACGGGGAGGGCGACCGGGCACCAAGGCTACGGGGAGGCGATTTGGCACCAAGTCTACAGGGGGAGGCGATTTGGCACCAAGGCTAAGGGGGGCGATTTGGCACCAAGGCTAAGGGGGGCGATTTGGCACCAAGGCTACGGGGGGGCGATTTGGCACCAAGGCTACGGGGGGGCGATTTGGCACCAAGTCTACGGGGGGGGCGATTTGGCACCAAGTCTACAAGGGGGGGCGATTTGGCACCAAGTCTACGGGGGGGCGATTTGGCACCAATTCTACAGGGGGGCGATTTGGCACCAAGGCTAAGGGGGGCGATTTGGCACCAAGGCTAAGGGGGGGCGATTTGGCACCAAGGCTAAGGGGGGCGATTTGGCACCAAGGCTAAGGGGGGCGATTTGGCACCAAGGCTAAGGGGGGCGATTTGGCACCAAGGCTAAGGGGGGCGATTTGGCACCAAGGCTAAGGGGGGCGATTTGGCACCAAGGCTAAGGGGGGCGATTTGGCACCAAGGCTACGGGGGGCGATTTGGCACCAAGGCTACGGGGGGCGATTTGGCACCAAGGCTACGGGGGGGGCGATTTGGCACCAAGGCTACGGGGGGCGATTTGGCACCAAGGCTACGGGGGGCGATTTGGCACCAAGTCTATGGGACGCATCCTGCCATTATTGGCACCTTTTTATTTGTAATTGACAATATGACGACAACCCTATTACAGCCGATGATTTTTGGTGGCCGATACATCGGTGCGTCTCTTATTTCTGCTCCACGCACTCCAGGGCAACGACTTTCCACATGAAATGACGCCACAACAGAGGACCGAGGAGGACAGGAAATGTCAGGTCTTTGCGGTACACTGCTGCCAACAAGGCCTCACCGACAACAGAGGGCATCACCCTCCAACTCCACTGTCATGGGGGACCGAGAACAAAGAACGCCATTCAAGGGAACGTTCACAATTGCTTCACTTACCAGCGGATGAGGATGAGCCAAGGCGCCCTCGGGCATCTTAAAAGAAACCTGAACCCAAACTAATCCGAAGCAACAAAAGCTGCAGCTGACTCCATTAATCAAAATTCTTTAAAGCGATATTAAACCAAAAACGTCCTATATTGCTTCTCAGTCCTTAGATGTGACGGCTGCATTCGCTTTTGTTTTTTTTTATGGGCTTTATTTCTCTGTTTTCACCTGGCGATTGGCCAGTAACACACCTCCTGTATTAGAGCGCCCCCACTCTGGAGAAAGGAGCACAGGGGACACCTCTGGACAGCAGCATTGTCAGTATGGGGGGGGGGGGGGGGTGTTAGATGGATTGGCAGCTTTACATACAGTAACAAACCAAAGCCAAACTCAGCAATCTGCTTTCTTTTTTTTGTATCTGGTCTCCCGGACCCCGCGTTCACTGTGTCCGCTCTCCCCGGACCCCGCGTTCACTGTGTCCGCTCTCCCGCTCTCCGCTCTCTTCCCCCGGACCCCGCGTTCACTGTGTCCGCTCTCACCCGGACCCGGACTGTGTCCGCTTCACTCTCCCGCGTTCACTGTGTCCGCTCTCCCCGGACCCCGCGTTCACTGTGTCCGCTCTCCCCGGACCCCGCGTTCACTGTGTCCGCTCTCCCCGGACCCCGCGTTCACTGTGTCCGCTCTCCCGGACCCGCGTTCACTGTGTCCGCTTCTCCCGGACCCCGCGTTCACTGTGTCCGCTCTCCCCGGACCCCGCGTTCACT
Organism: Staurois parvus; assembly: GCA_951230385.1. Lineage (NCBI taxonomy): Eukaryota > Metazoa > Chordata > Amphibia > Anura > Ranidae > Staurois > Staurois parvus. The sequence goes on from CATNWA010016008.1 coordinate 164,204, forward strand.
GTGTCCGCTCTCCCCGGACCCGCGTTTCACTGTGTCCGCGTCTCCCCGGACCCCGCGTTCACTGTGTCGCTCTCCCCCCGGACCCGCGTTCACTGTGTCCGCTCTCCCCCCGGACCCCGCGTTCATCACTATGAGCCGCTCTCCCCGGACCCCGCGTTCACTATGTGTCCGCTCTCCCCGGACCCGCGTTCACTATAAGTCGCTCTCCCCGGACCCCGCGTTCACTGTATGTCCGCTCTCCCCGGACCCCGCGTTCACTGTATGGTCCGCTCCTCCCCGGCCCCGCGTTCACTCATAGCCGCTCTCCCGGCCCCCGCGTTCACTATAGCCGCTCTCCCCGGACCCCGCGTTCACTATATATCACCGCTCTCCACCGGACCCCGCGTTCATCTTATAACCGCTCTCCCCGGACCCCGCGTTCACTATATCGATTAACTGTATCCGATCTCTCCCCGGACCCCGGCGTTCACTATACAATTATAAGTGTTCGCTCACCTCCCCGGACCCGGCGTTCACTATATCCGACTTTCGCTCTCCCGGGACCCGCGTTCACTATATCCGCTCTCCCCGGACCCGGCGTTCACTTTATCCGCTCTCCCCGGACCCCGCGTTCACTATATGCCGCTCTCCCCGGACCCCGCGTTCACTATATCCGCTCTCCCCGGACCACGGCGGTTCACTATATCCGCTCTCCCCGGACCCCGAGTTCACTATATCCGCTCTCCCCGGACCCGCGTTCACTTTATATCCGCTACTCCCGGACCCCGCGTTCACTATATCCGCTCTCCCCGGACCCGCGTTCACTATATCCGCTCTCCCCGGAACCCCGCGTTCACTATATCCGCTCTCCCCGGACCCCGGTTCACTATATACGCTATCCCCGGACGTTCATGAATAGTGCTGCGTCACCTATAATCTGGATCTAAATGTGCTCCGCCCATGGACCCCGGCGTTCACTATATCACCGCTCCTCCCCGGACCTGTCATCATTCACTATATCGCTCTCCCGGAGAGCGTTCACTATATTCGCTCTCCCCGGACCCCGCGTTCACTATATCGCTCTCCCCGGACCCGGCGTTCAGATATATCCGCTCTCCCCGGAAACCCGCGTTCACTATATCCGCTCTCCCCGGGGACCCGGCGTTTTGTACTATATCCGCTTACCCGGACCCGCTGAATCTCTCCCCGGAACCCGGCGTTTTCACTGATATCCGCTCTCCCCGGACCCCGCGTTTCACTATAATCCGCTCTCCCCGGACCCCGCGTTCATATATCGCTCTCCCCGGACCCCGCGTTCACTATATCGCTCATCCCAAATACATTTAATATACTTCCCCTGGAAGCGTTCATCTCGGCATATCCTATATCCGCTCTCCCCCGGACCCGCGTGTTTCACTATATCCGATTTATCTCTACAGTACACACACATGGAAATGCACTATATTTTAGTATGCATATAAACTGCTAAATCCTTTTCTCATCAGCAGTAAATAGTTTTGTGACTTCCATCATAGTGTTCAGCAGAGCACTAGTTAAAGCCTTGTAGGAGAAGTATTTCATTCTGCTCTAGGAAGATGCAGAACCACCTGACGGCTTCTTTCTGTCTCCGGACAGTGCTGATTGGGCCTGAAATGCTGATCACATGCACTCCTCTGCGAATGGGAAAAAAAAACCTCTAGCAATAACACCCCAAGAATTCTGGCATGTGCAATAGTGACACCACATTGATAGTTCTTACAGGAGATAAGAAGAGGGCACGCTGAATTCAAAGAGGAGGATAGAGTGAGAAAGAATCAAAACTAATTCAGAGGATTAATCACCCTTTAGGTCCTCACAGTGAGTATAACCAGCAATCGCTTTAACTTCCCTATTGTACTGTTGTGGGCTTCAGTAACAACTTTAATATTTGTATCTACTTGAAGCCTCTCATCCAGCGGCCTAACTGTCAAGCAAAACAGGAGATCCTCGTCGGAGCGCACTAAAGCACAGACTGCTAAAAGATCCGGGTATATTTATAGTTCACTACATAAATCTGCACCAAACTGGAGCTGACACGAGGAGGAAGGAGCAATGCTATCTGCAGGACACGGATGCCAGACCTGAGAAAATGTGTTTACATTCTGTTACAAACCAGTCCCCCATCATGGATGACAACGCGTTACAATTACCCCCCCCCCCCCACGCCAAAGGAAACAAAATTATTCAGCCCAAAGAGTAGGTACATTCATAGTACAATCAATCTGATCGAAAAAGAAAGAAAAAGAAAAAAATGTGTTATATATATATATCTATATTAACATTACATATCCATACAATTTATAATTATAGTCAACTGATATAACGAAAAAAAAATATTTAATATAATATTTAGTTAACTATATATTACCAAAAATATAAAAATAATTGTAATTATAAATAAATTTACAAATACACTACAACATAGACAAATATATATATATACAAACACACACAGAATTCACAATATATATATTTTAAATCCATTATATATATATACACCAATACTACAATTTATATAATTATTCTACACTAATATTGTATACAACCCATTTTTATACACACAAATACACTGTATATATGTCTCACCCAAACAAAAATAAAACACACAACAAAACCACACAAATTACACACACACACCAACATAAATAACATAACCTCACACAACATATATTATACAATAACAAAAAAATATATATATATTACAAATAAAAAAAAAAAAAAACAAATAAAATACAACTAAACAAAAACAACACATATAAAAAAAACACATCTCACTAAATATTAAAACAAACACAAAAATATATATAACAAAAACACATATAAAAACAAACAAATATATAACAAACAACAAAATCCTCTAAAACCTCACACATAAAAACACAAAAACAAAAAAAAATCAAAACAGTAACATATCTACATTATATAAATACACAAAATACATATTACACACAAAACAAACAAACAATTATATACACCACTCAAAAAATAAAATATACTCACTAAAAACACACAAAATATATACAAATAACAAAAAAAAAAAATAAAAAACAAAAAAAACAAAACAACACGGAATAACAACTCAAATTTTTATATATAAAACACAAAAAAAAAAACACAAAACAAATCCCCCCCAACCAAAAAAACAAATAAAAAAAACAAAACAATAAAAATTTTTTTTTTTTTAAAAAAAACAAAACAAAAAAAAAAAAAAAAAAAAAAAAAATAAAAAAAAAAAAATAAAATAATAAAAAAATAAAAAATAAACAAAAAAAAAAAAAAAAACAAAAAAAAAAAAAAAAAAAAAAAAAAAAAAAAAAAAAACAAAAAAAAAAAATAACAACAACCCAAATAAAAAACTATTAAAAAAAAAAAAAAAAACACAAACCAAAAAAAAAAACTAAAACACAAAAAAAACACCACACACAAATACCAATAACAAAACAAAAAAAAAAAACACCCAAAAAAATACCAAAAAAAAAAAAAAAAAAAAAAAAAAAAAAAAAAACCAAACAAAACAAAAACAACAAACAAAAAAATAAAAAAAACCCAAAAACAAAAAAACCCCCAAAAAAAAAAAAAAAAAAAACAAAAACATCAAAAAAAAAAAAAAAAACACAAATAAAAAAACACACACAAAAATAACAAAATAACAATCAAAAAAAAAACACAAAAAATAACAAAAACACACAACCCCAAAAACAAATATATATAAAAACAACACATAAAAAAAAAACAAACAATACATTAAACAAAAACATAAACAAATAAAATAACACACAAACAAAAAAAACATAAAAACAATACCAACACAAAACATAAAAAAAAAAACCAAAAAAACCCACCCTATATAATAAAACACAAAAAAAACCATAAACACAACCACCACAAAAAAAACACCCATAAAAAAATACAACAAAATATAAAAACAAACTAAAAAAACAACTATTTAAATACAAAAACAAAACAAAAAACAAACTAAAAAATTACCGGCAAGCTATGTTCCTCGGACGAGGAGAGAAAGTTTTGTTTACAAACAATCGTCCTAACGTCAGATGGAAAAAAGCCAAGAAAAACAGTGTGACAAAACCAACAAAACAGGTGTAAAACACGATAGCAAAAAAGGCAATCACAGTTAATCCTTTGATCGCCCCTCACAACAAAAAAAAAACTTCCAGTTAAAAAACAGTGTCAGAATACTCTTTGTTTTTTTTTTTTTTCTCACAACACATCATTGCATGTCAGTGCCACTACGGTATGTCAGTGACACACCGCAAGGTTAGCATACCCCCAGCTGTTCAGAATGTCCGCCCGCCACCTCCAGCTAAAAGTCCCCAACGACCCTACAATAAAATTATAAAAACAAAAAAAAAATCCAGTAAGTGTTATACCGCTCATTTGTAAACGCGATAACTTTCACGTAAATCCACCATAGTCACAAAAAGCTCAAACAATATTGGGAACAGGCTAAACAATAAGACTTTTTTTGAGCCTTTTTATTTACAGCATAAAAGAACGGAGCAATACAACCCCACATTGGCCACAAAATTATGGAACCAAAATTTGATTTTTTTTTATAACTGGACGTGTTTAATAAAAAAAAAAAAAAAGCCCAGTATCTAGGCCCGCCATTTTGTAAAAAACTTTCACGTAAACCAATTCATTGCAACACATATTAACAAAAATTTTTTTTTTAATTTATTTTTTTTTTAACAAAAAACGAACAACAAAGCAGGATAGATTTTGGCGAATTTCTAATGAAATTTTGTTTTGTTTTTTTTTAGTGGGAAATTTTAAAAACCCAAAAACTAAAATATGTTTTTTTCCCTCTACGAATTGTTGGTCTTTTTTTTTTTGCTTAGAGCGCAAAAAAACAAAAAAAAACCGCACAGGCTTAAAAATAAACCGAAACCAAAAGATCAATTCCAAAAAAAAAAAAAATTGTAAATTTAATTTGGGTCCTGAAGCGTTGCATGACCGCGCAATTGTCAGTTAAAGTCAAACAAAACAAAACGCCGTAATGCAAAAAATGGCCTGGTCAGGAAGGCTCGGGGGGGATGCCAATGGAGGGGGGAGGGGGTTTAAATGATGACAAATATAGAAATCTCGTACTCTCTGTGTAACAGATGAGTGATACGAAGCTCTGGTTTTAAAAAAAAAGATTTTCGGCGAAATTGACAGTAGGTACCTTCTTAAAGTGGCGCTTCGCATCTCCCAACAATAGGAACGGTTTTTATTCCAAAACTTATGCTGCTACCATAAAAAAAATAAATAAATAAATGGACAGGATGGTATATTTGCTTGTTTTTTTTGGTTTTTTTTTTTTTCATTTCCGCCCTCAACTTACTTCCTGGGTTTCTGGCCTAAATCCCAACGATGTCATACATACCAGGTTGTTTTTACTTGAGTGAGGGGGCTTTCCCAGGGCAAGCACACTACATTCTGCCTAAATATACTGAGCTAAGGAAAATAGATTCAAAAAAAATAAATGCTGCATGAATCCATCTGCCCTTACTCAAGATGGCCACAGCTAAAAATGCTAGGGGGGGTGTACAAAACAAAAAAAGCTACATTTTGGAGACACGGATGGATGGGGGAGAATTTGCTTTGAAATATGAAAAGCGGGGCTCCACCCAAAAGACAAGTTCCGCTTTAGAGGGCCCACATCCCCACCATGTCCTGTGGTCTGATGACACCAAAATCAAACTGATTGGGTTCAGATGGTGTCAATCAATTAACAACCTGCACACAACCCGGCAAACCAGGTCCGAGGAGTACAAAGACAACTTCTCCCTGTCTTGCCTACAGTCAACATTTGGTGGTGGGAGTCCCATGGTCTGGGGCTGCAACAACTGGCACCCCACACTACAGTTCATTGAGGGAACCATATGACATGCCAACATGTACTGTGACATACTGCATAAAAGCAAGAGCACCCCCTCCCTTCGGAGACTGGGCCACAGGGCAAAATTCCAAAATAACGACACCAAACAACCCTCCAAGACCACCACTGCCTTGCTAAAGAAGCTGAGGGTAAGGTGATTGGAAAACAAAAACATGTCGACACCAGAAATCTGAACCCTACTGAGCATCTGTGGGGCCAAAGCCGTGTGCCCATACATACCAAGCATGGTTGGCTTGGGAGTGTCATGGTCTAAAAAATGAGTGCTGCCGGGCATGGGGGGCTACAGTTCATTGAGGGAACCAAAGGAATGCCAGCCCCATGTACTGTGACATACTGAAGCCAGAGCATGATTCCCCTCCCCCGGAGGAGACTGGGCCGCAGGGCTCAGTATTCCAACATAACGACCCCAAACACACCCTCCAAGACCACCACTGCCTTGCTAAAGAAGCTGAGGGTAAAAGGTGATGGACTGGCCAAGCATGTCTCCAGACCTGAACCCTAATGAGCATCTGTGGGGCCTCCTCAAACAGAAGGTGGAGGATCGCAAGTCTGTAAACATCCACCAGCTCCGTGATGGCGTCATGGAGGAGTGGAAGATGGAAGGTGGAGGAGAGCAAGGTCTCTAACATCCACCAGCTCCGTGATGGACGTCATGGAGGAGTGGAAGATGGAAGGTGGAGGAGCGCAAGGTCTCTAACATCCACCAGCTCCGTCAAACCAATGGACGTCATGGAGGAGTGGAAGATGGAAGGTGGAGGAGAGCAAGGTCTCTAACATCCACCAGCTCCGTGTGACGTAATGGAGGAGTGGAAGACGGAAGGTGGAAAAGCGCAAGGTCTCTAACATCCACCAGCTCCGTGGTGACGTCATGGAGGAGTGGGAAGACGGAAGGTGGAGGAGAGCAAGGTCCTCTAACATCCACCAGCTCCGTGATGTTGTCATGGAGGAGTGGAAGAGGACTCCTGGGCGGCAACCTGTGAAGCTCTGGTGACCTCCATGCCCAAGAGGTTTAAGGCAGTGCTGGAAAATAATGGGCGGCCACACAAAATCAAAAATTGACCCTTTGGGCCCAATTTGGACCTTGTCACTTAGGGGTGGAGTCACTTTTGTTGCCAGCGGTTTAGATATTAATGGCGGTGTGGTTGAGTTATTTTGAGGGGACAGCAAAATTTCCATGTTATACAAGCTGTACACTGACTACGTCACATTGTAGCAAAGTGTCATTTCTTCAGTGTGTTGTCACATGAAAAGAATCAAAGATTGACACAACATGTGAAGGTGGGGGGGGGGGGGGGGGCTCACTTCTGGGAGATACTGGATATATATCTACACAACACATTATGCACATAGACACACAACACTAGAAATGGGAGATCCATGATGACAATGGGGGGGGGGGGGGGGTCCTTCAGGGTAATTGTTATGTAGTAATACTAATAACTGGCGACACTGACCCACCACCCGGTATAGGAAGCACCTGGCCAGGTGGGGGGAGGGGCTTTCTTTGGGTTTTCTTTAAAAAGTGGGGTGTGTCTATTTGTTTGGGTGGAGGGGAATCCTCTCTGGGGGATGAGGGGGGGAATATCAGGAAAGGGGGAATCCTCTATCAGGGGGAGGGAAATCCTTCTGGCATTGGGGGGGTATATAAGGGACGGAAAACCTCTGATGGGGGAATATCGCAAAGGGGGAATCTCCTCCGAGGGAAGGGGGGGGGGGATATCGGGGAAGGGCGATCCCCCTCCGAGGGAAGGGGGGGGATATCGGGGAAGGGGTGATCCCCTCCGAGGGAAGGGGGGGGGATATCGGGGAAGGGCGATCCCCTCCAAGGGAAGGGGGGGGGGATATCGGGGAAGGGCGACCCCCCTCCGAGGGAAGGGGGGGGGGATTATCGGGGAAGGGCGATCCCTCCGAGGGAAGAGGGGGGGGATATCGGGGAAGGGCGATCCCCCTCCCGAGGGGAAGGGGGATAGGGGAAAGGGAAGGGGGGGGATATCGGGGAAGGGCGATCCCCCTCCGAGGGGGGGGGGATATCGGGGGGGATCCCCTCCGAGGGAAGGGCGATCCCCTCCGAGGGAAGGGGGGGGGATATCGGGGAAGGGCGATCCCCTCCGAGGGAGGAAGGGGGGGGGATATCGGGGAAGGGCGATCCCCTCCGAGGGGGGGGGGGGGGATATCGGGGAAGGGCGATCCCCTCCGAGGGAAGGGGGGGGGATATCGGGGAAGGGCGATCCCCTCCGAGGGAAGGGGGGGGGATATCGGGGGGGAAGGGCGATCCCCTCCGAGGGAAGGGGGGATATCGGGGGGAGGGAATCGGGGATATCGGGGAAGGGCGATCCCCTCCGAGGGAGGGGGGGGGGGGATATCGGGGAAGGGCGATCCCCTCCGGAAGGGGGGGGGATATCGGGGAAGGGCGATCCCCTCCGAGGGAAGGGGGGGGATATCGGGGAAGGGCGATCCCCTCCGAGGGAAAGGGGGGGGGATATCGGGGAAGGGCGATCCCCTCCGAGGGAAAGGGGGGGGGGGATATCGGGGAAGGGCGATCCCCTCCGAGGGAGGGGGGGGGGATATCGGGGATAAAAGGGCGATCCCCTCCGAGGGGAAGGGGGGGGATATCGGGGAAGGGCGATCCCCTCCGAGGGAAGGGGGGGGGATATCGGGGAAGGGGGATCCCATCCGAGGGAAGGGGGGGGGGATATCGGGGGAAGGGCGATCCCCTCCTCCGAGGGGGGGGGGGGGGATATCGGGGAAGGGGCGATCCCCTCCGAGGGAAGGGGGGGGGATAGGGGGGGATATCGGGGAAGGGCGATCCCCTCCGAGGGAAGGGGGGGGGGATATCGGGGAAGGGCGATCCCCTCCGAGGGAAGGGGGATCCCCTCCGAGGGAAGGGGGGGGGGATATCAGGGGGGAAGGGCGATCCCCTCCGAGGGAAGGGGGGGGGGATATCGGGGAAGGGGAGGGAAGTGGGGGGGATATCGGGGAAGGGCGATCCCCTCCGAGGGAAGGGGGGGGGGGATATCGGGGAAGGGCGATCCCCTCCGAGGGAAGGGGGGGGGATATCGGGGAAGGGCGATCCCCTCCGAGGGAAGGGGGGGGGATATCGGGGGAAGGGCGATCCCCTCCGAGGGAAGGGGGGGGGGGATATCGGGGAAGGGCGATCCCCTCCGAGGGAAGGGGGGGGGATATCGGGGAAGGGCGATCCCCTCCGAGGAGAAGGGGGGGGGATATCGGGGGGGAAGGGCGATCCCCTCCGAGGGAAGGGGGGGGATATCGGGGAAGGGCGATCCCCTCCGAGGGAAGGGGGGGGGGATATCGGGGAAGGGCGATCCCCTCCGAGGGAAGGGGGGGGATATCGGGGAAGGGCGATCCCCTCCGAGGGAAGGGGGGGGGATATCGGGGAAGGGCGATCCCCTCCGGGGTTTTTTAAAGGGGGGGGATCGGGGGGGGGGGGATATCGGGAAAGGGCGATCCCCTCCGAGGGAAAGGGGGGGGATATCGGGGAGGGCGGATCCTCGATCCCCAGAGGAAGGAAAGGGGTGTGGCACTCCTCTATAGGGGGATTGGTATATGGGGGAGGAAATGCTCTGTAGGGGTGGAGATATCGGGGGGGTCTCTTCTACAGGGGTCAGTATGGGGGTCTCCTCTATTGGGTGTGGTATCGGGGGGGAGGGGATGTTCTGTAAGGGGGGGAGGGGGGTCTCCTCTATAGGGTGTGGTATGGTGGAGGGGATGCTCTGTGGGGGGGGCTCCAATATAGGGGGCGATAATGCTCTGTGGGGAGGTTCTCCTCTATAGGGGTTGGTATTGGGGATGCTCTATCTGTGGGGGGGAGCTCCTCTATAGGGGCAGTATAGGGGAGGGGGGGATCGTCTCTATAGGTGGTCGTTTGAGGGAAGAGGATGCTGTGTGTGTGTGTGGGGGGGGGTCTCTTCTATAGGGGGGGGGGTAACACTGTGCAGATGGGGGGGGGGGGGGGTCACCTCTATAGATGGGTTGTATGGAGGAGGGGAGCTCCTCTACAGGGGTGGGGGGTAGTCTCCTCTGTAGGGGCCGGAATGGGGTCTCCACTATAGGGGTCGGTATGACGGGGGGGGGGTCCCTATAGGCGCCGGTATATGGGGGGGGGGGTCTCCTCTATAGTGGCCAGCATGGGGGAAGGGGATGCTCTTGGGGGGGGGGGGGGTCCTCCTATATAGGGTCAGTATGGGGAAGGGAGGTCTCCTCTATAGGGGTTGTATGGGGATGTTCTGTGTGGGGGAGGAGAGGGGCCTCCTTTATAGGGGGGGCGGTATGGGGGGGAAGGGTATGCTCTGTGTGCGTTGGAAGGGGGGTCCCTTCTATAGGGGGCGGTATGGGGGAGGGGGTCTCCTCTATAGTGGCCAGCATGGGGGAAGGGGATGCTCTTGGGGGGGGGGTCCTCCTATATAGGGTCAGTATGGGGAAGATAGGTCTCCTCTATAGGGGTGTGGTATGGGGATGTTCTGTGGGGGAGGAGAGGGGCCTCCTTTATAGGGGGCGGTATGGGGGGGAAGGGTATGCTCTGTGTGCGTTTGGAAGGGGGTCCCTTCTATAGGGGGCGGTATGGGGGAGGGGGGTCTCCTCTATAGTGGGTCGGTATGGGTGAAGTGGGGGGGGGGGGGTCTCCTCTATAGGGGGTGGAATGGGGGAGAGGATGCTCATGGGGGGGGGGGGGTCTCCTTTATAGGGGGCAACATGCGGTCTCCTCTATAAGGATTGGTATAGAGGAAGAGGGGGTCTCCTCTATAAGGGGTGGTATACAGGAAGGGGATGCTCGGAGGGGGGGGATCTACTCTATAGGGGTCAGTAAGGTGGAGGGGGTTCCTCTATAGGGGCGAATGGGCGAAGGGTTTCATCTATGGGGACGGTATCCTCTATAGAGGGGAGTATGGGGAAAGGGGGGCGCTATAGGGGTCGTCTTCTCTATAGGGGTTGGTATGGGGGGAGGGAATGCCTCGGGGGGGGGGGGGGGTCTCCTCTATAGGGGATAGTATCGGGGAAGGGAATGCTCTGTAAGGTGGGGGGGGTCTAATCTACAGGGGTCAGTATGTGGGAGAAGGGGGGGGTCTCCTCTATAAGGTGTGGTATGGGGGAGGGGATGCTCTGTGGAGGGGACTCCATTATAGGGGGGGGTGGTAATGCTCTGTGGGGGGGTATCCTTTATAGGGGCCATATGGGGAGGGTCTCCTCTACAGGGGTTGGTATTGGGAAAGGGGATGCTCTGTGTGAGTGGGGGGGGGGGGGGGATCTCCTCTATAGGAGGCTGTATGGGGAAGGGAGGTCTCCTCTATAAGGGCGGTATAGGGGAGGGGGATCGTCTCTATAGGTGGTCATATGAGGGAAGGGGATGTTGAGTGTGTGTGGGGGGGGAGGGGGGGGTCTCCTCTATAGGGGGAGGGGACACTGTGCAGAGGGGGGGGGGGTTGGGGGGTGGGGGGATCAAGTCTATAGGGGGTTGTATGGAGGGGATGCTATGTGGGGGTAGGGGGGTTCCTCTATAGGGGGAGGTATGGGGGGGATGATCAATTTTGTAGAACTCGGGATGGGGGATCTCCACTATAGGGGTTGGTATGATGGAGGGGGGGTCCCTATAGGGTCCGGCATGGGGGAGGGGATGCTCTGTGGGGGGGGGGGGTCTCCTCTATAGGGGGCAGTATGTGGAAGGGGGGGTGGGTCTCCTCTATAGGGTGTGGTATGGAGGTGGGGGGTTGCTCTTGTGTGTGTGTTGGGGGGGGGGGGGGGGGGTCTCCTCTATAGGGTGTGGTATGGAGGAGGGGTTGCTCTGTGTGTTGTGTTGGGGGGGGGTCTCCTCTATAGGGTGTGGGTATGGAGGAGGGGTTGCTCTGTGTGTGTGTTGGGGGTGGGGGGGGGTGGGGGGGGGGGGTCTCTCTATAGGGTGTTGGTATGGAGGAGGGGTTGCTCTGTGTGTGTTTGTTGGGGGGGGGGTTTCTTCTATTGGGTGTGTGTGGTATGGAGGTGGGGTTGCTTGTGTGTGTGTTGGGGGGGGTGGAGTGGTCTCCTCTATAGGGTGTGGTATGGAGGAGGGGTTGCTCTGTGTGTGTTGTGGGGGGGGGTCTCTTCCTCTATAGGTTGTGGTATGGAGGTGGGGTTGCTCTGTGTGTGTGTTGGGGGGGGGTCTCCTCTATTTTATATGGGAGCGATATACTCTATAAGGGGCGGTATGGGGGAAAGGGGGGGGCCTCTATAGGGGTCGTCTCCTCTATAGGGGTCAGTGTGGGGGAGGGGGGGTTCCCCTCTATAGGGGTTGGTATTGGGGAAAGGGATGCTCTGTGGAGGGGGGGGGTCTCCTCTATAAGGATGCGATATGGGGAAGGGGGGGTCTTGTCTACAGGTGATGTATGGGGGGGTGCTCTGTGGAAGGGTGTCTCCTTTATAAAGGACAGTTTCTTCAATAGGGGTGGTACAGGGGGAGGGGATGCTCTGTGGCGGTGGGGGGAGGTCTCCTAAGCTGGTGGAATGAGGGAAGGGGGGTCTCCTATATATGGGAAGGGCGGCAGTATGGGCGAGGGGATGCTGTGTGTGGGGAGGGGGGGGGGGGGTGTCTCCTCTATTAGGGGTGGTATGGGGGAGGGGATGCTCTGTGTGGGGGGGAGGTGGGGTCCTCCTCTATAGAGGGTGATATGGGGAGGGGGGTTCCTCTATAGGGGGAGGGAATGCTCTGTGTGTGTGTGGGTCTCTCTATAGGGGGCAGTATGGGGAGGGGGATGCTCTTATATGAGGGGGAGGGGCGGTCTCCTACTATAGGGGGCAGTATGGGAGGGGATGCTCTGTGTGGGGGAGGGGCGAGGTCTCCTCTATAGGGGGCAGTATGGGGGTGCAGGGGAGGTGCTCTGTAAGGGGGGTAGGGAGGGGAAGGTTCCTCTATAGGGGCAGTATGGCGGAGGGGATGCTGTGTCTGGGGGAGGGAGTGCGTCTCCTCTATATGGGGAGCCAGTATGGGGGCAGGGGATGCTCTGTGTGGGGGAGGGGTCTGCGGTCTCCTCTATAGGGGGCAGTATGGGGGAGGGGAGGTCTCCTCTATAGGGGGCAGTATGGGGGAGGGGATTGCTCCCCCCCCCCCCCCCCCCCCCCCCCCCCCCCCCCCCCCCCCCCCCCCCTGTGTGGGGGATGGGCGGTCTCCTCTATAGGGGGCAGTATGGGGGGAGGGATGCTCTGTGTGGGGGAGGGGGTTCTCTCTATAGGCCGGGCAGTATGGGGGAGGGGATGCTCTGTGTGGTGGAGGAGGGAGGTCTCCTCTATAGGGGGCGGTATGGGGTGGGAATGCTCTGTGTGGGGGAGGGGGCGGTTTCCTCCTATAGGGGGCAGTATGGGGGGATGGGAGGGGATGCTGTGTGGGGGAGGGGTGGTCTCCTCTATAGGGGCAGATATGGGGGGGAGGGGGATGCTCTGTCTGGGGGAGGAGCGGTCTCCTCTATAGGGCGGGCTGTATGGGGGAGGGGATGTTGTCTAGGGGGGAGGGGCGGTCTCCTCTATAGGGGGCAGTATGGGGGAGGTGCCCCTCTATAGGGGGCAGTATGGGGGGAGGGGATGGTCTGTGTGGGGGAGGGGCGGTCTCCTCTATAGGGGGCAGTATGGGGGAGGGGATTCTCTGTGTGGGGGAGGGGCGGTCTCCTCTATAGGGGGCAGTATGGGGCGGAGGGGATTCTCTGTGTGGGGGAGGAGGGGCGGTCTCCTCTATAGGGGGCAGTATGGGGGAGGGGAGGTCTCCTCTATAGGGGGCAGTATGGGGGAGGGGATTCTCTGTGTGGGGGGGGGAGGGGAGGTCTCTCTCTATAGGGGGCAGTATGGGGGAGGGGAGGTCCTCCTCTATTGGGGGCAGTATGGGGGAGGGGTGATATAACACACATTGGGGGAGGGGTATACAGAGTATATATACAGACTGACCCTCCACCACCCCGCACAGGAAGCGCCTGGCCCGGGGGGTGTCCGGCTCCTCCTCTCCGGGGGGGGCGCTGAGCTCTCCGGTGAGGGGGGTCGGGCTGGTTCCGGTCGGTTTGTCCGGCTCGCTGGGGCCGCTCTGTCCATCCTTCTGCACCATGGCGGAGCGCAGTGCGCAGGCGCGGGACGGATCCGGCTGGAACCGGTCTCCTGTCTTCTCTCCTCGGCGCTCCCTCAGCGCCCCGCTCTCCTCCTCCCTCGCAGCGGGGATCGGCTGACTCCCGGCGGCGCTCCGATCTCCTCCTCTCTTCTCCTCTCCCCGTCCCTCCTCGGTGTCGGTCCCGTATGGGGGAGCTCTCCCCTCACTCTACAATCTCCGCTCCTCTGTTTACTCCGCAGTACGCCTGCGCGGGGGGCGGGGCTGACAGGACGACTCTGACAGGCGGTGCGTGTTGGCGGCGGAGGGGTGGAGCCTGAATAACTCTTCCGCCAGACTGCTGGGGGAGGAGAAGGGGTGGAGGGCGGGGCCTGAGAACCTTTTCCGCCAGACTTCTGGAGGAGGGGCCTGAGTACCTCTTCCGCCAGACTTCTGGAGATGAGGGGAGGAGATAGGAGGGAGTGGTCTTCCAGGATAAGTTTATGGAAGGGGCGGGGGGTTACCGGAGGCGTGGTTTTCTATTTCAAATCTGTCACATGGGTGCAGCGCTGGGAGGGGCGGGGCGAGGTGGGATCAGGATGGTCTATGGGCAGTCATTTGTGCAATGCTGTGCTGAGCCTTCCGCCCCCTGATCCTGACTCCTCCCCTTGACCCTTTCCCTGCCACAGCCATTTTGCACAGTCTTTTTAGGCCTGAAGATGACCCAACCCCCTGAATGTGTCGTGTTTTCTGAAAGCAGACACCCCGGAGAATAAAATGGTGGCGTTTCCAATTTCTTATGTCACAAAATATCAGCACAACCATTTAGGAAGCGCAAAAAAAAAAAAAAAAGGCGTTCCATTCATTTTAGGGCGTGAAAGTGCAATAAATCAACTTTTTTCGTAAAATGTAAAAAATACGAAAATAAAATGTTGCGCTGAGTCAATGGATACCAATTATGTCAAACCTTTCAAATTGCGTGCTCCTGTGTCACATGGGGGAGGCGGGACTGGGGAGGGGCCAAGGGGGATCATGATAGGAAAGGCTCCTCTTTGTGCAATACTGTGTAAGCTTTTAACCGCCCGATCTTGACTCCTCCCCTTTAACCCTTTCCTGTGAGAGCCATTTTTGCAATCCTCAGCAACAAACGTCTGTGCCCAATATTTTCCATTGGTGACTCTTTAAAAGCATCAATATACTAGGTTACACTACAAGTCAGTGGTACGTGATGACGTCAGCAGGAGGCTCTGCCCTTTACGCGTTTCGTCATTAAAAGGACATCTTCCTGTTCTGCCAGGTTTGTTGATTTATGTGTGATATACATGTATTATCTATATCAGGGCTTGAAATTTCCATTCGCCCGCTCGCCAAATGCGAGGGGAAATCCCTTTGTGGGGGAGCACAGATGAAACGGGTGGCTTGCAATGCGATCCCCAGGCCCTAGGGATCGATTTGCGTTCCACTTGCGCTCCAAGCCTCATTGTGAAGCCGAGTTCTGGTTTCCGACTTTCCGGTTTCTTCGCCGCTGCTGCGGGGGGGGACACGAGGTGAGGCCCCGCTCTACACCGCCTTGGGGACTTCGAGGCCCGCTCTCACACGCCTTGGGGGACACGAGGCCCGCTCTCACACCGCCTTGGGGACACGAGGCCCGCTCTCCACCGCCTTGGGGACACGAGGCCCGCTCTCCACCACCTTGGGGATACGAGTGGCCCGCTCTCCACCACCTTGGGGGACACGAGGTTCCGCTCTCCACCGCCTTGGGGACACGAGGCCCGCTCTCCACCGCCTTGGGGGGGACACGAGGCCACGCTCTCCACCACCTTGGGGATATGAGGTCCGCCTCCACCGCCTTGGGGGACACGAGTCCGCCGCTCTTGAGGACCGACCGCTCTCCACCACCTTGGGGGACACAAGACCCGCTCTACACAGCCTTGGGACACACGAAGCGAGCTCTACACCGCCTTGGGGGGACACGAGGCCCGATCTCCTCCACCTTGGGGATTCGAGGACCCCTCTCTCACCACCTTGGGGATATGAGGACACTCCAACTTGGGGAACACGAGGTCCGCTCTTCCACCGCCTTGGGGGACACGAGGCCCGCTCTACACCGCCTTGGGGGACACAAGACCCCCGCTCTACACAGCCTTGGGGGACACGAAGCGAGCTCTCCACCGCCTTGGGGGACACGAGGTAGTACCGCTCTACACCGCCCTGGGGGACAGGTCCGCCTCCACCGCCTGGGGACACGAGGCCCGCTCTACACCGCCTTGGGGAACACAAGGCCCGCTCTACACAGCCTTGGGGGACACGAAGCGAGCTCTACACCGCCTTGGGGGACACGAGGCCCGCTCTGCACCGCCTTGGGGGACACGAGGCCCGCTCTACACCGCCTTGGGGGACACGAGGCCCGCTCTACACGGCCTTGGGGGACATGAGGCCCGCTCTACATGGCCTTGGGGGACACGAAGCCCGCTCTACACCACCTTGGGGGACACGAGGCCCGCTCTACACGGCCTTGGGGGACATGAGGCCTGCTCTACATGGCCTTGGGGGACACGAGGCCCGCTTCTACACCCCTTTGGGGGACACGAGGCCCGCTCTCCACCACCTTGGGGGACACGAAGCCCTGCTCTATCACCTCTTTGGGGACACGAGGCCCGCTCTACACGCCTTGCAACCAATCAGCTTCTAACTTCAGTTTGTTCAATTAAGCTGGAATCTGATAGCAGACGTGGTAAACACACGTGGTCAGAAGAGCACCAGCTGCACAGCTCCCGATGTACACAGGACCATGTCTTTTGGCACACTGACTTATGAAGGTCGGTGCTCCCTGTGACTGTGTTTGTTACCATCTGTTGGCATGTTGCAAAACTAGTCTGGAAATTTTTTTGATACCCCCTCGTACTTACAACCGAGAGCAAGACTTTTATATACTGCAGCTTACCAGTCCCGAGGATCGGATCGCACTTGCAGCTCATTCGATTGGCCGCCCTACCCGAAAGCAATCGCTGACCCTGTTGCAGAAGACATCCATGCATCTTGGCGTGTGAAAACGCACATGTTATCAGATGCTTGGGAGTGTGGCAGTAACATAGGCACCACTGCATGGCAGGAAAGCGCAGGATTTTGCACATCCCCGCATCACACAGGTCTGCTGGCTGCGTTAGCTTTCCATTTCCGGCTAAATACATTTTCAGCAAGTACAGAAAATACCTGTCGATCCTGATGGGAATGAAGTATCCTCGTCGCTTCCTGTAAATGAGAAACAATGTTGCAACTTTCCAGCCTTCTTCTGTGAACTACACGACCTGTCCTTTCTAAGGAGGGTGACAACACTGCTCCCCTATAGATGCAGTACAGTGATTTGTGTTGTCACCCTAGGACAGGGAGTGTGTTACTGGTAGACATGTGCAGTTCCTTTCGTTTCGAATCAAAATTCGGACAAATTTTCCGTTATTCGGGAGATTCAGATGTATCCGAACTACTTCGAATGACAATAGTAATTGAGCAAGAAAATTCGAATTCGAAAACAAATTTGAAAAACAAAACAATTCGAATTTGAAAACAAGAATAGAATAAAATAGAAAAGAAAATAAAGAAAATAGAATAGAAAAGAAAATAGAGGAAAAAAAAAAGAACAGAATAGCAAATAAAAGAATAGAACAGAAATTAGAGTAGAAAATAAAGGAATATAGAAGAATAGTTACATAGTTAGTCTGGCTGAAAAAAAGACAAAATCCATCCAGTTCAACCATTATAAAAAAGAAAAAAGTTAATAGAATCCATTGGAAATAGAATAGAAAAGAGTAGAGTAAAAAAGAGCAGAAATAGTGCCCCCATCATTGGTGTCAGTGGGAGGAATGTGCGAGGTGTGCCCCCATTGGTGTCAGTGGGGAGGAATAGGCCCCATCATTGGTGTCAGTGGGAGGAATAGTGCCCCATCATTGGTGTCAGTGGGAGGAATAGTGCCCCATCATTGGTGTCAGTGGGAGGAATAGTGCCCCATCATTGGTGTCAGTGGAGGAATAGTGCCCCATCATTGTGTTCAGTGGGGGATTGCCCCATCATTGGTGTCAGTGGGAGGAATAGTGCCCCATCATTGGGTGTCAGTGGGAAGGAATAGTGCCCCATCATTGGTGTCAGTGGGAGGAATAGTGCCCCATCATTGGTGTCAGTGGGAGGAATAGTGCCCCCATCATTGGTGTCAGTGGGAGGAATAGTGCCCCATCATTGGTGTCAGTGGAAGGAATAGTGTTCCCATCATTGGTGTCAGTGGGAGGAATATTATGCCCCATCATTGGTGTCAGTGGGAGGAATAGTGCCCCATCATTGGTGTCAGTGGGAGGAATAGTGCCCCATCATTGGTGTCAGTGGGAGGAATAGTGCCCCCATCATTGGTGTCAGTGGGAGGAATAGTGCCCCCATCATTGGTGTCAGTGGGAGGAATAGTGCCCCATCATTGGTGTCAGTG
This sequence comes from Staurois parvus, assembly GCA_951230385.1. Classification (NCBI taxonomy): domain Eukaryota; kingdom Metazoa; phylum Chordata; class Amphibia; order Anura; family Ranidae; genus Staurois; species Staurois parvus. Next base: position 182,645 of record CATNWA010016008.1, read on the forward strand.
GGAGGAATAGTGCCCCATCATTGGTGTTGGTGTCATTGGTGTCAGTGAGGAATAGTGCCCCATCATTTGGTGTCAGTGGAAGGAATAGTGCCCATCATTGGTGTCAGTGGAAGGAATAGTGTCCCATCATTGGTGTCAGTGTGGGAGGAATATTACCCCATCATTGGTGTCAGTGGGAGGAATAGTGTCCCCACCCCATCAGTCGGGAGGGTGCCCCATCATTGGTGTCAGTGGGAGGAATAGTGCCCCATCATTTATCAGTTGCCCCATCATTGGTGTCAGTGGGAGGAATAGTGCCCCATCATTGGTATCAGTGGGAGGAATAGTATGCCCCATCATTGGTGTCAGTGGGAGGATTAGTGCCCCATCATTGGTGTCAGTGGGAGGAATAGTGCCCCATCATTGGTGTCAGTGGGAGGAATAGTGCCCCATCATTGGTGTCAGTGGGAGGAATAGTGCCCCATCATTGGTGTCAGTGGGAGGAATAGTGCCCCATCATTGGTGTCAGTGGGAGGAATAGTGCCCCATCATTGGTGTCAGTGGGGGAATAGTGCCCCATTGGTGTCAGTGGGGGGAATAGTGCCACTTCATTGGTGTCAGTGGGAGGAATAGTGCCCATCATTGGTGTCAGTGGGAGGAATAGTCCAATCATTGGTGTCCCCTTCATTGGTGTCAGTGGGAGGAATAGTGCCCCATCATTGGTGTCAGTGGGAGGAATAGTGCCCCATCATTGGTGTCAGTTGGGAGGAATAGTCCCCATCATTGGTGTAGTGGGAGGAATAGTGCCCCATCATTGGTGTCAGTGGGAGGAATAGTGTCCCATCATTGGTGTCAGTGGGAGGAATAGTGCCCATCATTGGTATCAGTGGGAGGAATAGTGCCCATCATTGGTGTCAGTGGGAGGAATAGTGCCCCATCATTGGTATCAGTGGGAGGAATAGTGCCCATAATCATTGGTATCAGTGGGGGGAATAGTGCCCCATCATTGGTGTCAGTGGGAGGAATAGTTGTCCCATCATTGGTGTCAGTGGGAGGAATAGTGCCCCATCATTGGTGTCAGTGGGAGGAATAGTGCCCATCATTGGTGTCAGTGGGAGGAATAGTGCCCCATCATTGGTGTCAGTGGGAGGAATAGTGCCCCATCATTGGTGTCAGTGGGAGGAATAGTGTCCCATCATTGGTGTGTCAGTGGGAGGAATAGTGCCCCCATCATTGGTGTCAGTGGGAGGAATAGTGCCCCATCATTGGGTGTTAGTGGGAGGAATAGTGCCCCATCATTGGTGTCAGTGGGAGGGAATAGTGCCCCATCATTGGTGTCAGTGGGAGGATGGTGTTTTGTATAGTGCCCCATCATTGGTGTCAGTGGGAGGAATAGTTGTGCCCCTTCATTGGTGTCAGTGACAGGATCTCTTATTCTAAATTGATGCTGACAGTAGGGGGGAGGAATAATATTGCCCCAAGGGCCAGATAAAAGCAAGCAAAGGGCCACATTCCGGCCCCGGGGCACAGTTTGGAGACCACTGATCTAGGCCTTTGCTTCCCAGCTTGACTGGCCAAACCCTCTTTCTAGTCATGGAGGACTCAGCATCACATGCGGGTGCATGAAAATGTCCCCGCCCCCATTGACATTTCCATAGCTAGGCATTATGATATTTACATAACTCCTCCCAAAAGCCCGCCCACTGCTTGCATCAGGCCTTTTGAGAGAGGAGTACTGAGGCAGGGTGCTGTGATATTTGCAGGTAAGCTCTGTACAGGCCCCTCCCAATAAAATATAATCTGCCTGCATTGCATAGAAGAGCACAGAGACCCAGTGGGACTGAAATGAGGAATGCAATGAAAATGGAAAGGTTTTATTTAAAATCTCATCAGTATGTTGATGGGGGGGGGGGGGGGGAACCAGGAAAGTCAATTCATTTTTTAAATAACCATGGCCTTAGCAAGCTGTGCAGATGTATATTTCATGGTAACCTCTGGGGGCAGCACATGTGGAGCCAAATGTACAGAAAGGATTAGGAATCCGGTTTCTTATGAATTTAAATTTGCTTGTTTATCATATTTTCAGCCCAAATATGACTGGGGGAGGGGGGGGGCGGTGTGTCAGTTGGATGTGGGATACAGAGTGTGGGGTAGTGGGGCAGCACGGGGTGCAGAGTGAAGTGTAGGGGGTGCCGAATGTGGGGGATTCAGAATGTGGGGTACTGGGAGATGTAGGGGTGCCGAATGTGGGGGATTCAGAATGTAGGGTACTGGGAGATGTAGGGGGTGCCGAATGTGGGGGATTCAGAATGTAGGATACTGGGAGATGTAGGGGTGCAGAATGTGATGGATTCAGAATGTAGGATACTGGGAGATGTAGGGGTGCAGAATGTGATGGATTCAGAATGTAGGGTACTGGGAGATGTAGGGGTGCAGAATGTGGTGGATTCAGAATGTAGGGTACTGGGAGATGTAGGGGTGCAGAATGAACGTAGGGTGGATGTAGGGGTGCAGAATGGCGGTATGTAGGGTACTGGGAGATGTAGGGGTGCAGAATGTGGGGGATTCAGAATGTAGGGTACTGGGGAGATGTAGGGGTGCAGAATGTGGAGGATTCAGAATGTAGGGTACTGGGAGATGTAGGGGTGCAGAATGTGGGGGATTCAGAATGTAGGGTACTGGGAGATGTAGGGGTGCAGAATGTGGGGGATTCAGAATGTAGGGTACTGGGAGATGTAGGGGTGCAGAATGTGGGGGATTCAGAATGTAGGGTACTGGGAGATGTAGGGGTGCAGAATGTGGAGGATTCAGAATGTAGGGTACTGGGAGATGTAGGGGTGCAGAATGTGGAGGATTCAGAATGTAGGGTACTGGGAGATGTAGGGGTGCAGAATGTGGGGGATTCAGAATGTAGGGGTACTGGGAGATGTAGGGGGTGCAGAATGTGGGGGATTCAGAATGTAGGGTACTGGGAGATGTAGGGGTGCAGAATGTGGGGGATTCAGAATGTAGGGTACTGGGAGATGTAGGGGGTGCAGAATGTGGAGGATTCAGAATGTAGGGTACTGGGAGATGTAGGGGTGCAGAATGTGGAGGATTCAGAATGTAGGGTACTGGAGATGTAGGGGTGCAGAATGTGGGGGATTCAGAATGTAGGGTACTGGGAGATGTAGGGGTGCAGAATGTGGGGGATTCAGAATGTAGGGTACTGGGAGATGTAGGGGTGCAGAATGTGGGGGATTCAGAATGTAGGGTACTGGGAGATGTAGGGGTGCAGAATGTGGGATTCAGAATGTAGGGTACTGGGAGATGTAGGGGTGCAGAATGTGGATGGATTCAGAATGTAGGGTACTGGGAGATGTAGGGGTGCAGAATGTGGGGGATTCAGAATGTAGGGTACTGGAGATGTACGGGTGCAGAATGTGGGGGATTCAGAATGTAGGGTACTGGGAGATGTAGGGGTGCAGAATGTAGGGATTAATGTAGGGAGACTGGGAGGATGTAGGGGTGCAGAATGTGGGCGGATTCAGAATGTAGGGTACTGGGAGATGTAGGGGTGCAGAATGTGGGGATTCAGAATGTAGGGTACTGGAGATGTAGGGGTGCAGAATGTGGGGGATTCAGAATGTAGGGTACTGGGAGATGTAGGGGTGCAGAATGTGGGGGATTCAGAATGTAGGGTACTGGGAGATGTAGGGGTGCAGAATGTGGGGGATTCAGAATGTAGGGTACTGGGAGATGTAGGGGGTGCAGAATGTGGCGGATTCAGAATGTAGGGTACTGGGAGATGTAGGGGTGCAGAATGTGGGTAGATTCAGAATGTAGGGTACTGGGAGATGTAGGGGTGCAGAATGTGGGGGATTCAGAATGTAGGGTACTGGGAGATGTAGGGGTGCAGAATGTGGCAGATTCAGAATGTAGGGTACTGGGAGATGTAGGGGGTGCAGAATGTGATGGGCAGATTCAGAATGTAGGGTACTGGGAGATGTAGGGGTGCAGAATGTGGGGATTCAGAATGTAGGGTACTGGGAGATGTAGGGGTGCAGAATGTGGCGGATTCAGAATGTAGGGTATACTGGTCAATGTAGGTAGATGTGGGGTGCAGAATGTAGGGGACTGGAGATGTAGGGGTGCAGAAATGATTCAGAATGGTACTGGGAGATGTAGGGGTGCAGAATGTGGGATTCAGAATGTAGGGTACTGGGAGATGTAGGGGTGCAGATTCAGAATGTAGGGTACTGGGAGATGTAGGGGTGCAGAATGTGGAGGATTCAGAATGTAGGGTACTGGGAGATGTAGGGGTGCAGAATGTGGAGGATTCAGAATGTAGGGTACTGGGAGATGTAGGGGTGCAGAATGTGGCGGATTCAGAATGTAGGGTACTGGGAGATGTAGGGGTGCAGAATGTGGGGGATTCAGAATGTAGGGTACTGGGAGATGTAGGGGTGCAGAATGTGGCGGATTCAGAATGTAGGGTACTGGGGAGAGGTAGGGGTGCAGAATGTGGGAGGGATTCAGAATGTAGGGTACTGGAAGATGTAGGGGTGCAGAATGTGGGGGATACAGAATGTAGGGTACTGGGAGATGTAGGAGGGCAGAATGTGGAGGATTCAGAATGTAGGGTACTGGGAGATGTAGGGGTGCAGAATGTGGGGATTCAGAATGTAGGGTACTGGGAGATGTAGGGGTGCAGAATGTGGGGGATTCAGAAATGTAGGGGGGGAGATGTAGGGGTGCAGAATGGGGGAGATTCAGAATGTAGGGTACTGGGAGATGTAGGGGTGCAGAATGTGGGGGATTCAGAATGTAGGGTACTGGGAATGTAGGGTGGGAGATGTAGGGGTGCAGAATGTGGGAGGATTCAGAATGTAGGGTACTGGGAGATGTAGGGGTGCAGAATGTGGGGGATTCAGAATGTAGGGTACTGGGAGATGTAGGGGTGCAGAATGTGGGGGATTCAGAATGTAGGGTACTGGGAGATGTAGGGGTGCAGAATGTGGGGGATTCAGAATGTAGGGTACTGGGAGATGTAGGGGTGCAGAATGTGGGGCAGAATGTAGGGTACTGGGAGATGTAGGGGGTGCAGATGTAGGGTACTGGGAGATGTAGGGGTGCAGAATGTAGGGTACTGGGAGATGTAGGGGGTGCAGAATGTGGGGGATTCAGAATGTAGGGTACTGGGAGATGTAGGAGGTGCAGAATGTGGGGGATTCAGAATGTAGGGTACTGGGAGATGTAGGGGTGCAGAATGTGGGAAGATTCAGAATGTAGGGTACTGGGAGATGTAGGGGTGCAGAATGTGGGGATTCAGAATGTAGGGTACTGGGAGATGTAGGGGGCAGCAGGAATGTGGGGGATTCAGAATGTAGGGTACTGGGAGATGTAGGAGGTGCAGAATAGGGGGATTCAGAATGTAGGGTACTGGGAGATGTAGGGGTGCAGAATGTGGGGGATTCAGAATGTAGGTTACTGGGAGATGTAGGGGGTGCAGAATGTGGGGGATTCAGAATGTAGGGTACTGGGAGATGTAGGGGTGCAGAATGTAGGGTACTGGGGAGATGTAGGGGGATTCAGAATGTAGGGTACTGGGAGATGTAGGGGGTGCAGAATGTAGGGTACTCAGAAATGTAGGGAGATGTAGGGGTGCAGAATGTAGGGTATGGGAGATGTAGGATTCAGAATGTAGGGTACTGGGGGAGATGTAGGGGTGGGAATGTAGGGGATTCAGAATGTAGGGGTAACTGGGAGATGTAGGGGTGCAGAATGTGAGGGGATTCAGAATGTAGGGTACTGGGAGATGTAGGGGTGCAGAATGTAGGGTCTGGGAGATGTAGGGGTGCAGAATGTGGGGTGCAGAATGTAGGGTACTGGGAGATGTAGGGGTGCAGAATGTGGAGGATTCAGAATGTAGGGTACTGGGAGATGTAGGGGTGCAGAATGTGGAGGATTCAGAATGTAGGGTACTGGGAGATGTAGGGGTGCAGAATGTGGAGGATTCAGAATGTAGGGTACTGGAGATGATGTATGGGGATGCAGAATGTAGGGTACTGGGAGATGTAGGGGTGCAGAATGTAGGGTACTGGGAGATGTAGGGGTGCAGAATGTGGGGGAGTTGGGGCTGCACAGGTTGCATAGCGAAGTGTAATGGATGCAGGGGGTGCTCAATGGGGGGTAGTAGGGGATGCAGGGTGTGGGTACAGGGGAGTGGGGGAATGCAGAGTAATGTGTAAAATGGGGGTTCAGGGGGGTGGGGTCAGAATGTGGGGGATGCAGGAGGTGGGGGTACTGGGAGATTCTGGGGGAGTGTGGTACAGAATGTGGAGTAGTGGGGGTGCAGAATGAGATGTAATGGGGGATGCAGGGGGTGCAGCATGATGGGTAGTCGGGGATACAGGATGTGGGGTACTGGGGGATGCAAAATTAGGTGTTCAATTGGGGATTCAGGGGGGGCAGAATGTGAGAAATGCAGGGGAGTGCAGAGTGTGGGATAATGAAGGTTCAGGGGGTACAAAGTGAGGTGTAATTGAGGTTCAGAATTTGGGCTAGTAGGAGGTGCAGGTGGCACAGAGTGAGGTGTAAAGTGGATGCAGAAGGAGTAGTGGGGGACACCGGCAGTGCAGCATGAGATGTAATGGGGGCAAAGCACGAGTAACAAAGGTTGCAGAGAGTGCTGAGTGAGGTGCATTGGGGGATGCAGGGGCTGCAGATAATGGGGTAGTGAGTAATGCAAGAGTTGCAGAGAGTCCGGGTAGTTGGCGATGCAGGGGGTGCAGAGTGTTGGGGTAGTTGGGGATGCAGGGGGTGCAGAGTGTTGGGGTAGTTGGGGATGCAGGGGTGCAGAGTGTTGGGGTAGTTGGGGATTGCAAGAGTTGCAGAATGTTGGGGTAGTTGGGGATGCAGGGGGTGCAGAGTGTAGGGGTAGTTGGGGATGCAGGGGGTGCAGAATGTTTGGGGTAGTTGGGGATGCAGGGGGTGCAGAGTGTTGGGGTAGTTGGGGGGATGCAAGAGTTGCAGAATGTTGGGGTAGTTGGTGATGCAGGGGGTGCAGAATGTTGGGGATGCAGGGGGTGCAGAGTGTTAGGTTGGGGATGCAGGGGGTGCAGAGTGTAGGGGTAGTTGGGGAGCTGCAGGGGTGCAGAAGGTTGGGGGATGCAGGGGGTGCAGATGTTGTTGGGGTAGTTGGGGATGCAGGGGGTGCAGAATGTTGGGGATAGTTGGGGATGCAGGGGGTGCAGAGTGTTGGGGTAGTTGGGGGTGCAGGGTGCAGAGTGTTGGGGTAGTGTTGGGGATGCAGGTGGTGCAGATGTTGGGGTAGTTTGGGATGCAGGGGGTGCAGAATGTTGGGGTAGTTGGGGATGCAGGGGGGTGCAGAATGTTGGGGTAGTTGGGGATGCAGGGGGTGCAGAGTGTTGGGGTAGTTGGGGATCAGTGTTGGGGTAGTTGGGGGTGCAGAGTGTTGGGGTAGTTGGGGGATCAGTGTTGGGGTAGTTGGGGATGCAGAATGTTGGGGTAATTGGGGGATTGCAGGGGGTGCAGAATGTTGGGGTAGTTGGGGATGCAGGGGGTGCAGAATGTTGGGGTAAGGGATGCAGGGGGTGCAGAATGTTATGGTAGTTGGGGATGCAGGGGGTGCAGAATGTTGGGGATGCAGGGGGTGCAGAGTGTTAGGGTAGTTGGGGATGCAGGGGGTGCAGAGTGTTGGGGTAGTTGGGGATGCAGGGGTGCAGAGTGTTGTTGGGGTAGTTGGGGGTGCAGAGTGTTGGGGTAGTTGGGGATGCAGGTGGTGCAGAATGTTGGCGTAGTTGGGGATGCAGGGGTGCAGAGTGTTGGGGTAGTTGGGGGTGCAGAGTGTTGGGGTAGTTGGGGATCAGTGTTGGGGTAGTTGGGGGTGCAGAGTGTTGGGGTAGTTGGGGGATCAGTGTTGGGGCAGTGGGGATGCAGGGGGTGCAGAATGTTTGGGTAGTTGGGGGTGCAGAGTGTTGGGGTAGTTGGGGGATCAGTGTTGGGGTAGTTGGGGGTGCAGAGTGTTTGGGGTAGTTGGGGGATCAGTGTTGGGGTAGTTGGGGGTGCAGAGTGTTGGGGTAGTTGGGGGTGCAGAGTGTTGGGGTAGTTGGGGATGCAGGTGGTGCAGAATGTTGGGGTAGTTGGGGATGCAGGGGTGCAGAGTGTTGGGGTAGTTGGGGGTGCAGAGTGTTGGGGTAGTTGGGGATGCAGGTGGTGCAGAATGTTGGGGTAGTTGGGGATGCAGAGTGTTGGGGTAGTTGGGGGTGCAGAGTGTTGGGGTAGTTGGGGATCAGTGTTGGGGTAGTTGGGGGTGCAGAGTGTTGGGGTAGTTGGGGGATCAGTGTTGGGGCAGTTGGGGATGCAGAATGTTGGGGTAGTTGGGGGTGCAGAGTGTTGGGGTAGTTGGGGGTGCAGAGTGTTGGGGTAGTTAGGGATGCAGGGGGTGCAGAGTGTTGGGGTAGTTGGGGGTGCAGAGTGTTGGGGTAGTTGGGGATGCAGGTGGTGCAGAATGTTGGGGTAGTTGGGGATGCAGGGGTGCAGAGTGTTGGGGTAGTTGGGGGTGCAGAGTGTTGGGGTAGTTGGGGATCAGTGTTGGGGTAGTTGGGGGTGCAGAGTGTTGGGGTAGTTGGGGGATCAGTGTTGGGGCAGTTGGGGATGCAGGGGGTGCAGAATGTTGGGGTAGTTGGGGGTGCAGAGTGTTGGGGTAGTTGGGGGATCAGTGTTGGGGTAGTTGGGGGTTCAGAGTGTTGGGGTAGTTGGGGGATCAGTGTTGGGGTAGTTGGGGGTGCAGAGTGTTTGGGGTAGTTGGGGGTGCAGAGTGTTGGGGTAGTTGGGGATGCAGGGGTGCAGAGTGTTGGGGTAGTTGGGGGTGCAGAGTGTTGGGGTAGTTGGGGATGCAGGTGGTGCAGAATGTTGGGGTAGTTGGGGATGCAGAGTGTTGGGGTAGTTGGGGGTGCAGAGTGTTGGGGTAGTTGGGGATCAGTGTTGGGGTAGTTGGGGGTGCAGAGTGTTGGGGTAGTTGGGGGATCAGTGTTGGGGCAGTTGGGGATGCAGGGGGGTGCAGAATGTTGGGGTAGTTGGGGGTGCAGAGTGTTGGGGGTAGTTGGGGGTGCAGAGTGTTGGGGTAGTTAGGGATGCAGGGGGTGCAGAGTGTTGGGGTAGTTGGGGGATCAGTGTTGGGGCAGTTGGGGATGCAGGGGGTGCAGAGTGTTGGGGTAGTTGGGGGTGCAGAGTGTTGGGGTAGTTAGGGATGCAGGGGGTGCAGAGTGTTGGGGTAGTTGGGGGTGCAGAGTGTTGGGGTAGTTGGGGGTGCAGAGTGTTGGGGTAGTTAGGGATACAGGGGGTGCAGAGTGTTGGGGTAGTTGGGGGTGCAGAGTGTTGGGGTAGTTGGGGGTGCAGAATGTTGGGGTAGTTGGGGGTGCAGAGTGTTGGGGTAGTTGGGGATGCAGGTGGTGCAGAATGTTGGGGTAGTTGGGGATGCAGAGTGTTGGGGTAGTTGGGGATCAGTGTTGGGGTAGTTGGGGGTGCAGAGTGTTGGGGTAGTTGGGGGATCAGTGTTGGGGCAGTTGGGGATGCAGGGGGTGCAGAGTGTTGGGGTAGTTGGGGGTGCAGAGTGTTGGGGTAGTTGGGGATGCAGAATGTTGGGGTAGTTGGGGGTGCAGAATGTTGGGGTAGTTGGGGGTGCAGAGTGTGGTGTAATCGGGGTACAGAGAGTGTGGAGGGGGATGCAGGGGATTCAGAGGTTGCAGGGTGGAGGAGCGTATATGCGGAGACACTGGGGAAGAGTCCCCCGTCAGGCAGGCTGTACAGATCTCCATGATCTCTCCTGGCATCCCTGGCCACACCCCCGGCCCGCCCCTTCTCCGGGAAGAATCCGGGGACAACAATGACGACAAGAGGCAGATCCGCTGCATAGCAATGTTGGATTTTATTCTTGGTTTTGTACAAAATAGACATTTGTGAGATGCCGAGCAGCTAGTACACGCTAACAAAGCACACGTCACATAGAAGTGGGCGGGTCCTCTATATACACAGCTCATGCCATTATTAGTGTGAGGTTTTCTTTTTTTTTTTCTCTTTTTGTTTGTTTTTAGGTCAGTGCGGTTCAGCTTCCATATTGGGGATGAGAGGAGCATCCAGTCAATGGGACTCCGGGAGATTCTCCATAGAACATTCCTCCGAGTCGTGTAGAAAGATGAGGTTATAGAAACTTTCAGTCCACACCTGTCATGCTGGGAATCTTGACATTCACAAAAAAAAAAAAAAAAAAAAAAGAAAGAGGCATCCCAATGTAAGGTCATGGAAGCCAGCTGGAAGGATGAAGGGATTCTTTTCAGTTCCAGCGCTGGGATATTGCTAACTGTATTTTTCGACTCTCAGCTTTTACATACATGGGCTGAGTTTCAAGCGATCGTAAATAATCTCTGTATTTATAAAGCATGCTACTATTTTTTTTTTTTTTACCCCTCCCCCCAATATAAAAACGACGACGGAAAAAAAGGGGAACGCCCTTTTCAATTTCTACGTCATGGAAGATTATTGCATTTATGCAAAAAAAAAAAAAAAAAAAAAAGGACACGAATGTGCATAGGATTTCTGTACCGATCTCAATTGATGTTGTCACCTTTCCGGTGACGTTTTCAGCGCATTCCCTGGAATGAGACCGTCCAATGACAACCATTGTAGATCCCGGCTGCCATGATGGCCGACAGCCTTCTCCAGAGCGGCCCTTCCAAGGACATTTCTGTGCAGGGGCGGACTGACCATTCAGTCACTCGGGCTCTGCCCGAGGGCCCGGGGTCAGTAAGGGGCCCCATGAGATGCCACTGGTACCTTTTTTAAAGGCTTTTTTTTGAGTGTGGGCAAGGACACCGGGGCCCCATGATCCCCTATTGCCCGGGGGCCCAATGAGTTGTCAGTCCGCCCGTTTCTGTATCGAAAGATTTTATTCGTTAGTCAGTTTGATACAAGTTATAAAAATTTCCAATTTATTTGGCAAAAATATATACTTTCAGCAGCAACTTCTTTCCCCGGAAATAGTTGCCTGACTCTCAGGTGAGAGTCGGGTCTACCATGACCATTTTCAGATTCTCCTCCTACAATTCTCTCTTCTGCATCGGTTTTCCTCCAGTCCTTCAAGATCACCCACCCCCTGAGGGCTTCCAGATTCTGGTAAGTCATCCCTAGACACCCCGCGAGCACTGGCCTAGGGTTGTGGGGAAGGGGCCCTTGTCCTCATCAACATGGGGCCAAGGTACTCTACGGGGGGGTGCCCCTGTCTACCAAAGCACCCCACCATATCAAGGGCATGTGGCCTGGTATGGTTCAATAGGGGGGGGGGTGCTCACTCATCCCCCTCCTTTAGTTTGATTTCCCCAACCTCACTAGCACCAGGAACTCTTTGGGGTGCAGAGTGTTGTGAGGCCATACATGGTTCCAATTCCGAACGATTTTCAGACGAAAATCGGACCTAAGAATAATCGGCCGATTTTCACTCTGTTAGTGGGGCAATGGCATCGGCCGATTTTCGTGGTTCCTCCCCATTTCGTTTATTGGGCATGCTGGAAAATTTGTGAAAAATGGGCTATTTATGAAATCATTGGTGGCACCATTGGATTACAGAATGAATGAAAAATCGTTCGGAATTCGAACCGCGTATGGCCTGCATTGGGGTAGTTGGGGAAGTATGGAATGCAGAGTGTTGGGTTAGTTGGGGATGCAGCGTGTTGAGTTAGTTGGGGTAGTTGGGGGCGCAGAATGTTGAGGTAGTTGGGGATGCAGAGAGTTGGGTTAGTTGGGGATGCAGGGGGCGCAGAGTGTTGGGGTAGTTGGGGATGCAGGGGGCGCAGAGTGTTGGGTTATTTGGGGATGCAAGGGGTGCAGAGTGTTGGGGTAGTTGAAGATGCAGGGGCGCGCAGAGTGTTGGGGTAGTTGAAGATGCAGGGGGTGCAGAGTGTTGGGGTAGTTGGGGATGCAGAGTGTTGGGTTAGTTGGGGATGCAGGGGGCGCAGAGTGTTGGGGTAGTTGGGGATGCTGGGGGCGCAGAGTGTTGGGGTAGTTGAAGATGCAGGGGGGTGCAGAGTGTTGTTGTAGTTGGGGATGCAGGGGGCGCAGAGTGGGGATGTTGGGGATGCAGGGGGCACAGAGAGTTGGGGTAGTTGGGGATGCAGGGGGCGCAGAGTGTTGGGGTAGTTGGGGATGCAGAATGTTTGGGTAGTTGGGGATGCAGGGGATGCAGAATGTTGGGGTAGTTGGGGATGCAGGGGCACACAGAATGTTGGGGTAGTTGGGGATGCAGGGGGCGCAGAATGTTGGGGTAGTTGGGGATGCAGGGGGCGCAGAGTGTTGGGGTAGTTGGGGATGCAGGGGGCGCAGAGTGTTAAGGTAGTTGGGGGTGGAGAATGTTGGGGTAGTTGGGGATGCAGGGGCGCAGAGAGTTGGGGTAGTTGGGGATGCAGGGGGTGCAGAGTGTAGGGGTAGGGGATGCAGGGGGCGCAGAATGTTGGGGTAGTTGGGGATGCAGGGGGCGCAGAATGTTGGGGTAGTTGGGGATGCAGGGGGCGCAGAATGTTGGGGTAGTTGGGGATGCAGGGGGCGCAGAGTGTTGGGGTAGTTGGGGATGCAGGGGGCGCAGAGTGTTAAGGTAGTTGGGGGTGGAGAATGTTGGGGTAGTTGGGGATGCAGGGGGCGCAGAGAGTTGGGGTAGTTGGGGATGCAGGGGGCGCAGAGTGTGTTTGGGGTAGTTGGGGATGCAGGGGGTCTCACCAGTGCTCTATGACTATCCTGTTCCCGGCCCAGCTCGACTCCCCTCCCTCCCCTTCTTCTCCCCTCCCCCTCTCCCTCATCTCTCTTCCTCTTCTTCATTGATGTGACCACAGGGAAGTCAGGGAATAGTGGTGCTGAGAGGATGGGAGTGGGCACCCTCTAGTGGTTGGAGACTGGAAGGACAGGTTGTGCTGACTCGCTCCCCTGCCGCTCTACCTCCTGCTCCGTGGCCAGCAGCAGGCCACGGACCAGGGGGGTGGGCGGGGGTTTGGGGGGGTCTCCTGTGCTAAAGCACTATGTGTCGCCCACAATTGTCATGGCTTCCTGTGTGTCGGTATAGTTGCTCGCACTCTTCATTGGGAGAGCGTGTGACAGGGTGACAATGCAGGAGCAAAACTGGGAGACAGCGTTGTCACCCTATAACAGGAAGTGCTTGGACAGAGACCTTCATGGCAGGATCACCAAGGAGTGTATTTGTTTCAAAAAATGTGCATAGCTATTGGTCCAGTGAAACCTCTGGGACATTCGCTCTGTGCCAACGGAGCAAAACTGAATGTTCCCCTTCTATTTCCTCTACAGGTGGAATGTTACCCCTTCATAAAAGAAAAAAATCCAAAAAAAAATCGAGTGATCTGGGAAAATACCACATTATGGCCACTAGATGGAGCTGGAGAATCTAAGAAAACAAGTGTGATCCTCTGCTCCATCTAGTGGCCATAATGCAGTATTTCATGAAGGAATAAACCTTCACCCTGTAATGGGAATCGAGGGAGAGATCGATCGATTGCACCCGATTCGCACAGAACAAATGCTGGAGGAAGAGCTATGCTGTGAATTGCAGGGAGGATCCCATTGGTTGTAAGAGCATTCCATATTATTTCTATGATGGGGGGCCGAAGTTACCATTCTGATCCCCTGACCACCTATGTGAAGCCGTCACGGAAGATCCGAGAACTGCCGGTGCTGAGATATTCATTGGATATCATATATCTGTGGAGCGAACGTCTCACAATCTGCCAACTCACCCCCTATAATGCCCATAATGGGTGTAATCTGTGTATTTCCTGTGATCCACAGCGACATCTAGTGGCCACAATGTGGTATTTCCCCGGCTAAGGCGCTTCAGGAAAATACCTCATTCTGCCAGCAGATGGAGCTGTCCATCGTAGGAAAGTACTAAGACACGTGGCAGGGGTTGTGTGCGACCTCTTACATTCTTCCTTTGGCTACCAGTACCACTTGCTACTAAAATAGGATTTTTTTTTTGGTATGGTGCATTGGAGGAAAGCAACTCCCGACACGTGCGGTTCATTTCATTCCGATTCGAAATTCAGACGAATTTTCCGCTATTCGGAGATTCGCAATTCCAATAGTAACGAATTTAAACGAATCTGAAACAACAAAACGAAATTCGTCCGACGTTCAAAATCGATTGGAATTCAAAAACAAATTTGAGAAAAAAAAATTTAATTTGAACTAGAAGACAAGAATAGCATGAAATAGAATAGAAAATAAAGGAATAGAATAGAAAAGAATAGAGGAAAAAAAAGAACAAAATAGAAAATAAAAGAATAGAATAAAAAAGAATAGAGTAAAACAGAAATAAAATAGAACAGGAAATAAAGGAATAGAATAGAATAGAGGAACATTTAGCAGAATATAAAATAAAAGAATAGAACAGAATACAAATGAAAAGAATAGAATGGAAAAGAATAGAGTAAAACAGAACAAAATAGAATAGAAAATAAAGGAATAGAATGGATTAGAAAAGAATAGAGTAAAAAAGAACAGAATAGAAAATAAAAGAATAGAAATAAAAAATAATAGAGTAAAACAGAACAAAATAGAAAATGAAAGAATAAAAAAGAATAGAATCAATTTAGAATAGAATAGAAGATATTAGAATAGGATAGAAAATCAAAGAATAGAATAGAAAAGAACAGAAAATATTAGAATAGAGAATCAAAGAATAGAATAAAAAAGAATAGCATTGAAAAGATTTAAATAGAAAATCAAGAATAGAATAGAAAAAACAATGGAACAGAAGGAATATAACTGTCTTCTGAAATTTGAATGTTGAATAGAACAAATTCAATAATGGAAAATAAAAGAATAGAACAGAATACAAAAGAAAAGAATAGAGTAAAACAGAACAAAATAGAATAGAAAATAAAAGAATAGAGTAGAATAGAATCAATTAGAATAGAATAGAAAACATTAGAAAAGGATAGAAAATCAAAGAATAGAATAGAAAAGAACATAAAATATTAGAATAGAGGATCAAAGATTAGAATTGAAAAGATTTAAATAGAAAATCAAGAATAGGCTAGAAAAACAATAGCATAGAATAGAATAGATTGAATATAAATGATTTCCGAAATTTGAATTTTGAATAGAACAGAACACAAAAGAATAGATGAGAAAATAATAGAGTACAACAAAATAGAATAGAATATAAAGGAATAGAAAAGAATGAAATCAATTAGAATAGAAAAAATTAGAATAGGATAGAAAATCAAAGAATAGAATAGAAAAAGAAAGAAAATATTAGAATAGAGAATCAGAGAACAGAATAGAAAAGATTTAAATAGAAAATCAAGAATAGAATAGAAAAAATATAACTGTCTGCCGAAATTTGAATTTTGAAGAGAACACATTCAATAATAGAAAATAAAAGAATAGAATAGAAAAGAATAGTTTTAAACGGAACAGAATAGAATAGAAAATAAAGGAATAGAATAGTAAAGAATATAATCTAAGTTTATAGAACCAAAATCGCAACTTTTTGCTTTAAAAAAAGTCCCCGCCCCTTTCCAAAAAACGCACCGGGGTGAAAACGCGGAGATGTGAACGTGTCCCACAGGAAATCATGTTACATGGACTGCGCTGTGTTTCTGCAAACGTTGATGAAAACGCAGAGGTGTGAGCCCGGGGTGAGTCATTCAACCTACTTTCCCGCAGACGCCCATTTGGGACAGCTTCTGGTAAGCTTCGGTTTGCACTGCTGCGACTCTGCCACTTTCAGTGCGACTTGATGCCACTTCCAGTGTGACTCTGCAGTGCGACTTGATGCCACTTCCAGTGTGACTCTGCAGTGCGACTTGATGCCACTTCCAGTGTGACTCTGCAGTGCGACTTGATGCCACTTCCAGTGTGACTCTGCAGTGCGACTTGATGCCACTTCCAGTGTGACTCTGCAGTGCGACTTGATGCCACTTCCAGTGTGACTCTGCAGTGCGACTTGATGCCACTTCCAGTGTGACTCTGCAGTGCGACTTGATGCCACTTCCAGTGTGACTCTGCAGTGCGACTTGATGCCACTTCCAGTGTGACTCTGCAGTGCGACTTGATGCCACTTCCAGTGTGACTCTGCAGTGCGACTTGATGCCACTTCCAGTGTGACTTTGGCTTTTGTGAAAAAAAAAACCTTCTGAAGTCGGATGTTGCATCAAAGTCGCACAGATGAAGACCCTCCTTGCTGCTTTTGTGATTTCTGCATTGCAGTCTATGGACTGGAGTCGCACCGAAGACGCAGAAAAGTAGCGCTGGAACTATGAATATGTTTTGACTCACAATGGAAGTCGCATCCAGTCCCATGATATTCAGTCACGTGATAAGTCGCATCAGTGTGAACCGAGGCTACACACAACACACATCAAGGGACAGAAGTGCGCTTTGTGGGCGTGGCCCCCCGCAGGTCACACCTACTCATTATCATATACATGTCACAAACACCTCGCTAGCCAATCCTGACATTCTAAGGTGAGAAACAACAAAATCTGATGACAGAAGAAACATTGTTTCGGGATTCAAAGAATTTTTTGGTCACATGACCTGCAGAATTCTAAAATGCAGTACGGCGATGCAGGCGTGTTGCAGGTACAAATGAGGCGGTATCATCTCGGCTCGATTCCCCGGCTGCTGTCTCATTACATTTCCCAGCATGCCTTGCGAGCCTAGGCTGGGTTTATTATGTTCACATTTGCATTGAAGTCACTAGGGGCCGTTTTTGCATTGAAGTCTACGGGGATGTGATTTTGCATTAAAGTCTATGGGATGCAATTTTGCTTTGACATCACTAGGGGGCACTTTTGCATTAAAGTCTATGGGAACGTGATTTAGCCTGAAAGTCTATTGGACGCGATTTTACATTGAAGACACTAGGGGCGTTTTTGCATGAAAGTCTATGGGAAGTGACTTTGCATGAAAATCGATGGGGCTTGATTTTGAATTGAAGTCACTAGTGGGTGGTTTTGCATTGAAGTCTATGTGGATGTGGTTTTGCAATTAAGTCACTAAAGGACGTTTTTGCAAAAAAAGTCTATAAGGAGGCGCAATTTTGCATTTAAGTCGCTAGGGGACATTTTTGTATGAAAGTCTATGGGACGTGTTTTTGCATGAAAGTCTATTGGACGCGATTTTACATTGAAGACACTAGGGGCGTTTTTGCATGAAAGTCTATGGGAAGTGACTTTGCATGAAAATCGATGGGGCTTGATTTTGAATTGAAGTCACTAGTGGGTGGTTTTGCATTGAAGTCTATGTGGATGTGGTTTTGCAATTAAGTCACTAAAGGACGTTTTTGCAAAAAAAGTCTATAAGGAGGCGCAATTTTGCATTTAAGTCGCTAGGGGACATTTTTGTATGAAAGTCTATGGGACGTGTTTTTGCATGAAAGTCTATGGGAAGCAATTTTGCATGAAAGTCTATGGGACACGACTTTGCATGTGAGTTGCCTGACACATTTATTTTATAATAGAACAGAGAAGCCATTATCGGCACCTTGCCTTTGGTCTGCACTATAGAGGGCTCGAGGCTCTGCAGCAAGCAGGGGGCACTGTAGGAGGCTGAGTGGCACTATGGGAAGTTGGGGGGCATTGTGAAGGTTGAAGGCTCCCTGGGGCCAGAGGGTACTGTGGGCCACTATGGGAGGTTGAGGGACACTATGGGAGCTGGTCTGCACTATAAAGGGCTGGAGGCTCTGCAGCAAGCTGGGGGGCACTGTGGGAAGTTTGGTGGGCATTGTGGAGGTTGAAGGCTCTCAGGGGGCCTGTGGGCCACTATTGGAAGTTGGGGGGCATTGTGGAGGTTGAAGGCTCTCAGGGGGCCTGTGTGCCACTATGGGAGGTTGGGGGGCATTGTGGAGGTTGAAGGCTCTCAGGGGGCCTGTGGGCCACTATTGGAAGTTGGGGGGCATTGTGGAGGTTGAAGGCTCTCAGGGGGCCTGTGGGCCACTATTGGAAGTTGGGGGGCATTGTGGAGGTTGAAGGCTCTCAGGGGGCCTGTGGGCCACTATTGGAAGTTGGGGGGCATTGTGGAGGTTGAAGGCTCTCAGGGGGCCTGTGTGCCACTATGGGAGTTGGGGGGCATTGTGGAGGTTGAAGGCTCTCAGGGGGCCTGTGTGCCACTATGGGAGGTTGGGGAGCATTGTGGAGGTTGAAGGCTCTCTGGGACTAGGGGGCAATGTGGGCCACTATGGGAGGTTGAGGGACACTATAGAGGGCTGGGGCCTCTGCACCAAGCCGAGGGGCACTGTAGGAGGCTGAGTGACACTGTGGGAAGTTTGGTGGGCATTGTGAAGGTTGAAGGCTCTCAGGGTGCACTGTGGGCCACTATGGGAGGTTGGGGGACACTATGGGAGGTTAGGGGGGACTATGGGAACTGGTCTGCATTATAGAAGGCTGGAGGCTCTTCAGCAAGCTGAGGGCACTGTAGGAGGCTGAGTGGCACTGTGGAACGTTTGGTAGGCATTGTGGAGGTTGAAGGCTCTCAGGGGGCACTGTGGGAGGTTGGGGGGCACTATGGGAGCCGCTCTGCACTATAAAGGTCTGGAGGCTCTGTAGCAAACTGAGGGGCACTGTAGGAGGCTGAGTGGCACTGTGGGAGGTTGGGGGGCACTGTGGGAGGCTGGGTTGCACTGTAGGAGGTTGGGGGGCACTGTGGGAGGCTGGGTGGCACTGTAGGAGGTTGGGGGGCACTGTGGGAGGTTGGGGGGCACTGTAGGAGGTTGGGGGGCACTGTGGGAGGCTGGGTGGCACTGTAGGAGGTTGGGGGGCACTGTGGGAGGCTGGGGGGCACTGTGGGAGGTTGGGGGGCACTGTGGGAGGCTAAGTGGCACTGTAGGAGGTTGGGGGGCACTGTGGGAGGTTGGGGGGCACTGTGGGAGGTTGGGGGGCACTGTGGGAGGTTGGGGGACACTGTGGGACACTTGGCTGAGTGGCACAGTGGGAGGCTGGGGGGCACTGTGGGAGGTTGGGGGGCACTGTGGGAGGTTGGGGGGCACTGTGGACGGTTAAGGGACCTCTGTTTTTCTGGAAGCCCATGAGAGTGGAGGCCACGGGCCGCTGATGCCTGACTTTGCACGCCTTCCTCCTGGTCTCCTGGGTCCAACGGTCACCCCACCAGAAGTCATAATTCAGCTAAATGTAGGGACTGGAAGGCTAACAATCCAATGGCTTCTCATATCTCTTGGGGAATCCCGCTCAGAAAACCCCCCCCCTGCACCCGCGTTCCCAGCTCCGCCCCAATGCCACACCCATCATAAGAGCGTCTCACTCCCTACTAGAGCTTGAATCGGTTTTATAACAAGAAAGCAGCCGGAAGTGCAAATCTGTGACCCGATACCAACCAACCCGAATCGAGATATCAGTTTTGGGGGGGCGGACTGGCCCTTTAAATAGATTCTGTCTATCTCCAGGCCAGGGGCGGACTGACAACTCATGGGGCCCCCGGGCAATAGGGGATCATGGGGCCCCTGTGTCCTTGCCCAAACTCAAAGAACACCCAAAAAAGCCTATAAAAGGCACCAGGGGCATTTCATGGGGCCCCCTACTGATCCCGGGCAACTCATGGGGCCCCCAGGCAATAGGGGATCATGGGGCCCCTGTGTCCTTGCCCACACTCAAAGAACACTCAAAAAAGCCTATAAAAGGTACCAGGGGCATTTCATGGGGCCCCCTACTGATCCCGGGCAACTCATGGGGCCCCCAGGCAATAGGGGATCATGGGGCCCCTGTGTCCTTGCCCAAACTCAAAGAACACCCAAAAAAAGCCTATAAAAGGTACCAGGGGCATTTCATGGGGCCCCCTACTAACCCCGGGCCCTCGGGCAGTGCCCGAGTGCTCGAATGGTCAGTCCGCCCCTGCTCCAGGCATGGAAAATGTATGTATTAATGGGACCCAGCAGATCCGACTGTCTGTCCTACGAGGGACCGCCGTGAATGTGCTCTGCAAGGTGCCGCAGAATCGATCGACTCCATAGAAACGAATCATCCTGATAAATATCGATACGTGGCTACAGATGCAGCAACATTGTCCACGTTTCCCCAAGAAAAGGAACATTTACGTCGCGATTTCCTGATTCTGGACAAAAACCTTCATCTCTGTAAAAGGATACAGAAGGTCCCCGTGATATATGGAAAAGAAAATAAAATCGAACGATAGTTGAACTTTTTTTTCCAAATCCAATCAGTATTCTGGACGGATCCACTAGGTGGCAGTGTGCTAACGTCGGGAAACTGGAGTTTTTGGAATCTTCGGCGGGAGGTTTCCTTTGTCCCCCCCTACCTTTTTTTTTTTTTTTTTCTTTTTTTAAGTGTTTACAACAGCCGTAAAGTAGTACAGAGATTATAATTGCATTTTAGTTTGCATCAGACACACTATTCTGTAATTGTGCAGCCAGAAGAATGTCTATTCAAAAGTGCGATCCCGAAATCCGTTCCTTCGCCGCTTTTTGCTAAATGACGTTGTCGAAGAGCTGCATGGATCTCATAATGTTTTCATCCTGCGATTGGAAACAAAAAAAAAACAAAAAACAATACAATATAACAAAATGTAACAAGTAATTGAATTGATTACCGTTCATCAGGGGTGGGCAACTGCGGCCCTCCAGCTGTTAGTGAACTACAAGTCCCATCATGCCTCTGCCTTTGGGAGTCACGCTTGTAACTGTCAGTTTTGCAATGCCTCATGGGACTTGTAGTTCTACAACAGCTGGAGGGCCACAGTTGCCCACCCCTGCCGTACATGAACCGATTTCCTCCCGCCCACGGGTCATTTAACTGCTGGCGGGCGTCACAGCCAAGCTTGATGACGTCGCGGCTTAACTTCCTGGTTTTCAGCACGCATGCTCGTCCCCTGCTGACCAGTGCTTGTAAGCAGGTTTCGGCCAGGGGCGGACTGACAACTCATGGGGCCCCCGGGCAATAGGGGATCATGGGGCCCCTGTGTCCTTGCCCACACTCAAAAAAGCCTATGAAAAATGTACCAGGGGCATCTCAAGCGGCCCCCTACTGACCCCGGGCCCTTCGGGCAGTGCCCGGGTTTCCAAATGGTCAGTCCGCCCCTGGTTTCGGCCAATAATTTTGGTTGTATACCTGCTGATCGGCTGTGGCCAATCGCAGCACAAGGTTCTGTGTTTACAAACACACAGAACTCTGTATACAGACACCTGGTTATTTCTTCTCCCTGAAATCAAATCGAAGTTCGACCATATCTGTCAGTAAAATCCTCACACATTACACTCGTTTTGGCGCACATTTAACCCCTTGGTTGCCCCTGGATGTTAACCCTTTCCCAGCCGGTATCACTAGTACAGTGACAGTGTCAGGAGTGGACTGACCATTGGGGTACTCTGGCACTGCCCGAGGGCCCAGGGTCAGTAGGTGGCCCCATGAGATGCCCCTGGTACCTTTCATAGGCTTTTTTGGGTGTGGTTTGAGTGTGGGCGAGGACACAGGGGCCCCATGATCCCCTATTGCCCGGGGGCCCCATGCGTTGTCAGTCCGCCCCTGGACAGTGTAAGGTATATCTGATCACTGTATTAGTGTTTTTAGCGACCTCTGTGTCAGTTGGTGTCCCTCCCAGCCAGGGTCTGTTAGCGCCAGATTGCCCGCCGCAGCCTTTTTACATAATGCAGAGGATTAACCCCTTAGGTTCCACAGTGAGTATAACAAGCATGCTTTACTGCATCTATAGACTGATTGTACTGCTGTGGGTTTAGTTTACTTGCTTGGCTGGTATACTAATCCCTGTAGGTTCATGTGGACGCTATAAAGCAAAAAGTTTGTGAACACCTGACCATCACACCTATATGAGCTTGTTGGACGTTGGATTCCCAAACTATGGTCAGAGTTGCCCAAGTGGAAGCAGGTGAGTAGAGCAGGTCCCCTAAGGTGCCCCGGGGTCCCCCTACATCAGTGTTTCTCAACTCCAGTCCTCATGGACCCCCAACAGGTCATGTTTTCAGGATTTCCATTATTTTGCACAGGTGATTTGATCAGTTTCACTGCCTTAGTAATTACCTCAGCTGTTTCATCTGAGGGAAATCCTGAAAACATGACCTGTTGGGGGTCCATGAGGACTGGAGTTGAGAAACACTGCCCTACATAGACCCTGAGAGTGAAGGAGTAACATCTAGCTACTGTGCTCCTGCTCTTCCCTCCCTCTTGGGGGAGGGAAGGGTGCCCCGGGGTCCCCCTACATGGACCCTGAGAGTGAAGGAGCAACATCTAGCTACCGTTTTCCTGCTCTTCCCTCCCTCTTGGGGGAGGGGAGGGTGCCCCGGGGTCCCCCTACATGGACCCTGAGAGTGAAGGAGTATCATCTAGCTACCATGCTCCTGCTCTTCCCTCCCTCTTGGGGAGGGAAGGGTGCCCCGTGGTCCCCCTACATAAACCCCGAGAGTGAAGGAGTAACATCTAGCTACCGCCGTGTTCCTGCTCTTCCCTCCCTCTTGCTGGAGGGAAGGGTGAACCGGGGTCCCCCTACATAGACCCTGAGAGTGAAGGAGTAACATCTAGCTACTGTGCTCCTTCTCTTTCCCTCCCTCTTGGGGGAGGGAAGGGTGCCCCGGGGTCCCCCTACATGGCCCCAGAGAGTGAAGGAGCAACATCTAGCTACCGTTTTCCTGCTCTTCCCTCCCTCCCTCTTGGGGGAGGGGAGGGTGCCCCGGGGTCCCCCTACATGGATCCTGAGAGTGAAGGAGTATCATCTAGCTACCATGCTCCTGCTCTTCCCTCCCTCTTGGGGGAGGGAAGGGTGCCCCGTGGTCCCCCTACATGGACCCTGAGAGTGAAGGAGTAACATCTAGCTACTGTGCTCCTTCTCTTCCCTCCCTCTTGGGGGAGGGGAGGGTGCCCCGGGGTCCCCCTACATAGACCCTGAGAGTGAAGGAGTAACATCTAGCTACTGTGCTCCTTCTCTTCCCTCCCTCTTGGGGGAGGGGAGGGTGCCCCGGGGTCCCCCTACATAGACCCTGAGAGTGAAGGAGTAACGTCTAGCTACCGTGCTCCTGCTCTTCCCTCCAGTTCATCTCAAAGGTGTCCAGTAGGGTTGAAGTATGGACTTTGTACAGGACACCTAACTTCCTCCACAACAATTCCAACTACTCATCAACAGCTTGTGGACAACTGACCACCTGTTATGAATGTAGCGCCCTCCTAGTAGGTTGCTGGTAGAAATAGTAGTCAGAGGAGCAGGATTTGATTGCTTTTGGTTATTCTGGGTCCTACTGGTTGCAGTTTCAACTACTTCCCTCTTTCCTGTAGTAGGTTCTAGAGGGTTAGAAGAGGAAGACCCTGGGTTTAATATTCATACAGCTTCAGCCAATCTCTGGTCAATGAGATGACCAGCATGGGGCTGAGGTGTGTATAAATAGTCTGGGGCCTTAAACCGATAGAATCCTTGCCCTGGAGGACAAGGCCCAGCCTGAAGGGCTGCTGCCCTTCTGGGCAGATTAGCTGAAGAATGCAGGGGTTTCAATGAAGTCCCAGCTTAGGGAGAACTGGGGGCCCTACTACTAAAGCTGCTGAGTTTTGGAGAAAGTCTGCAGAGGATCTGGCCTGGAGGGCCTGTCTGGTACCGGAAGGAGGCATCCATGTACACAAGGACACAGAGAGAAGAGGCCTGAGATAGAGAGAGATCCTAGAGACTGTAGCTGCTTAACCCTTGAAGAGACTGTTCCAGAGTTGCTGGCTTAGGGCAGCTTTCATAGTGGGAGTCCCCTAAGCTGTATGTCCTCTATCTGTTATCACAAGAGGTCTACCCTGAAGAGTTTGCTTAGTACCAGAGAGTGCCCTCTCTTTCAGTTTCCAGCACATTTGAGAATCCCAAGGCTCACCCCAAACCCAACCAAGTTTAACCAGCATTAAACTTCAAAAAAGACACTCGGGGCCTGGGTATTGTGTTCAGAGCAGGGGCGGACTGACCATTTGGAAACTCGGGCACTGCCCGAGGGCCCGGGGTCAGTAGGGGGCCCCATGAGTTGCCCCTGGTACCTTTTTCATAGGCTTTTTTGAGTTTGGCCAAGGACACAGGGGCCCCATGATCCTCTATTGCCCGGGGGCCCCATGAGTTGTCAGTCCGCCCCTGGTTCAGAGACTGGGAAAATTCTGTGTGCCTGACTGCTCGCACCCACTTGGGAATAGAACTTGGAACAAACCCGTCAGGGGTCAGTGTGCTACAGGAAGACCAAGCCAGCCTGCATGGCAGGTTGTCTGCATGAGCACCCGCACATGTGCATAATTCAGTAATAGAATTTTGCATGGCCAACATTTGTGTGTGGATATGTTCAGGTTCCTTGCAAATCGAGGTGCCAAGTGGGCCATTTAAGCCTGAGAGCTACAGTATTGTACCTACGACCTGCAATTCTGCATCGGATCCTGACCTTTTCTTACCAACCTGGTCTGAATTCCGAATCTTCTCTGGCTCTCCCCAGTCTGCTGTGGTGCTCCTGTTTTGACCCTGGCTTTGTTCTTGACTACTTCCCCTTCCCTTCTACCCTGCTGCCCGCAAGTCCATGAATTTATCATTGCCTGTTGTATTGTTACCGTCTCGCCTGGCTGTTGCCCAAATAGACTTTTTTTAGGGGAATTGACCTTGGATGGAGTAAGGGGTGCATGGGATGCCCAAGGGACTGTAAACTGAGGAAAACTTCCTAACAACTATGTACAAGTCTGCAAAGAAGGGTTTCCTCTTCTAGGAGAGCTCTCCAGCCTCTCCTGGCGTACCACCCCAGACCCCAGATAAGTCATCTTCTATCCAGCAATCTAGAGGAATCCCTGAGCGAAGGGGATTCAGTGGCTACTACTGTAAAGGCGGACAGTCCTTAGAACAGAGCGAGTCAGGTTTCCAACCCAAATGCTTTTCCCTTGTCTGGCCCAGGGGGTGCAGGATTACTCACTCAGTCCTGTGAGCCGGTGGGTTGGTAGCTGCTTTCAGGCCTTCCGCTGGACTGGCTCCACAGGCGGTCCTCGCTCTGGGGGCCGATGAGGTCTGAGTGATCCTACTTTCCAGCTTCCTGCCTGTAGGTAGGCCCCTTCCCACTGGGTCCCCTCCCCAGGCTCCTGCATCTCGTCTTCTCACTCCATCTTCCATGTGAACTCTCCTGCTGCTGAGCATGCTCAAACATAATTAAAGGCTGTCCCAACCCCATACCAAGCCTCTCCTGCCTGGGGATTGGTCAGGATCCTTTAAGACCTCACCACCACCCACTGAGTTCCAGAGACTTCTCCAAATCTCTAGATCAGTTGGAGGCATCAGTGAACTGATCTGCAGAGCTTCTCAGCCCTGATCCGAATTTGACCCCTCTGATTATCACCCAGGCTGCTACTCGGCCTTCTATTTAAAAAAAATAATAATTAGTTAGCTCCCCCCTGCTAACTAGGAGGGTGCTACATTTCTAAGAGAGGGTTTCCACCCACTCTCTTCTCTCAGTGGCCAAACAGAGCACTGGAGGAGCAAAAAGAAGATAAGAACGGGCAGGGCAAAGGTTCACTTAACCATTCACAAAATGAATATCTGTCCAGTATGGAGGTCGTAAATAGCCACATTACCTTCTGACATGATTCTATGAATTCTTCGATTGTGACTACACCATCCTTATTTCTATCCATTTTCTAGGGAAAAAGAAAGATGGACGTGTTAAATATGCAGAGCGGTATGGCAGACACAGTATAGAGAAGGCTTGGCCTGGAAGTTCACCTGGAAAAAAAGTTCTCCACGTGCTCTCTGGGTGCCTCTTCCCTCATATTCGGGTACGTGTACTTGCCCATCATGTCGTATATGGATTTCATGATGTCCATCATCTCCTACAAGAAGACAACAGAAATAGTAGCATAATAACTTCAGTGATCAAATATATATCATCTGATGTAGGTCTAGAGAGCCCCGTTCCCTTCCTGAGAACCCTGCCTCTAAATTCAAGGCACTGTGGGTCTACAGAACGCAACCTCTTCATTTTAAAAGGTGGGGCAAAGTAAAACTAATCATTGAATGGAGATTTCAGAGCAGGTTTTGGACACCAATACTGGGAAGCATTGATATTGTAGATCCAACTTTTTTTTTTTTACCACAGAGGAGCCCTTAAAATAACTATTAGGACTCAGGAACCCCTGCTAAAATCAATTCATTGGTGGTCAGTGGGAAGAATGCCCCTTACATTGGTGGTCAGTGGGAAGAATGTCCCCTTACATTGGTGGTCAGTGGGAAGAATGTCTCCTACATTGGGGGTCAGTGGGAAGAATGCCCCTTACATTGGTGGTCAGTGGGAAGAATGTCCCTTACATTGGGGGTCAGTGGGAAGAAGGTCCCTTACATTGGTGGTCAGTGGGAAGAATGTGGTAAGAATGTCCCTTACATTGGTGGTCAGTGGGAAGAATGCCCCTTACATTGGTGGTCAGTGGGAAGAATGTCCCTTACATGGGTGGTCAGTGGGAAGAATGTCCCTTACATTGGAGGTCAGTGGGAAGAATGTCCCTTACATTGGTGATCAGTACGAAGAATGTCCCTTACATTGGTGGTGATCAGTGATCAGTGGGGAAGAGTGGGAAGGTCCCTTACATTGGTGGTCAGTAGGGGAAGTGGGAATGTCCCTTACATTGGTGGTCAGTGGGGAAGAATGCCCCTTACATTGGTGATCAGTGGGAAGAATGTCCCTTACATTGGTGGTCAGTGGGAAGAATGTCCCTTAGATGCTCCTTACGTTGGTGTTCCTTACGTTGGGTCAGTGGGAAGAAGTCCCTTAATGTCTCCTTACATTGGAAGAATGTGGGGTCAGTGGGGGAAGAATGTCCTTACATTGGTGGTCAGTGGGAAGAATGCTCCCTTACATTGGAGGTCAGTGGGAAGAATGAATGTCCCTTACATTGGGGGTCAGTGGGAAGAATGCTCCTTACATTGGTGATCAGTGGGAAGAATGCTCCTTACATTGGAAGAATCAGTGGGAAGAATGTCCCTTACATTGGGGGTCAGTGGGAAGAATGTCCCTTACATTGGGGGTCAGTGGGAAGAATGCTCCTTACATTGGGGGTCAGTGGGAAGAATGTCCCTTACATTGGGGATCAGTGGGAAGAATGCTCCTTAATATGGGGGGTCAGTGGGAAGAATGTCCCTTAATTGGGGGTCAGTGGGAAAGAATGCTCCTTACAGTGGGAAGAACAATGGAGATCAGTGGGAAGAATGCTCCTTAGTGGGAAGTCAATGAGTAGAAAGAATGTTCCCTACATTACATTGGTGGTCAGAATGCCACCCTCAAAGACATTGATGTCCAACCCTGGCACTTCCAAGTAGCATGCTCCCAGAACTATGAAAGCACCGTCAGATGGGAGGTCAACCAGTCACAACTCAAGAAGTCCCTAGCAACCTCTGAAGGAATCGTTAAAAATGTCTGTTGTAGATTATAGGTTTCAGATGAAGGACCATATTTTTCATTAGGCACAGAAGATTCTGTGCCTATAGATGGCAAATGGAAGCCATGTATAAAAATTCCAAAACGGGTGCTGGACCAATAAGCTGAGAGCACAAAAACTTCAATTTCAGGTGATTATTCGGCAAGACACCGTAAAACAGCTCCTCAGAGTGACCTGCTTGTGTACTTATCCTGCTGATCAGTGGGAGCCTCTCTATTGCTATAGTCCGGATCTCCAAGCCTGACCCCTGACTGTGACCCTGTTAACAAACCTCCCTTGAGTGGACATCTAAAATCCCTGAGACTACTGCTGGGTACCACCATCTTGGATTTGCAGCAGACACAAAGCAGTTATTCCATTGACACTCTATATCAGCCTTTCTCAACCGCCTTATTCCATAGGAATCCTTGAAATCATTTTCAGGTCTCAGGGAACCCCTGCTAGGACTACTCTATTAGGAGCCATTTGGAAAATGCCCCATACATTGGTGGTGATCAGTGGGGAGCATGCCCCAGAATGCCACCCTGCAGTCATGTGCAATGTGATGTTGATACTGGAATTATGAAGATACCATCAAATGGATGCTCAGTTGGCCACAGCTCAAGGAAGTCTTGGACACCTCTTGAGGAACCCTAGGGTTCCTTGGAACTCTGGTTGAGAATGGCTGCTCTACGGTATTCCCCAGCTGCTACATAAAAGGTTATGGGGGTGGGGAGTGGAGAGGACTATGCTGTACATAGGAAGGGGGAACGTGCTAGAGAATTGACTCTCTCTTCATTTTTGTGGACGCTGGTTTGGACACTCGTACCTCTTTAGTTATGCAGCCATCTTTGTTTAGGTCGTACAAATTAAAGGCCCAGTTCAGTTTGTCGTCTATACTCCCTCGCAAGATGACTGACAATCCCGCTACAAAATCCTACAGGAGAGAGAACACCGGTCAGAGACGTGTCATAGAAACATCCAGCAATCTACTTCGTAACACCATAAAGCCGTGCAAACAGCAACACTGAGGTGCAAAGTGCGGTATCCCACCATGACCCGGCTTATTGCAGAAAAAGAAGAACCGTGATTGGCCGTTCTAGGCATTGAATTATATAAGTCTTTTCCTCAGGGGCGGACTGACAACTCATGGGGCCCCCGGGCAATAGGGGATCATGGGGCCCTTGTATCCTTGCCCAAACTAAAAAAAGCCTATGAAAAAGGTACCAGGGGCATCTTATGGGGCCCCTACTGACCCCGGGCCCTCGGGCAGTGCCCGAGTTTTCAAATGGTCAGTCCGCCCCTGGTCTTCCTAAATAAGACTGAAGGAATCCAGAACTCTGAGGTCCACCCTTCCCTTGATCCTGTGATGTCATCAATTTGCCCCGCTGCTCCCCATATGGAAGAAAAATATATTTGAAATGCTACAATTTTGTCCGTATTCAATATATTTCAAATATATTTCAATAAATAAATTATTTATATATATATATACAGTTGTGTTCACAATAATAGCAGTGTGAAAAAAAGTGAATAAAGCTGAAAATCCTTCTAATCCTTTTATTTCCATCCACACAAATGCATTGGGAACACGACACATTCTATTCCAAATCACAACATGAAGAAAAAATACATCAAATTTGTGTTGTTCCTCTAAAAAATGGAAGAAAAGTGAATATTAGACGGTTCAAAAAAATGGCCGTGTTTGTATTCTTCTTTACAAACTCAAACATTCACTATATAAAAAACTGAGAAATGTTTTGAAGATTTTGCTTTCCTTTGAATGACTTCATGAATATTTGGTTGTAGTCGCCACTGTTTCTGAGAACTGCTGTACATCTGTGTTGCATGGAGTCCCCCAACTTCTGGCCCCTGTGATCAGGTATTCCAGCCCAGGATGATTGGACCAACATTCCACAGTTCTTCTCTATTTCTTGGTTTTGCCTCAGAAACGGCATTTTTGATGTCCACTCCACAAGTT
Source organism: Staurois parvus (assembly GCA_951230385.1). Taxonomy (NCBI): domain Eukaryota; kingdom Metazoa; phylum Chordata; class Amphibia; order Anura; family Ranidae; genus Staurois; species Staurois parvus. Next base: position 212,039 of record CATNWA010016008.1, read on the forward strand.
TTCTATTGGATGAAGATCCGGGGATTGGGCTGGCCACTCCATAACGTCCATCTTGTTGGTCTGGAACCAAGATGTTGCACGTTTACTGGTGTGTTTGGGGTCGTTGTCTTGTTGGAACCCCCATTTCAAGGGCATTTCCTCTTCAGCATAGGCAGCATGACCTCTTCAAGTATTTCTGATGTATTCAAACTGATCCATGATCCCTGGTATTGCGATAAATAGGCCCAAAACACCGTAGTATGAGAAACATCCCCATATCATGATGCTTGCACCACCATGCTTCACGGTCCCTTCACAGTGTACTGTGGCTTGAATTCAGTGTTTGGGGGTCGTCTGACAAACTGTCTCCGCCCACTAGACCCAAAAAGAACAATCTTACTTTCTATACAGCCCACAAAATGTCTGCGCCATTTCTCTTTAGGCCGGTCGAATTGTGCTCTTTGGCAGATTGTAACCTCTTCAGCAAGCACAAGTCTTTTTCCCAACAGTGGGACTTTTGCGGGGACTTCTTGCAGATAGCTTGGCTTCACATAGGCGTCTTCTAATTGTAAACAGTCCCCCTCACACGATGGAACGTCACACCTTCTTTCTTTCATCTTCCTGGAGCTGATTGATTGGCTGAGTTCCGCCCATTTTGGCTATTCTTCTATCCATTTCCAATGGTAGTTTTTTGCTTTTCTTCCACGTCTTTCAGGTTTTGGTTGCCATTTTTTAAAGCATTTGCCATCATTTTAGCATGAGCAGCCGATCGTTTCTGCCTTTCTTTATATGTTTTCCCCCTCCAATCAAACTTTTTAATCAAGGTACGCTGTTCTTCTGAACAATGCCTGGGGACGGACCCATTTTCCTCAGGAATTTCAGAGAGAAATGCACTGTAACCAGCATGTCCAACATTTGCTGCCTCTTCCTTCCTTAAATAAGGGCAATAATTGCCACCTGTTTATCAAGAATGAATGACCTCACTAATAGAACTCCACACTGCTAATTATGTTTGAACACGCCCACTTTCAATGAGTGAGTTCAATGACACAGAATCTAGCAGCATGCATGTTCATGACTGTCGGGTCTGTTGGATTTCTATGACTCTACTACACCTGCTAGGAATTATTTGCCATGTAGAAATATCATTTCCACCAAAAAGTGATTGATCCGGTTTAGTGATTGTCTGACTGCTAGTATTTTGAACACAACTGTATATATATATACAGTCAGGTCCATAAATATTGGGACATGGACACAATTCTACACATTTTTGGCTCTATACACCACCACAATGGATTTGAAATGAAACGAACAAGATGTGCTTTAACTGCAGACTGTCAGCTTTAATTTGAGGGTATTTACATCCAAATCATGGTGGTACGGTGTACGGAATGACAAACAGTTTGCATATGTGGGCCTCCCACTTGTTAAGGGACCAAAAGTAATGGGGACAATGGCTTCTCAGCTGTTCCATGGCCAGGTGTATGTTATTCCACTCATTATCCCAATTACAATGAGACAGATAATCGGTCCAGAGTTCATTTGACAACGTGTGCTATTTGCATTTGGAATCTGTTGCTCGTCAAAATCTCAAGATGAGATCCAAAGAGCTGTGTCACTATCAGTGAAGCCATCATTAGGCTATGAAAAAAACAAAACAAACCCATCAGAGAGATAGCAAAAACATTAGGCGGTGGGCCAAAACAACTGTTTGGTTACATTCTAAAAAGAAGGAACGCACCGGTGAGCTCAGCAACACCAAAAGACCCGGAAGACCGACGGAAAACAACTGTGGTGGATGAGCGAAGAGAATTCTTTCCCTGGTGAAGAAAACACCCGTCACATCAGTTGGCCAGATCAAGACACTCTCCAGGAGGTAGGTGTATGGTGTCAAAGTCACCAATCAACGGAGAAGACTTCACCAGAGTGAATACAGAGGGTTCACCACAAGATGGAAACCATTGGTGTAGCCTCAAAAAACAGGAAGACCAGATTTAGAGTTTGCCCAAACGACATGTAAATAAAGCCTTCACAGTTCTGGAACAACATCCTATGGACAGATGAGACCGACATCAACTTGTACCAGAGTGATTGGAAGAGAAGAGTATGGGAGAAGGAACTGCTCTTGGTCCTAAGCATACCACCTCATCAGTGATCATGGTGGTGGTAGTGTCATGGCGTGGGCATTGTATGGCTGCCAATGGAACTGCTTCTCTTGTATTTATTGATGATGTGACTGCTGACAGATAGGCAGCCGGATGAATTGTGAAGTGTTTCGGGAATATTATCGGCTCATATTCAGCCAAATGCTTCAAACTCATTGGTCGCTTCACAGTGCAGATGGACAATGACCCAAAGCAGACTGCAAAAGACACCAAAGAGAGTTTTTCAAGGGGAAAGAAGTGGAATGTTCTGCAGAATGGCCAAGTCCATCACCTGACCTGAATCCGATTGAGCATTTCACTTGCTGAAGACAAAACTGAAGGGAAAATGCCCCAAGAACAAGCAGTGGAACTGAAGTACAGTTGCAGTAGAGGCCTGGCGAGCATCACCAGGGATGACACCCAGCGTCTGCTGATGTCTATGCGTTCCACACTTCAGGCTGTCCATTGACTGCAATGGATTTGCAACCATAAGTATTAAAAAAGTGAAAGTTTGATTTATGATTATTATTCCTGTTCCATTACTTTTGGTCCCTTAACAAGTTGGGAGGCACATATGCAAAACTGTTGTAATTCCGACACCGTTCACCCTGATTTGGATTGTAAATACCCTCAAATTAAAGTTGACGAGTTTGCAGTTAAAGCACATCTTGTTCGTTTTCATTTCAAATCCATTGTGGTTGATTGTGTATAGAGCCAAAAAATGTTAGAATTGTGTCCATGTCCCAATATTTATGGACCTTGACTGTATATATATATATATAAATATGTATACATATGTATAGTTCCCCCCTTTTTTCAAAGTCCCCCCTTAGTACATCATGGTCATCCCTATCTAGAGAGTCCTTCTTTATATTTAGGGTCCCCATTTGAGTTTCCTCGTATATCAGCACCCCCATCAGAGTTCCCCGGTACATCAGGGGTCCACCCACTTACATCAGGGTCCCTAACAGAGTCCCTCTATTACATCATAGCCCCCCCTTTCATCAGGATGCCAGCAGTCCTGGAGCAACAATGGTGATGGTGACAGTGCAGTGTGGGGGGGCAGTTTGGGGGGTAGACTCCGAGGTCTCCACAGCAGTCTCTGCTGGATCTGAATCCCTCAGTCTATGCCAGGGGTGGACTGACAACTCATGGGGCCCCGGCAATAAGGGATTATGGGGGCCCTGTGTCCTTGCCAAACTCAAAAAAAGCCTATGATAAAAAGGTACCAGGGGCATCTCATGGGGCCCCCTACTGACCCCGGGACCTCAGGCGGTGCGCCCGAGTTTCCCACAAATGGTCAGTCTCCGCCCCTTGATCTATGCATAGGAATCTCCCTGACCTAAATAGGACTTGTGAGTTGATACAGGTCGATTAAGGTCTTGTAGCGGGCTACCCGCCAGCGGCCGTGGTAGCACCTCGACCTAATGCATGCGCGCGGGACCCCTTGCTCTCTAGAGCTGACACTCGACCATTACATTACCCAAGAAATTTTGCAGACTTGGTACAATCATCGCTCTCTTTTAGATTTACCAAAAACCATATAATACGAGGCTCCGACCCCCCCCCCCCCCCCCCCCCCCCGACCTAATCGCCTTCAATTTGTATGTAATCAGGCCCGTGCCCTCGCACTACAGAACGGAAGGTAAATCTAACAGAAATTTGAACGAGAAAATTGTATTAATGAATGGCCGGCCTAAGACAAACAAACAGCTTGTCCGGAGTTACACTTTAATGTATGCACCCCGTTCAGTAGTCGGGGTGATAAACGGCATCTGCGGATACCATGCGGCAGATCTGCGTGCGCCTTAGTGCTTGAGAACTCTCACCCTCGAAATTGACGGAGCCGTTGTGGTCGGTGTGTCGAACGCATTGAACAGAAAATGTGCGTATACATGCTGGAGTCTGCAAGACAAAGATAACAAGAGAGAGTCAGGGCCCGCGAATTCAAATGGATTCAAATGTGAGAAACAAATAATTATTAAAGATTTCCTTTTATACAAGGTGGTATCAAAAAGACTAGTTTGCAACACGCCATCAGATGGCAGCACAAAGCTGCACGCACAGTCACAGGGGAGCACCAACCTTCATAAGTCAGTGTGCCAAAAGACATGGTCCTGTGTACATCTGGGGAGCTGTGTGACTGGTGCTATTCTGACCACGTGTGTTACCACATCTGCTATCAGCTTCCAGATTAATTGAACAAATTGACATTAGAAGTTGATTGGTTGCTATGCACAGCTGCACCAGATTCTGAGTGTTCCAGTTCTAGTAAGTCTCTCCTCCCCCCCGTGTGTGACAAGCGGCATGACGTCGCATCAGTGAGGAAACTAGAGACTGCTGGGGGGGGAATTAATAAATGGAGCAATGATTCCACTCATTTAACAAACTGTAAGGGGCAACTGTAAAAACCTCCCGCTTCATTTTTACTGAACAGCCGACTGAAAATAATGATTCCAAACTGATTTCTGAGCTCATTTTAACCAGTTGAAGTCCATGAATGTTTATAAACGGCCTAAGGATGGCAAGTAGATAAAGTGTTACTAAACCCGGACCCCGCATTCACTATATCCGCTCTCCCCGGACCCCGCATTCACTATATCCGCTCTCCCCGGACGACCCCGCATTCACTATATGCCGCTCTCCCCGACCCCGCATTCACTATATCCTCTCGAGACCCCGGACCCCGCAATCACTATATCCGCTCCATCCCCGGACCCGCATTCACTATAGATCCGCTCTCCCCGGACCCCGCATTCACTATATCCGCTCTCCCCGGACCCCGCATTCACTATATCCGCTCTCCCCGGACCCCGCATTCACTATATCCGCTCTCCCCGGACCCCCGCAATCACTATATCCGCTCTCCCCGGACCCCGCATTCACTATATCGCTCTCCCCGGACCCCGCATTCACTATATCCGCTCTCCCCGAACTCCCGCATTCACTATATCCGCTCTCCCCGGACCCCGCAATCACTATATCCCGCTCCCCGGACCCCGCATTCACTATATCCGCTCTCCACGGACCCGCATTCACTATATCCGCTCTCCCCGGACCCCGCAATCACTATATCCGCTCTCCCCGGACCTCCGCATTCACTATATCCGCTCTCCCCGGACCCCGCATTCACTATGTCCCGCTCTCCCCAGACCCGCATTCACTAATCCGCTCTCCCGGACCCCGCATTCACTATATCCGCTCTCCCCGGAACCCCGCATCACTATATCGCTCTCCCCGGACCCCGCATTCACTATATCCGCTCTCCGCCCGGACCCCGCATTCACTATATCCGCTCTCCCGGACCCGCAATCACTATATCCGCTCTCGCACCGGACCCCGCATTCACTTATTCCGCTCTCCCCGGACCCCGCATTCACTATATCCGCTCTCCCCGGACCCCGCAATCACTATATCCGCTCTCCCCGGACCCGCATTCACTATATCTGCTCTCCCTGGGACCCCGCATTCACTATATCCGCTCTCCCCGGACCCCGCATTCACTATATCCGCTCTCCCCGGACCCCGCCATTCACTTATATCCGCTCTCATCCCCGGGGACCCCGCATTCACTATATCCGCTCTCCCGGACCCGCATTCACTATACCCGCTCTCCCCGGACCCCGCATTCACTATATATCCGCTCTACCCGGGACCCCGCATTCACTATATCCGCTCTCCCCGGACCCCGCATTCACTATATCCGCTCTCTCCCATACCCTGCATTCACTATATCCGCTCTCCCCGGAACCCTGCATTGACTATATCCGCCTCTCCCCAGACCCGCATTCACTATATCCGCTCTCCACCCCAGACCCCGCATTCACTATATCCGCTCCCCCGGTACCCGTATTCACTATATCCGCTCCCCCGGACCCCGCATTCACTAATCCGCTCTCCCCGGACCCCGCATTCATTATATCCACTCTCCCCGTCGGACCCCGCATTCACTATATCCGCCCGTCTCTCCCCAGGACCCCGCATTCACTATATCCGCTCTCCCCCGGACCCCGCATTCACTATACCCCGCTCCATCCCCGGACCCCCGCATTCACTATATCCGCTCTCCCCCGGACCCCGCATTCACTATATCCGCTCTCCCGGACCCTGCATTCACTATAATCCGCTCTCAAACCCCATACCCTGCCATTCACTATATCGCTCTCCCCGGACCCCGCATTCACTATATCCGCTCTCCCCAGACCCCAGTCATTTACTATATCCGCTCCCTTGGGACCCCCGCATTCACTATAGCCTCTCTCCCCATACCCTGCATTCACTATATCCGCTCTCCCAGAACCCCGCATTCACTATATCCGCTCTATCCCAGGGACCCCGCGATTCACTATATTCGCTCTCCCCGGACCCCGCATTCACTATATCGCTCCCTTGGACCCCGCATTCACTATAAAGCCTCTCCCCATACCCTGCATTCACTATATCCGCTCTCCCCAGACCCCGCATTCACTATATCCGCTCTCCCCGGACCCGCCGCATTCACTATATTCGCTCTCCCCGGACCCTGCATTCACTATATCCGCTCTCCCCAGACCCCGCATTCACTATATCCGCTCTCCCCCGGACCCCGCATTCACTATATCCCCTCTCCCCAGACCCTGCATTCACTATATCCGCTCTCCCCCGGACCCCGCATTCACTATATCCGCTCTCCCGGACCCCGCATTCACTATATCCGCTCTCCGCCTCTCCCCGGACCCCGCATTCACTATATCCGCTCTCCCGGACCCCGCATTCACTATAGTCCGCTCTCCCCGGACCCCGCATTCACTATATCCGCTCTCCCCGGACCCCGCATTCACTATATCCGCTCTCCCTCCCCCGGACCCCGCATTCACTATATCCGCTCTCCCCGGACCCCACATTCACTATATCCTCTCTCCCGGACCCCGCATTCACTATATCCGCTCTCCCCGGGACCCCCTGCCCCCGCATTACCCCCACTATATCCGCTCTCCCGGACCCCGCATTCACTATATCCGCTCTCCCCGGACCCGCATTCACTATATCCGCTCTCCCCCGGACCCCGCATTCACTATATCCGCTCTCCCCGGACCCCGCATTCACTATATCCCTCTCCCCCAGACCCGCATCCACTATATCCGCTCTCCCCGGACCCCGCATTCACTATATCCGCTCTCCCCGGACCCGCATTCACTATATCCGCTCTCTCCCCGGAGCCCGCATTCACTATATCCGTATCTCCCCGGACCCCACATTCACTATATCCGCTCTCCCCTGACCCCGCATTCACTACATCCGCTCTCCCCGGACCCGCATCCACTACATCCGCTCTCCCCGGACCCCGCATTCACTATATCCGCTCTCCCCTGACCCTGACTAGATAGTGCTGATTGGCCCTGTGCTGCTCACCCAAAAAAAAAAAAACCTCTCTAGCAATACACACCAAACTGAGCATGTGCAGAGTTACTCCACACACGATATGTCTTATCAGGAGATAAGAGGGGGACACACTGGAAGAAGGGGAGGATCAGAGAAGACAGAATCAAACAAATGCAGAGGATTAACCCCTTAGGTTTCCACAGTGAGTATAACCAGCATGCTTTACAGACGGATTGTACCGTTGTGGGTTTAGAAACGCTTTAAATGCTCGGTAAATCCAGACTGAGAGGCCAATGAAGCGATAAGCAATTCTTGATTTTTCGATAAAAACTGAGCTCCCACCTCTTAAGCCTCCCCATTGGACATTGCAGCTGCCCATCACATAAATAGAACCAATAGAGAGGTGAGGGAGGGAAATGGAAGTATTTGCTTCAGAAGCTCCCTATCAATCAGGATCTGCTGATCGTGCTAAAATCGGCATTTGTCCCTGCGGCCATCCCCCTGCGGCCATCCCCCTGCAGCCATCCCCCCCATCCCCCTGTGGCCATCACCCTGCGCCCTCTGCTGCCATCACCCTGCGGCCATCCCCCTGTGCCATCTCCCTGCGGCCATCCCCCTGCTGCCATCCCCCCCCCCATCCCCCTGCAGGCCATCCCCCTGCTGCCATCCCCCTGCGGCCATCCCCCTGCGGCCATCCCCCTGCAGCCATCCCCCTGCGCCATCCCCCTGCTGCCACCCTGCTGCGGCCATCCCCCTGCGGCTATCCCCCTGCTGCCATCCCCCTGCTGCCATCCCCCTGCTGCCATCCCCCTGCTGCCATCCCCCAGCCATCCCCCTGCAGCCATCCCCTGCTGCATCCCCCAGCCATCCCCCTGCGGCCATCCCCCGGCCATCCCCCTGCAGCTATCCCCCTGTGCCATCCCCCTGCGGCCATCCCCCTGCCATCCCCCTGCGGCCATCCCCCCCATCCCCCTGCAGCCATCCCCCTGCGGCCATCCCCCTGCAGCCATCCCCCTGTGCCATCCCCCTGCCATCCCCCTGCTGCCATCCCCCTGCAGCCGTCCCTCTGCTGCCATCCCCCTGTGGCCATCCCCCTGCGGCCATCCCCTGCTCGTGTATTTTCTCATCCTGCGCTCAGCCTGAATTGTCCGCGTCTGTCGCCGGCGTAATTATCCACAATGACAATGATGACCAATCATGATGGCGGTTAAAACTTACCTCCCTGTGGAAAGAACTGGGAGTAGATTTGTTTGAAGTTATCTTCGTTGACAATGCCGCTGGGACACTCCTGTTAGGAGAAATCAGAATATCTGAATGTTGTATCTAAACGTTGCACATTAAACAGATTAAGAGGCGCAGATCCTTTCCCAGCCGCACCAACACGGTGGGTTCCTTAAAGTGGCTGTAAGCCTCCGACATGAAATATGTACAAAGCACATCCCTCTATAGTGTGTACTTGTCTCAGTCCAGAGCACTCAGTGTCATTTCTGCCTGCTGCCTCCTTCCTCTGCTATCAGCATGAGTCCACTTTGTGACACCAAGAGAAAAATGGTGACAGGGAAGGGACTTCCAGCAGATTGACAGCCTCAGCTCTGTTAATGTGAGCTACGAGGAGGGGAGGGGGGTGTCTCTTCCCTCCAATCAGCTCTCAGAGCTCCCCTTACTGAGGTGTGTAAATTTAGCTTAACGCCCCCTTTTTTCTTACAGTTCAAACATGCTTTATAAATTCAACACTTGTAAAGGATGTAGAGAAGAGAATACTACAGATACACAGGTACAACTTACGTAGGAGGATGTGTTTCAGCTTTGTGTATCAACTGAGGCCAGTCACTTCACAACCTCAGCTCTGTTAATGTGAGCTAAGTGGAGGGGAGGGGGGTGTCTCTTCCCTCCAATCAGCTCTCAGAGCTCTCCTTACTGAGGTGTGTAAATTTAGCTTTTCTGCCCCCCTTTTTTCTTATGGCTCAAACAAGCTTTATAAATTCAACACTTTGAAAGAGATGTAGAGATGTAAGAAGAGAATACTGCAGATACACAGGTACAACTAACGTAGGAGGATGTGTTTCCTCTCTGTGTATCACTTGAGGCCGGTCACTTCACCGGGTGTATGGAAGGGTTGACAACCACTTTAAATCAAACTCATTCTTTGATCAATGTAACCATTGAACTTTATTCAAAGAAGCATAGGCCGCATGTACTTACCACCCACCAACCCCACTCAACCACCTCAAGCGCCCACTCATCCCTCCCCTTCAAGTACACTCATCCCCACCCAAGCGCCAAGTACCCTCATATTCCCACCCCAGGCCAAGTACGAGCTTATCCCACCCCCCAGCGCCAAGTACACTGATCCCACCCCAAGCACCAAGTACACTTATCCCACCCCAAGCGCCAAGTACACTCATCCCAAGTGCGCCAAGTACCACTCATCCCAGCCCCAAGCGTACCAAGTACCCTCATCCCACCCCAAGTGCCAAGTACCCTCATCCCTCCCAAGTGCCAAGTACCCTCACCCTCAAGTACCCTCATCCCCCCTAAGCGCCAAGTACACTCATCCCACCCCAAGCGCCAAGTACCCTCATCCCAGCCCTAAGCACCAAGTACCCTCATCCCACCCCAAGCGCCAAGTACTCTCATCTCCACCCCAAGTGCCAAGTACCTCATCCCAGCCCAAGCGCCAAGTACCCTCATCCCCAAGCGCCAAGTACACTCATCCCACCCCAAGTGCTAAGTATACTGATCCCCCCAAGCGCCAAGTGCACTCATCCCAGCCCAAGTGCCAAGTACCCTCATCCCACCCCAAGTGCCAAGTACCCTCATCCCAGCCCAAGCGCCAAGTACCCTCATCCCACCCCAAGCAACTGGCTGACATAATAAGCAAAAGTGGAGGATGCGGGCAACATTCTGTTGTGCCGCCTAAAAAGTTTTCTGTTTTGTTCAGTCACCCTTACTCCATTACGCCATGAAGGTGAACCTTCCACCAACTTCTATTTATTTCCTCTCCCCTTCCTCTTATGTCACGGGTGTCAAACTGGTGGCCCTCCACTTTTTTGCCAAACTACAAGTCCCACGAGGCATTGCAAGAGTGACAGTTACAAGCGTGACTCCCAAAGGCAGAGGCATGATGGGACTTGTAGCGCAAGAGCCGGAGGGGCCGCCAGTTTGACACCCCTGATTGCTTACTATTTTGTGTACTTTTGTGAATTCCTCATTTAGAGATGAAGAACGGCTACGTCAACCTCGCCTAGGTGAAGAACGTCCTCATTGGGCGAGGAGGACATAGCTGTTCTCCACCTCAACCCCCTGGAATATACATCACACGTCCCAGAAGGCTACAGGGGAATAGATGACAAACTCCTTGGAGATCTCCCAACAATATAGTGTAGCACTACCCCCCCCCCCCCCCCTTCTTAGGAGTCGCTGAGTTTTGGGTCCACCTACAGTTCTGCACATTTTCTTCCACACGTTGCACTCCAAGTCAGTAAACAGTCCTTGAGCTTGGTTTTGTGATTTTATTAAGGAGTTAATAACTTGGATGGTTTGAGGGATGTATGGGATGCCCAAGGGAACATCAAACTTGAGGACAAACTCTTTAGCAACGATGCAGGGATGTGGACAACAGTGGTCTCTCCTTTTAAGATCATTCCAGCTCTCTGGTGAACCTCCTCAGACCCTAGATGAATCCTCCTCTTCACCCAGCTGCACTGAGGGTATTCCCTGGGTGAGGGGCCCAGAAACTGTCAATTTAGCACAGCAGCTACAGATGAGAAGTTAGTTGGGTTTTCCACCTGACTGCCCTCTCCCCTTATGCGTCCCAGTGGGTGTAAGAGTACTTAATAGGTTGGTGGCTGCCTTCAGATTTTTCGCTGGGCTAGCTCCTTCCCTGCTGCTCAGGATATCCTCCCGTGAAGATGATGGTACAGTGGAGATCCTCTTCTCCATCACTTGCCTGTAGGTAGGCCTCATCCCTGGGCCTCCTCCCAGGCTCTGTGATTCTTAAGGGTTGCCTTGGCCACCATGCCTAGCCTCCTTCCATGGGATTGGCCAAGGTCTCCCAAGCATGCAAATCCAAGCTCCTCCTCCCCTCCTCCAGAAAGCTTTCAGGTTTCTGGAGAGCTGTGAAGGGCTCTAGAAGCTCTGACCTTAGAACCTCCCTAGCCTGTCCTGAGGTGAACTCCTGCCACAATCACAGGCTGACTCATCCAAGGCTGCTACTCAGCCTCTGACTCCATCTTTCACCTGACACTGCCCCCCCCCCACCCACTCCAAGGCTCTGTGATTCTTAAGGGTTGCCTTGGTCTCCATGCCCAGCCTCCTGCCATGGGACTGGCCAAGGTTTCCCAAGCATGCAAATCTAAGCTTCCTCCCCTCCTCCAGAAAGCTCTCAGGTTTCTGGAGAGGTGTGAAGGGCTCTACAAGCTCTGACCTTAGAACCTCCCTAGCCTGTCCTGAGGTGAACTCCTGCCACACTCACAGGCTGACTCTTCCTAGGCTGCTACTCAGCCTCTGACTGAACAAAAGACTACCTAGCTAACCTAGAGGGTGTTACAATAGCAACATGCAATATGAAAGATGGGTCACCAAATCTCCATCTGCACATACGCAAGATCTGGTGCCATGTCGTAAACGTTATTATTATTATTTATTACTACGAGTTTATATAGCGCCAAAGGGTTTGCTCAGCGCTGTACAATAGACAATGTCTTGTCATCTTGTCCGGAGATCTTGGGAGTTTGACACCCGTAGCAGAAGGCTGGAAACGGAGACCTCCTTAGCCGGTCCTGAGGTGAACTCCTGCCACACTCACAGGCTGACTCATCCTAGGCTGTTACTCAGCCTCTGACTCCATATTTCACCTGACAATGCCCCCCCCCCCCACTCCCAGGCTCTGTGGTTCTTAAGGGTTGCCTTGGCCACCATGCCTAGCCTCCTGCCATGGGATTGGCCAAGGTCTCCCAAGCATGCAAATCCAAGCTTCCTCCCCTCCTACATCCCTCCTCCAGAAAGCTCTCAGGTTTCTGGAGAGGTGTGAAGGACTCTAGAAAGCTCTGATCTTAAAACCTCCCTAGCCTGTCCTGAGGTAAACTCCTGCCACACTCACAGGCTGACTGATCATCTCAAAGGTGTTCAGTAGGGTTGAGGCCAAAGCTCTGTGTAGGTCACGTATGTTCCTTCAAAGAACTCTCATCAAACCAGGTCTTTATGGAGCTGGCTACGTGCACAGGGGCACAGTCATGCTGGAACAGAAAAGGGCCTTCACCGAAAGGTTGGAGGAGCCGAATTGTCTACAACGTCTTTGTATACTGATTCATTGACATGAGGAAACACCTGAACTGTATATTTTGGAGTGGGCCCATGTACTCTTGGCCACGTAGCGTATAAATGTTGTACGGTCTGTTTCCGTTGCCATTCGAAGCTCACATTTTCCAACACGACAGTTGGCAGAGAAAGATACATCAAAGTCAAAGTATGACCTCAGTCTTTGTCTAAATAATGAGACACCTCCATTATGTATAATTAAAATGTAGGCCATTTGAAGGACCTTTGGTCACTGTTCAGTATCAGTTGGTCTGAAATCCGAGCTTTGTTTGGCGCTCGTTAAAATTCAGTAGTGGACAGAGAAGAAAATCGGAACGGAGAACCTTAGAAGTTGACGGAGGGGTCATTTCAAATCGCCTCAATAATTCATGATCCAAGACTCGAGCGTTTTCCATCTGTGGTAATGCCAAAGTAAAAATGCTGCCAACCATGTGAAGGAAAAAGAGCCTATGTTTAAAGGATGCGTACTGCGGGAAATATATGCGGTCTGTCGTTGTTGGATTCCTGAAAAAGCTAATGACCTGGCTGTCTCCTCCTCCTCCAACCATTAAAAAGAAATTGAACTCTAGAAGATGTGCCAAATGGCAAAGGGCTAGTCACCAGTACTGCCTGTGGTCTCCCCGTAGACAATTGTGCCGTGATTACTGGCTTTGCATGTTTTGTTCTGCAGTGTGTCTCTGTGTGGAGGCGGCCATCTTGGAAGAGGCAGGGCTTTGCTTCCTCATGTCATAGCTTCCAGCAAGGAGTACAGTGACCAGCACAGTACAGGTTGGAGTGGAGTGGAATGGTTCTGTTGAAGGTTTTGCTTCAGGAAGGGGGTATTTGTTAGTGAAGGATTTTGCTGAAGAAGGGGGAAGTTTTGCTGGCGCCCATATGGAAGAAAAATATATGTTAAAAATATTCTACCGAAATATATTGACATATATTTAAAACACTACAATTGTGGCCATATTCAATATATTAAAAATAAATAAATTATATATATATATATATATATATATATATATATATATATATATATATATATATATATATATATATATATATATATAAATATATATATAATATATATGTATATATATAATTTATTCATTTATTTTTAATGTATTGAATATTGCCAAAATTGTTGTATTTCAAATATATGTCAATATATTTGGGTAGAATATACATATATATATACACATATATATATATATATATATATATATATACACACACACAAATATATATAATATATATATATATATATACTGCATGTTGAAATGCATTTTTATTTCAAAGTATATGAAAAATATTTTAAAAATATATTCCAAATATACTGTATATCTTTAAAAACAAAAAATCTACATTTTTGGAATGTATTTGCAAATATATGTAAAAATATATGTTAAAATGACTTTTTTTTATATGTTAAAATAAATCTGAAGAATATATTTTAAAAAATATATATTTTTAAAAATATTTTTTTTTTTAAATATATTCTTCAGATTTTTTTTTTTGTAACATATAAAAAAGTCATTTTAACATATATTTGTAAATGCATTCCAAAAATTTAGATTTGTATTTTTAAAGACATACAGCGCTGAAACTGTTGGCACTATATAAATCCTGTATAATAATAGTATATTAATAATATATATATATTTATATAATATATAATATTAATAATTATTATCATTGAAAGTAAAAGAAAATCCCAAATTTTGGGTTGTCCCCAGAAACGTAACAGAAGGAGGTCTTCCAATGGGGACACTAGGTCTGGTGACCTGGGGGGGGGGGGCTCAAGGGATTCCCTCAATTTGCAAGGATTTCTTCTAACTTCCTGTTTGGCTATGGGACAGGAAGTGAAAGAAAATCTCCACAATGGGACACAGATGCCAAAAAAAAAAAAAGCCTGATGGGTTATAACCCTCTTGTTCGCTATCAAAAATGAAAAAAAAAAGTTTTTTCCAGTAGTTCTACTTTAATGCGAGCAGCTCTGCCATGCCCTATAGCACGTTGGAATGAGCTGCATAAAAATGCAACGTCTTTTTTATTTTCAGCGCTGCCTTGGTGTGAACTGAGCCAATAGAACATGAGATAAATGTCATTGTCTCTTCAATGGGAATGTGTTCGATTAGTGTGACCGAGGTGGTGTGGTGTGACCGAGCCCTACAAGCCTTCAAACCCACATGGAAGAAAAATATATTTTAAATATATTTAAAAAAAATACATTCTTAATATATTCTTACCAAATATATTGACCTATATTTCAAATACTACCATTTTGGACATATTCAATATATTTCAAAAATAAATTTCAAAATATTTGTGAATATATATTATTAAAAATATATTTTAGAACACACGCTGCAATATATATCAAAGTGTCATTTGGAATGCATTTACAAGTATATTTAAAAATCTGTGTGCATTTTTTTTAGATGTTCAAAAATATCTGGAAAATATATTTTGAAAAATATATTTTTAAATATACGCCTTTGGAAAATATATTTTCCCCAGCACCCAGCACCCAGCTACCGGGCACCCAGCTACCTGCACCCGGCACCCAGGAGCTGCTTCAGCCCACCCAGCACCCTGCAGCAGCCGGCACCCAGCCTCGGACCAGGGACCTCTTCAGACCACCAAACAAACTAAGACATCGCCGCATCTCCACCACCTGCACCGAGAGGGTCACCCAGCACCCAGCTACCGGCACCCAGCTACCACCTCAGGACACCCAGCTACCGGCACCCAGCTACCTGCACCCAGCACCCTGCCACAGCCTAGGGGCTGCTTCAGACCACCCAGCACCCTGCATCAGCCGGCACCCCAGCCACGGACCAAGGACCTCTCCAGGCCACCCGCACCGAGAGGGTAAGCCTCCACTACCAGTTGCCTCCCTGCTCCCGTCCGGGTACCACGCGGCCGGGCACCTACCACCACACAGCCCTGAGCCCTATCCAATCCGGAGGAGTCAAGCCTGCCACGCGTCCTTCAGCACCCACTGACACCAGGCCCTACCGCTCCCATAGATGCCGGGCCCCTAGCACCCTCAGTCGCTGACCCCCAACATCCGCATGCACTGGCTCACTTTGCCCACGGACGCCGAGCCCTACTGCACCTACCAACGCCTAGCCCACTCCAGACGTCGGTCCACACCACCTCCTGATGACGACCCTTCAACACCTCCTGACCCTGCGCCCTTCAGCGCCTCCCTGACGCCGAGCCCTCAGCACCTCATGCCTGGCCTCAACATCTCCAGTCACCGAGCCGCCAGCATCACCAGACGCCATGCCTACCAACACCCCCAGACATCGCACCCTACGACCCCTCCGCTCGCCGAACCACCGGACCCACTGAAGACGTGCCGCAGCACCCACGGATGCCAGCATACTGCACCCACAGACTGCAGCCAGCCAGTTGCTGCCCTCCACTCTCACTCTCCCCCTACAGAAGGACTCAAATGGACTCCTCCACGGTGATACAGACTCTCCACATCACCTTGCCCTGACCTGTATCCCTTCTCCCCCCCCCGACCAGCACCAGCACTCCACTCACCCCCAACATGCCACCTGCATTCCTGCTCCTCGTTTTCCTCTCCTGCATCCCAAAAATCGCCTCCCTCTACCCGCCTACCCCCCAAAACAGTTCTACATTGCCCCTTCACTTTTCCCCTCTCCCCACTACGGCACTCACCACCTCCTCCTGGTACTCCACCCCTCCGTCGACCCACGTGCCACCACTATCAGACCCACACGCTCCTGCACTTCCCATTCCCATGCCACCCTCCGCACCCTTCTCCTTCTCCTATCCGCTGGGGACATCTCCCCGAACCCTGGCCCCTCACCACCTCATCCCTCCTCTAGGGACCCCCGGCTACTTCCCAACTCCTCCACCTAACCTCCTCCTTCGCGCTCACACAGCACATTCAATCCTCCACCCACATCAATGGGAACACCCTGGACCTCGTCTTCTCCCACCTCTGTACCCTCAACCATTTCACTAACACCCCCTTCCCTCTCTCCGACCACCACCTCCTCACGTTCTCCATCTCCCCTTCCCCTAACTCCCCCCCCCAGAGCGCCAAACCATCACCAGCCGCAAACCTCCACAACCTGAACCCGGCCCCCCTCCCACTCGGCTGCCGACCGCCTACACGACAGCATCCTCTCACTGTCATGTCCTGACCTAGCCACCACCGCGTACAACGACTCACTATCAGCTACCCTAGACTCTCTGGCACCCCTAACCACACGCTACATCAAACCCAGACCGCTCCAACCATGGCAGAACGACCACACTAAGTGCCTCAAACGTCGCAGTCGCGCGCTGGGAGAGACTATGGCGCAAAACCAGGTCCCCCCTCGTGCATTCTCCCTCTACAAATCTTCCTTCCTCACCTACACCTCCTCCCTCCACGCCGCCAAGCAGGCCTACTTCGTTAACCTGATCAACACCCTCTCCACCTACCCTCGCCGACTCTTCTCCACCTTCAACTCCCTACTCTCTCCCCCCCCCCTCCTCCACTCAGTACCTCACTTAACACCCACGAGATTGCCACTCATTTCCACAACAAGATTGATGCAATCCGTAAGGACATAGTCAACTCGCAATCTACCTCCCCACCTAGCCCCCCCCCCATGTCCCCCTCATTTCCTCCCTCCTCTGACCTCGCAACCGCACTGCCCCCCACCACACCCAAGGCCCCGCTTACCGTAACCCCCCCAGCGCTGCACTCCTTCAGCCCCGCTACCATTGAGGAAGTCACCAGGGTCTTCTCAGGAGCCCGCCTCACTACCTGCCCCCTGGACCCTATCCCCTCTCAACTCCTCCGGTCACCCCCCTCTTCCCTCATCCGCTCCCTCACCCACATCTTCAATCTCTCCCTCTCTACCGGCGTATTCCCCTCCCCCCTAAAGCATGCGCACATCACCCCCATACTCAAAAAGCCCTCTCTGGACCCTACTGACCCAAACAACCTCAGACCCATCTCCCTGCTGCCACTCACTTCCAAACTCCTTGAGCGCTTAGTCTACGACCGTCTAAGCGCCCACCTAACTGACAACAACCTCCTTGATCCACTACAGTCCGGCTTCCGTCCCCTACACTCCACCGAAACCGCCCTCCTCAAAATCACCAACGACCTACTAACCGCCAAAGCCAAAGGCGACTACTCTGTCCTCCTCCTCCTGGACCTCTCCGCGGCCTTCGACACAGTTGACCACCCCCTCCTCCTTAATAAACTACTCTCCCTTGGCATCAGAGACTCCGCTCCTCCTGGTTCTCCTCTTACCTATCCCAACGCTGCTTCAGCGTTTCCTACAACGGTTCCACCTCCCCTTCCCTCCCCCTCTCTGTTGGGGTCCCCCAGGGCTCTGTCCTTGGATCCCTTCTCTTCTCCATCTACACCTCCTCCCTTGGCAAACTCATACACTCCCACGGCTTCAACTACCACCTCTACGCCGATGACACTCAAATTTACCTCTCGACCCCCCCCACCTCACCCCCACATTCTCCGCCCGCATCACTCACCTCCTAAACGACATCTCAGACTGGATGTCGCTCCATTTCCTCAAGCTTAACCTCTCCAAAACCGAGCTTCTCGTCTTTCCCCCTCCCCGCGCCCCCCCCCCCATCCTATCCATCACTACCAACAACACCACCATCAATCCCGCCCCGCAAGCCAAAGTCCTTGGCGTCATTCTGGACTCAAACCTCTCCTTCCAACCTCATGTCAAATCACTTACAAACACATGCAGGCTCCACCTCCGCAATATTGCCAAAATACGCTCCTTCCTTACCCCAGACACCACTAAACTACTCGTACACTCCCTCATCATCTCACGCCTGGACTACTGCAACTCCCTTCTCACCGGCCTACCCCAGTGCAGGCTCTCCCCGCTCCAGACCATCCTGAACTCAGCGGCTAGACTCATCCACCTCACCAACCGCTCCACTTCTGCCACCCCCCTCTGTCATTCCCTCCACTGGCTCCCGATTGCCCAACGTATCAAATTCAAACTACTAACCCTGACCTACAAAGCCGTTCACAACACTGCCCCTAACTACCTCACCAACCTGATTCCCAGGTACCACCCTACCCGTACCCTTCGCTCTTCACAGGACCTCCTTCTATCTTGCTCCCTGGTCTCCTCCTCCCACGCACGTCTGCAAGACTTCTCCAGATCCTCCCCCATCCTCTGGAACTCACTACCCCAATCCATCAGATTGTCGCCTTCCCTCCTCACCTTCAGGCGCTCCCTGAAAACCCACCTCTTCAGGGAAGCCTACCCCGCCCTCACCTAACAGCCGTTCTTCTTCATTCCTCCTACCACTCCATCCCCCACAGCCACTTCCTCCTGTACCACTACCCCCTCCCTCCTAGATTGTAAGCTCGAAAGAGTAGGGCCCTCTTACCCCTCGTGTGCTGTTTGTAGTTGCTGTTCTGTTTCATGTATTGTCCCCCCCTCTATTGTACAGCGCTGAGCAAACCCTTTGGCGCTATATAAACTCGATGTAATAATAATAGTAATATTGTAAATATATGTCGCGTGTAGATTTTTTTTTTCTAAATATATTGGAAATATATTTCTCTTCCATATGGCCCCCCCCCCCCCATCACAATGACTCCAAATCACAATTATTGTACAATGTTCTGTACACAATATTACATATACGACCGCAGTAACCAAATCCATCCCATGGTCTCTATTGAACCCACTTTACTCACATTTTTAAAGCCTCGATATAGAACCTGAAGTTCTTTTTTGGTGAATTTGGTTTGTTCTTGTAGCTGTTCAAGGCCTTCTGGACGATGGCAAACCGTAGACAGTTCAAACTCATCTTCTATGCTGTCTGCAAGAGGAGACGCAGATGTTACCCAAGTCAACACAGACGAGCCTTAATAATTTGTTTAACAGGATCCTGGGGCAGGGGCGGACTGACAACTCATGGGGCCCCCCGGCAATAGGGGATCATGGGGCCCCTGTGTCCCTTGCCCACACTCAAACCACACCCAAAAAAAGCCTATGAAAGGTACCAGAGACATCTCATGGGGCCCCCTACTGACCCTGGGCCCTCGGGCAGTGCCCGAGTTCCCCAATGGTCAGTCCGCCCCTGTCCTGGGGTAAAACGCAAGGTCCCTGAACCCACATGGAAAAAAAAAATATATTTCAAATATATTTTAAAAATACATTCTTAATATATTCTTCCCAAATATATTGACCTATATTTCAAATACTACAATTTTGGCCATATTCAAAATATTTAAAAAATATATTTCAATATATTTGTGAATATATTATAAAAAAATATATTGAAAACACACAAAATAATTTCAAAGTGTACTTTGGAATGCATTTACAGGTATATTTAAAAATCTATGTGTAAATGCATTTTTTAAAATATATTTTCAAAATACTTTAAAAATATTCTTCTAAAACATATTGCCATGTATTTGAAATGCTACAATTTTAGCCATATTCAATATATTTCAAAATATATTTCAATAAATAAATAATAATAAAAAAAAAATATATATATATATATATATATATACTGCATGTTGACATGCATTTTTATTACAAGATATATGAAAAATATTTTTAATAATCTATGTTTAAATGCATTTTTTTAGATATTCAAAAATATCTGGAAAATATATTTAAAAAAAATATATTTTTAAATATATGCCTTTTGGAAAATATATTTTAATTTACATTTTTGGAATACATGTTAAAATATATTCGTGTAGTCCAGTATATTGTAATTACATGTCGCATGTATAATTTTTTTTCTAAATATATTGGAAATATATTTCTCTTCCATATGGGTGGCGGCAGTGCCTAGGCCAAGGTGACGTTGCATTCCGTCCAGCAGGATTCTGGGGAATACAGAGCAGCTGAAATCTCTGCATTTTTTTTAGATGTTCAAAAATATCTGGAAAATATATTTAAAAAAATATATTTTTAAATATATGCTTTTTGGAAAATATATTTTAATTTACATTTTTGGAATACATGTTAAAATATATTCATGTAGGCCAATATATTGTAAATATATGTCGCATGTATAATTTTTTTTTCTAAATATATTGGAAATATATTTCTCTTCCAAATGGGCGGTGACGTCACATTCCTTCCAGCGGGATCCTGGGGAATGCAGAGCAGCTGAAATCTCGTGAGAAGACGCTTTTGCAATGGGCTGAGGTATCTCCAGCTGGTCTGCATCCTTCAGGGATTTTCCTGGAAGGGCTGTAACGGTGTAGCCTCCCATATGGAACAAAAAATATATTTTAAAAATATTCTACCCAAATATATTGCCATTCATTTGAAATGCTACAATTTTGGCGATATTTAATATAAATATATATATATATATATATATATATATTGTATGTTAAAATGCTTTTTTTATATATATTAAAAAATATATTTGAAATATATTTCTCTTCCATATGGGTGGCGGCAGTGCCTAGGCCAAGGTGACGTCGCATTCCATATATATATGAAATATATTTTTAAAAATACATTTTCAAATATACTGTATGTCTTTAAAAATATATTTAATCTACATTTTTTTTGATATATTTAAAACATATATGTAAATATATACATTAAAATTACTTTTATATATGTTAAAAAAAATCTGAAAAATATTTAAAATATATATTTTTAAACATATTTTCATATATTTTTTAATATATAAAAAAAGCATTTCAGCATACAGTATATATATGCCAATATATTTGGGAAGAATATTTCTTAAATATTTTTCTTCCATGTGGGAGTACAATTACAATACAAATTAATAAAGGAGGAATCAGAGGGCCCTGCTCGTTAGAGCTTACAATCTAACCCATGTGGAAGAAAAATATATTTGATATATATTTTAAAAATATTCTTCCCAAATATATTGCCATATATTTTAAATACTACAATTTTGGCCGTATTCAATATATTTCAAAATAATATATATATAGCATAGTCTTTCTATACATCCAGAAGAAGTATGGTGTGTCTATTACTCTAGAATCATAGCCTTCCCATTGAGCTTAAAAGGAGTAGGTCCTTCTTGATCCATCGAGAATCATAGCTTCCCTATTGTTCCAAAGAAGCATGGTCTTCCTACTCATCTAGAAGCATAGCCTTCCTATCAGTCCAAAGGGAGCGTGGCTTTTTTAAATGTCTAGAAGAAGCATGGTCTTCCTACACATCTAGAAGCATAGCTTTCCTATCAGTCCAAAGGGAGCCTGGCCTTCCCGTACGTCTAGAAGCATGGTCTTCCTATCAGTCCAAATGGAGCATGGCTCTCTTATACCTCTAGAAGAAGCATGGTCTTCCTACTCATCTTCCTATCAGTCCAAAGGGAGCATGGTCTTCCTGTACATCTAGAAGCATGGCCTTCCTGTACATTTAGAAGCATGGCTTCCTGTACGTCTAGAAGCATGGCTTCCTGTACGTCTAGAAGCATGGCCTTCCTGTACGTCTAGAAGCATGGCCTTCCTGTACGTCTAGAAGCATGGTCTTCCTGTATGTCTAGAAACATGGCCTTCCTGTACGTCTAGAAGCATGGCCTTCCTGTACGTCTAGAAGCATGGCCTTCCTGTACGTCTAGAAGCATGGCCTTCCTGTACGTCTAGAAGCATGGTCTTCCTGTATGTCTGGAAGCATGGTCTTCCTGTATGTCTAGAAACATGGTCTTCCTGTACGTCTAGAAGCATGGTCTTCCTGTACGTCTAGAAGCATGGCCTTCCTGTACGTCTAGAAGCATGGCCTTCCTGTATGTCTAGAAGCATGGCCTTCCTGAATGTCTAGAAGCATGCTCTTCCTACTCATCTAGAAGCATAGCCTTCCTATTAGTCCAAAGGGAGCATGGCCTTCCTGTACATCTAGAAGCATGGTCTTCCTGTATGTCTAGAAACATGGTCTTCCTGTACGTCTAGAAGCATGGTCTTCCTGTACATCTAGAAGCATGGCCTTCCTGTACGTCTAGAAGCATGGTCTTCCTGTACGTCTAGAAGCATGGCCTTCCTGTACATCGAGAAGCATGGCCTTCCTGTACGTCTAGAAGCATGGTCTTCCTGTACATCTAGAAGCATGGCCTTCCTGTACGTCTAGAAGCATGGTCTTCCTACTCATCTAGAAGCATAGCCTTCCTATTAGTCCAAAGGGAGCCTGGCCTTCCTGTACATCTAGAAGCATGGTCCTTCCTATCAGTCCAAATGGAGCATGGCCTTTCCGTACGTCTAGAAGCATGGTCTTCCTGTACGTCTAGAAGCATGGCCTTCCTGTACATCTAGAAGCATGGCCTTCCTGTACATCTAGAAGCATGGCCTTCCTGTACATCTAGAAGCATGGCCTTCCTACTCACTGGTTTTTTTTATGTTTTCTGCCACTGTCCATTAATGTCGGGGCTTTCTGCACCCATCCCCCCCCCTATGGCCACTGCAACACACGACCATTTTTCCATGTTTTTATCCCTTTAAAGACCCTAAAAGAACAGAAATATATCGACTGATCTTTCAGAAATGCACTCAGCTCCTCTGAACAACATACGGCATTTTCATGGGCTGGGTGGTGTCAGCCCTACCCCACTGTCTATTGCTGAACCCCTCCCACTCTCCCATTTCTACAACATAAAGGCTAATTCCTCCATAGTCCCCGGATGAGGACTGGAAAAAGCTCAATGTTTCTACTCCTTGAGTCCTGTTGGTACGCAGGAAGAGCACTGGACACAAAACAGCTCTGGATTTCTGGCAGGGCTCCCTGAGAGCGTGTGGCACCACGATCTGGTGCCCGCTGCGTCCAATCGTCGTATGGGACCTCTGTGTGAGGTCCTGATCATGTGATCACTGTTTGGCCAATCAGTGATCACATGAAGAGTAGTAAGCAAGATGTCACTTCCTGCCATCATTGCTTACTACGTGTGAAATCTGTGAATGATCACAGAGATCACATGGTACAGGGCTATTCACAACAGCCTTGTACCATGTGACAAGCTGTGACCAATCACAGCTCACACAGTATTTCTCAATGGCTCCAAGAATGCAGCCAGAGAGAAGGAGAAATTATTGCTTTTACAGCCTTTATGGGTGTAAAAGCAATCAGTGTAAAAAAAAAAATCTTCATCACCCCCACAAGTAGTACAGCGTCACCATGGTGATAGTATGTAAAAAAACAAAACAAAAAAAACAAATAATATAAAAAAATAAAATAAGAATGTAAACTTTTAAAAAAAAATTACAATTTTTGGTTATAAACTAATTTGGTTTTTTTTTTTATACTAAAAAGATAGCTGAATATATTTTGGCCAAGATTTATGAAAAAGATTATTTATTTGCAAAATTTTATAATAAAAACATTTTTTTTTCAAAATGTTTGGACTTTTTCATTTTATATAGCAAAAAAATAAAGTGGTGAATAAATTCCACGAAAATATAGTTTTATCTGTCTCAAAAAAATGCTAAAAAAATTCCTATGGGTACAGTGTTGCATGACCGCGCGCAATTGTCTGTCATTCAAAGTGATAGCGCTGAAAGCTGAACATTGGCCTGGACTGGAAGGGGGTGAAAGTGTCCGGACCGGAAGAGGGGGAAAGTGTCCGGACTGGAAGGGGGTGAAAGTGTCCGGACCGGAAGGGGGTGAAAGTGTCCGGACTGGAGGGGGGGGGAAAGTGTCCGGACTGGAAGGGGGGGGGAAAGTGTCCGGACTGGAAGTGGGGGTGAAAGTGTCCGGACTGGAAGGGGGGGGGAAAGTGTCCGGACTGGAAGGGGGGAAAGCGTCCGGACTGGAAGGGGGGGGGAAAGTGTCCGGACTGGAAGGGGGGGGAAAGTGTCCGGACTGGAAGGGGGGGAAAGTGTCCGGACTGGAAGGGAGGGAAAGTGTCCGGACTGGAAGGGGGGGAAAGTGTCCGGACTGGAAGGGGGGGGGGGGAAAGTGTCCGGACTGGAAGGGAGGGAAAGTGTCCGGACTGGAAGGGGGGGAAAGCGTCCGGACTGGAAGGGGGGGGGAAAGTGTCCGGACTGGAAGGGGGGGAAAGTGTCCGGACTGGAAGGGGGGGAAAGTGTCCGGACTGGAAGGGAGGGAAAGTGTCCGGACTGGAAGGGGGGAAAGTGTCCGGACTGGAAGGGGGGGAAAGTGTCCGGACTGGAAGGGAGGGAAAAGTGTTCGGACTGGAAGGGGGGGGAAAGCGTCCGGACTGGAAGGGGGGGGGAAAGTGTCCGGACTGGAAGGGGGGGAAAGTGTCCGGACTGGAAGGGGGGGAAAGTGTCCGGACTGGAAGGGGGGGAAAGTGTCCGGACTGGAAGGGGGGAAAGCGTCCGGACTGGAAGGGGTGAAAGTGTCCGGACTGGAAGGGGGGGAAAGTGTGTCTGGACTGGAAGGGGGGGAAAGTGTCCGGACTGGAAGGGGGGGAAAGTGTATGGACTGGAAGGGGGGGGAAAGTGTCCGGACTGGAAGGGGGGAAAGTGTCCGGACTGGAAGGGGGTGAAAGTGTCCGGACTGGAAGGGGGGGAAAGTGTCCGGACTGGAAGTGGTAAAACTTGACACACAGTCCACATGTTCATGTACGCAAATCAACATTTTTCGTTTAGAATTTTTTAAAAAATTTTTTAATGTATTTATTTATTTACTGCGTATTGGGGGGGGGGGGGGGGGGAGGGGGGGGTCGAAGGTTAATTGTTCAGAGTGGAATAATAATGCAACTTTAGACATTTTAAGATGTGTGCCATCCAAGGTAACATGAGCGCTCTGACCCAGAAAACGACACCTCCCTCTGCGCCTGCCAAGGAAATAATCTCTCACTAAACAAGATTAAAACCCGGTTTGATTTCATGTCGACTAATTTGTACACGAGGCTTCGTTTATTCTTTACGCATGAAAAGTTCCACTGAAACCGAGCCAATAAATTAACTTTTTTTTTATGAATATTTAGTTTATTTATTATAGTTATGGTAAAAAAAAAAAACTAAACTAAAAAATAGTAATCCCATACAATCAAAATTTCAATTTCAATTAAAAATACAATAAATTTTAATTAAAAAAATGAAAAAAAAAAATTGAAACATCAGTCCCATAATTACACAGAGGCAAACATTTTGGAGTGTGGCTTTATTTATTTTTTTATGCATGAAAAGATCCACTAAAACTGAGCCAATAAATTAACTTTTTTTAAATGACTATTTAGTTTATTATAGTTATTGTAAAAAAAAAAAAAAGAAAACTAAACCAAAAATAGTAATCTCATACAATCAAAATGTAAATTTCAATTAAAAATACAATAAAATTTTATAAAAAAATAAAAAAAAAAACATTTAAACATCTGTCCCATAATTACACTGAGGAAAACATTTTGGGAGTGTGGCTTCATTTATTTTTTACGCATGAAAAGATCCACTAAAACCGAGCCAATAAATTAACTTTTTTAGTGACTATTTAGTTTATTTATTATAGTTATGGTAAAAAAAAAAAAACTAAACCAAAAATAGTAATCCCATACAATCAAAATTTAAATTTAAATTAAAAAAAATAAAATTTTATTAAAAAAATGAAAAAAAAAATTGAAACATCTGTCCCATAATTACACTGAGGAAAACATTTTGGAGTATGGCTTCATTTATTTTTTACACATTAAATGTTCCACTAAAACTGAGCCAATAAATTAACTTTTTTTTAGTGACTATTTAGTTTATTTTTATTATAATTATGGTAAAAAAAAAAAAACTAAACTAAAAATAGTAATCCCATACAATCAAAATTTCAATTTCAATTAAAAATACAATACAATTTTATAAAAAAATGAAAAAAAAAATTGAAACATCTGTCCCATAATTACACTGAGGAAAAACATTTTGAAGTGTGGCTTCATTTATTTTTTACACATTAAATGTTCCACTAAAACTGAGCCAATAAATTAACTTTTTTAGTGACTATTTAGTTTATTTATTATAATTATGGTAAAAAAAAAAAAAACTAAACTAAAAATAGTAATCCCATACAATCAAAATTTCAATTTCAATTAAAAATACAATACAATTTTATAAAAAAATGAAAAAAAAATTGAAACATCTGTCCCATAATTACACTGAGGAAAACATTTTGGAGTGTGGCTTCATTTATTTTTTTACGCATGAAAAGATCCACTAAAACCGAGCCAATAAATTAACTTTTTTTAAAAAAAAATATTTAGGGGAAAAAAATGGCTGAACCAGGTGGACTTGCATCTTTAATTCAACTTGACTAAACATGTAAAAAATGCAACCAACGGATAAAAAACATCTGTCTGATAATGAAAGAGAGGAAAGCATTTAATTTTTTCAGTCATGTGTGGAGGTGTGTTTTACCAGGATTCAAAAACCTTCTTGTTTTTTTTTTGGTAATTCCACACAATCAAAATTTAAATTTAACTTAAAAATACAATTAAATTTTAATAAAAAAATGAAACTAAAAAAATTATTTTAAAACATCTGTCCCATAATTACACAGAGAAAAACATTTTGGTGTGGAGTAGTGTTTTATCTGGATTCAAAAACCTAATTTTTTTTTACAGTTTCTTTATTATACTTATCATAAAAAAAATAAAATAAATAGTAATCCCATACAATCAACATTTCAATTTCAATTAAAAATACAATAAATTGTAATTAAAAAAAATAAAAAAAAAAAAGTTTTAAAACATCTGTCCCATAATTACACAGAGGAAAACATTTTGGAGTGTGGAGTTGTGTTTTATCTGGAGTCAAAAACCTATTTTTTTACAGTTTCTATATTATAGTTATGGTAAAAAAAAATAAAATAAAATAAAAATAGTAATCCCATACAATCAAAATGTAAATTTCAAATAAAAATACAATACATTTTAATTAAAAAAAGAAGAAACAAAAAAAGATTTTAAAACATCTGTCCCGTAATTACACAGAGGAAAACATTTTGGAGTGTGGTGTTGTGTTTTACCTGGATTCAAAAACCTTTTTTTTTTTTTTTTTTTTACAGTATCTTTATTATATTTATGGTATAAATAAATAAATAAATAAAAAATAAATAAATAAAATAAAAATAGTAATCCCATACAATCAAAATTTAAATTTAAATAAAAAATACAATACATTTTAATTAAAAAAATGAAAAATAAATGAAAAAAAAATTGAAACATCTGTCCCATAACTACACAGAGGAAGATATAGTATAGAGTTGTGTTTTACCTGGATTCAGAAACCTATTTTTTTTTTACAGTTTCTCCATTCTAGTTATGATAAATAATAAAAAAAAAAAAATTAAAAAAAAAAAAAAAAAATAAAAAAAAAAAAAATTGAAACATCTGTCCCATAATTACACAGATAAAAAAATAGTATAGAGTTGTGTCTTACCTGGATTCAAAAAATTATTTATTTTTTTTACATAAAATTTAAATTTCTCCATTAATAGTTATGATTAATAAAATTAATAATAATAATAAAAAATAAAAATAATTAATAATAAAAATATAAAAAAAAAAAAAAAAAAAAAAAAATGAAAAAAAAAAAAAAATTGAAATATATGTCCCAAAAACTAAACAGGAAAATATAGTTTAGAGTTGTGTTTTACCTGGATTAAAAACCTTTTTTTTTTTACAGTTTCTCCATTCTAGTTATGATAAAATAATAATAATAAAAAAAAAAAAAAAACAGTAAAAACCCGGTAACAGGAATTAACCGGTCCTAGGGACCTGGCCTGGAACCATGATGCGCAAAAAAAAACAAAAACAGAAAAAAAAACCTGTCTCATGTTAAATGGACTGCAGTGCGTTTCTGCAAACCGCTGTGGGAAAAAATGGGCGTAAAACCTCATGGGCGTGAATTAAAATATTTATGACCCCGGTGTAAATGAAGCAAAGCAACAGGTTCACTTTAATAAAAAAAAAAAAAGCTGCATAATACTTAAAAAAATATTTAAAAACATTGCTAATAAAAAAATGGAGCAAAGAGAGGAATCCAAAAAAAAAAAATAAATATTTTTTTATTTAAAGTAACTAGCAAATAAATGACGGCGATCGATAAAATAATATACAGGACAAAAAAGGAAACGATTCACTTATTATAAAAAAAACTGAAGGCGTGGCGTTGGGACCGCATTTAAAAAAAAATTAAAAACAGTTTGAGGATTCGCTGTTTAAAAAAGCTTTTTTATTTTAATCCCGGAACGTTGCCTAAAATTTAAATTAACCGGAAAAAAAAAGAGTGTTAGGGCAACGAAATTAAGGAAAATTAAAAAAATGCAAAAAATAAAGCAAAAAAAAAATATATGGGGGCGGGGTTAAAAAAAAAAAAGCGTCTAAAAGGCATCATAAAAAATAAAGCTGCTTAATATATTTGTAAAAAGTGCACCTGTCAATACTGCAAGCCCTCTGCTGATTGGCTCCACGTAGAAAGTGACCCCGCCCTCTGGGCCAGTACATCAGGATGATCGATTTTCAGATATATCCTACAGTTTGTAGATTTTACTACTTTCACACAGTCTAAATAATAATACTTATTAAAATTTTTTTTTTTTAAAAAAAAAAATGTAAAGAATACATTTTGGCTTAAAATTTACAAAGAAAGATTATTTAAAAAAAATTAATAAAAAAAAGTCAAAAAATGTGTTATTTTCAACATTTCCTGTAATTTTTTTTTGTATAAAAAAAATAAAAAAAAAAAAAAAAAAAAAAAACGGTTAAAAAATAAAAAAAAAAAAATAATCTATAAAAAAAACAAAATTATAAAAAATTTTAAAAAAAAAAAAAAAAAATGGGTAAAAAAATAAAAAAAAAATAAAAAAAAAAAAAATAAAAAAAATAAAAAAAATTTGATAAAAAAAAAAATACAAAAAATTTATAAAAAAAAAAAAATATGGGTACAAAAAAAAAAAAAAAATTTAATATGGGTACAGAAAAAAAATAAAAAATGTAAATAAAAAATAATAAAAAAAACAAAAAAAATACTAAAAAATTTGATATGGTTTATAAAAAAAAAATAAAAATTTGATATGGGTACATAAAAATTCTAAAAAATTAATATGGGTAAAAAAAAATAATATAAAAATTTGATATGGGTACATAAAAAATTCTAAAAAATTTGATATGGGTAAAAAAAATTTAAAAAAAAAAAATATTGCACTTTGAATGACACTTTTGTCATTCAAAGTGCAATAGCTCTGAAATCTGAAAATTGGCCTGGGCAAGTCGGGGGGTAAAAGTGTCAAAAAATTGAAGTGGTTAAAGAAAATCCCACTTTATGGCTACTAGCTGGAGCTGGATCTCATTGTAAATGAGTATTTAAATCTGATGAAAATCGGCTCCATCTAGTGGCCATGATGAGGTATTTTCCTGATTTATTCTATAGAAATGAATAACATTAAACCTGGAGAGAAAGTAGCCTAAGAACATTCGACTTTACACAGAGTGAACGTGCTCGTAGCTTCGCCAGATGAATACCTCTATGATTTAAAAAAAATAAAAAAACCCCAAAGTGATGTTACTAAAAAATATAAAAATTAAAAAAAAAAATGGCTACTCACATAAAAAAAAAATATATTAAAATATAAAAAAAAAAAAAAAATTCTTAATATATTCTTCCCAAATATAAAAAAAACCTATATTTTAAATACTAAAAAAAAAAATATTCAATTAAAAAAATATAAATTTCAATTTAAAAAAATATATTAAAAAAAATATAAAAAGTGTAATTTGAAATACTAATAAATTTGGCCATATTCAAAAAAAAAAAAAAAATATAAAAATTTATTTAAAAATATAATTATTAAAAATATATTCAGTGTCATTTAAAAAATAAAAATTTTGGCCGTATTTAATATATTCAAAAATATAAAAAATATATTAAAAAATATATTATATTAAAAATATATTCAAAAAAACACACGCTGCAAAATATAAAAAAGTATAATTTGGAAATGCATTTACAAATATATTTAAAAATTTATGTTTTAAATGCATTTTTTTTAGATGTTCAAAATATATATAAAAATATATTTTTAAATATATTTTTTTAAATGTATGCCTTTGAAAAAAATATATTTAATTGACATTTTTGGAATATAATGTAAAAAATATATTCACGTAGGCCAATATATTGTAAATATATGTCGCATGTATAATTTTTTTTTAAAAAAAAATATATTAAAAATATATTTCTCTTCCATATGGGTAAAATTAAAAAGGGATGACAGGTACAATTTTTTTGCCAGCAGTGATAAATGACATTAATATAATGAACAGCGTCATTCAAAATATTTAAAAAAAAAAAAAAAAAAAAAAAAAAACAGCAAATTGGAAATCAGCGAATTGACTTGTCCACGGAATACGTACCAGAGGTGGTCACAGATGAATTTGTCACGAACCGGATATAATAATATTGATCGGTAATGTTTATTATTGATCAGTGACACGACAAATCTCTAAAAATTATTTACAGGATAGATTACGTACCGCGCTATTATATCTGGGAAAAAAAAAAAAAAAAAAAAATATTCTTCTATATAAAATTTGACTTCCTGTCACCTATGTAAAAAATAAAATGGGTAAAAATAGATGGCATAATTAAAAATAAAAAAAAAAAATTTATGACAAAATTAAAAAATTTTGAGAAAGCCGGATATGATTCCACAAAAAAAAAATAAATTTAATTAAAATGGCGATGCCAGGGACCCAGAAAAAAAAAAAAAAAAAACAATATGGGTGAGTGCCGGTATTTAACCTTTTTGAAGGTCCTCTTTAAAAAAAATTTGCTAATAAAATATGAACAAGCGGCTATGAAGTATTGTGTTGGTATGAAAAATATATATATGTAACACAAGACTATATACTATTATTGTTTAATTTTATTTACCTTATATTATATATATATATATATATTTAATATATAAAAAAAATAATTAAATAATAATAAAAAAAAATATAAAATATATAAAAAAAAAAAATAAATAATAATAGTATATAGTCTTGTGTTGGTATGAAAGATATATATACAGTATGTAACACAAGACTATATACTATTATTGTTTAATTATTATTTATCTTTAATTTAATATATATATATATATAAATATATAATATATAAAATAAATAATTAAAAAATAATAATAAAAATATATATATATATAATAAAGATAAATAATAATAGTATATATCTCTCTATACAGTATGTAGATTCAGTGCTGGAGGTGCCAGAGCTGCGTGCTCTTTTCAGCAGGAACGCAGTTCTGGCACCTCCAGCACTGAATGTATGTAATGACAAGAAATACTTGGGGCGTGCTGGAAGGTGTGTTGATGCTGGCTGCTGGGGGATGTATTGTAACTGGAGGGGATCTATTTTTGCTTGGTGGTCTATTGTTGCTAATGTGGGATCTAGTCTTGCTGAGGGGGGGGGGTCAGTTGTGTGCTAGAAGATCTGTTGATGCTGGTTGCTGGGGGATCTGTTTTTGCTTGGTGGTCTATTGTTGCTGAAAGGGGGGTCTATTGTTGCTGGTGTGGGATCTATTGTTGCTTGAAAGGATCTATTGTTGAGGGAAGGGGTTTATTGTTTTCTAATGCCGAAGAGTCATTTGATGCTGGCTGCTGGGGGATCTGGATTTGCTTGGGGTCTATTGTTGCTAGTGTGGGATCTATTGTTGAGGGAAGGGATCTATTATTGAGGGAAGGGGTTTATTGTTGCCTGCTGCTAAAGAGTCAATTAATGCTGGCTGCTGGGGGATCTGTTTTTGCTTAGTGTTCTATTGCTGCTAAATGGGGGGGGGGGTCTATTGTTACTAAAGGGGGGAGTCTATTGTTGCTGGTGTAGGATCTACTTTTGCTGGGGGGGGTCAATTGTCTGCTAGAAGGTCTGCTGATGCTGGCTGCTGGGGGATCTGTTTTTGCTTGGTGGTCTATTGTTGCTATAGGGGGGTCTATTGTTGCTGGTGTGGGATCTATTGTTGCTTGATGGGATCTGTTGTTGATAGAAGGGATTTATTGTTGTCTACTGCTGAAGAGTCAATAGATGATGGCTGCTGGGGGATATGTTTGTGCTTGGTGGTCTATTGTTGCTAAAGGGGGGGAGTCTATTGCTGCTGGTGTAGGATCTACTGTTGCTGGGGGGTCATTTGTGTGCTAGAAGGTCCGTTGATGCTGGCTGCTGAGAGATCTGTTGTTGTTGGAGGGGGGGTCTATTGTTGCTGGTGTGGGATCTACTGTTGCTGGGAAGTCAGTTGTGTGCTAGAAGATCTGTTGATTCTGGCTTCTGTGGGATCTGTTTTTGCTTGGTGGTCTATTGTTGCTAAAGGGAGTCTTTTGTTGCTAAAGGGGGGTATATTGTTGAGGGAAGGGGTTTATTGTTGTCTGCTGCTGAAGAGTTAATTTATGCTGGCTGCTTGGGAGTCTGTTTTTATTTGGTGGTCTATTGTTGCTAAAGGGGGGGGGGTCTATTGTTGCTGGTGTAGGATCTACTGTTGCTGGGGGGTCAGTTGTGTGCTAGAAGGTCTGTTGATGCTGGCTGCTGGGGGATCTGTTTTTGCTTGGTGGTCTATTGTTGCTAAAGGTGGGGGTGGGGTCTATTGTTGCTGGTGTGGGATCTATTGGTGAGGGAAGAGGAGCTCAGAGGATCTGAGGGGGTTTCCTGGTTGAGAATTGCTGATTTAGATAGCAATACCCTGATAATGGCTTTAAGGGGGTGAAGGCACCAGCACTGACCATACAACTATGCATGCACCAGCAGATGGCAGGTCAATCAAGGCACAGGCGTTGACCCAGGAACTATGGAGGCACCATCAGATGGAAGATCAATCAGCCGAAGCTGAAGGAACCCCTAGCAACCTTTTGAGGAACCCTAGAGTTCCACCTTAGTTGAGAATGAGTGATTTAGACAGTGGTAAATTGATAATGTCTTTGTGGGGGTGAAGGCACCGGAGTTGACCCAGGAACTATGGAGGCACCATCAGCTGGACAGTCATTCAGTCACAGCTAAAAGAACTCCTAGCAATCTTTTGAGGAACCCTAAGGATCCGAGGGGGGTTTCCTGGTTGAGAATGACTGATTTAAATAGCAACACCCTGATAATGGCTTTAAGGGGGTGAAGGCACCAGCACTGACCATAGAACTATGCATGCACCAGCAGATGGAAGGTCAATCAAGACACAGGCATTGACCCAGGAACTATGGAGGCACTAGCTGAATCTCAAGGAACCCTAGAGTTCCAATTTAGTTGAGCATAGGTGACTTAGACAGTGGTAAACTGATAATGTCTTTGTGGGGGTGAAGGCTCCGGCGTTGACCCAGGAACTATGGAGGCACTATCAGATTGAAGATCAATCGGCCACAGCTTAAGGGACCCCTAGCAACCTCTTGAGGAACCCTAGAGTTCCACCTTAGTTGAGCATAGGTGATTTAGACAGTGGTAAACTGATAATGTCTTTGTGGGGTGAAGGCACCGGCGTTGACCCAGGAACTATGGAGGCACCAGCTCAAGCTCAAGGAACCCTAGAGTTCCACCTTAGTTGAGCATAGGTGATTTAGCCAGCGGTAAACTGATAATGTCTTTGGGGGGGGGTGAAGGTATCGGCGTTGACCCAGGAACTATGGAGGCACCATCAGATGGAAGATCAATCGGCCGAAGCTCAAGGAACCCCTAGCAACCTCTTGAGGAACCCTAGAGTTCCACCTTAGTTGAGCATAGGTGATTTAGACAGTGGTAAACTGTTAATGTCTTTGTGGGGGTGAAGGCACCTGCATTGACCCAGGAACTATGGAGGCACCAGCTGAAGCTCAAGGAACCCCTAGCAACCTCTTGAGGAACCCTAGAGTTCCACCTTAGTTGAGCATAGGTGATTTAGACAGTGGTAAACTGTTAATGTCTTTGTGGGGGTGAAGGCACCTGCATTGACCCAGGAACTATGGAGGCACCAGCTGAAGCTCAAGGAACCCCTAGCAACCTCTTGAGGAACCCTAGAGTTCCACCTTAGTTGAGCATAGGTGATTTAGACAGTGGTAAACTGATAATGTCTTTGTGGGGGTGAAGGCACCGGAGTTGACCCAGGAACTATGGAGGCACCATCAGCTGGACAGTCATTCAGTCACAGCTAAAAGAACTCCTAGCAATCTTTTGAGGAACCCTAAGGATCCGAGGGGGGTTTCCTGGTTGAGAATGACTGATTTAAATAGCAACACCCTGATAATGGCTTTAAGGGGGTGAAGGCACCAGCACTGACCATAGAACTATGCATGCACCAGCAGATGGAAGGTCAATCAAGACACAGGCATTGACCCAGGAACTATGGAGGCACTAGCTGAATCTCAAGGAACCCTAGAGTTCCAATTTAGTTGAGCATAGGTGATTTAGACAGTGGTAAACTGATAATGTCTTTGTGGGGGTGAAGGCACCGGCGTTGACCTAGGAACTATGGAGGCACCAGCTGTAGCTCAAGGAACCCCTAGCAACCTCTTGAGAAACCCTAAAGGTTCTTCCCTTGTTGAAAATGGCTGATTTAGACAGTGCTACCCTAAATAATGGCTTTTAGTGGGTGAAGGCACTGACATCTCAGATGCCTCAGGAAAATCCCCGCAACCACCAGTCCATTTCAAGCTTTCAGATTCCTCCTATCAACAAATCAATGTGATTGGTGGCTGTGGGTAACACAAGTTCTTACAGTATGTCAATGAGTTCTAATGAATGAGCGAATCATTTCGAAAAGGGACATTAAGGAGACTATCGGTCTTTCCTGGCTTTCAGTTAAAGTCAAGCAGTAAGGAATTCATTCAATTCTCGTCTACGCTCCAAAGGGGTTTCATTTCCACGTATTTTTCATGGCCAAAAGGTAGGCGAGAAAACTGATTTCCCTACAGGGGAACCTGAATGAACCCTTGCTCGGGGATGAACAGAATGAGTTCATATATTCCGTACGCACCGACTACTAATATAGTCCAGGAGACAGAGTCCGTCTTTTCTCAGCAGACCTCCTCCGATGGCTGTATTTTTAAACCCGGCCTTCTCTTTGCCTACTTGGTGTCCAAACTTTGAAGGAGGAAAATCCCCGTGTTTTTTTTTTTTTTTTAGCTGTCTTTTTTTTTTCCCGTACAACAGATTTGTACATGACCTAGATATGTCTGGTAGTCTATGACCAGGATCTAGACAGAGCTCTAAAGAAATAGAACATACTATCCTGAATACATAATTTTGCGTTCGTGACAAGTTGAGCCGCGATCCTCTTGCGTACATTGATCGTGTGTTAACTAAAAGACAAATTTTTTTTTTTTACAAAAAAGAAGACAAGCAAGCGGTCAGCAAGTAAAACAACTCCAACATGCAATTTATTAATACGGGGACAAGGACAGAGACTGGAAGGTAGGTAAGGAGACTGAGACAGCAGGACCATGAGAACATAAAGAGCGGACTTGTATCTGTGCAGACAGAAAAAGATGGTTCAGACAAGATGGATGGAACGGTCACATGACACGGTAAGTGGTTAAGGGCTTTTCACTCTAAGGGTGTCCTCATGCATTTTCCAGCACAAAATGGAGAAAATCCATTTTCATCCGAGATCGTTGGCCAATCACGTCATGATACATCAACATTCTTTCGACACTGAACTCAATGAATGGTGGGTCTTTCACCAGGATGGATTGACCCTTCTTGACCAAAATGATCAACGTAGAGCAAAATTGCCATTGGATTGTCTATTATATCTTACAATTGTTCCATTGTGTATATGGTCAGCATAAAGATCACCCACGCCATTCCATCGAATTAGTACGCAGTGGCCTGCTCCGAATAGTAATATCAGAAAAAAAGACCAAATAGCTAACAATGTACCCACCTCCCTCCACCAAAATTGTACTCTCACAGAAGATTCTTTTTGCTTAGGTGTCCAACATGTACCGTGACATACTAAAGAAGACCATGGGCCGCAGGGCAGTATTCCAACATGATAACGACCAGAAAACACACCTCCAAGACCACCAATGCCTTGCCAAAGAAGCTGAGGGTAAAGGTGATGGACTGGCCAAGCATGTCTCCAGACCTGAAGCCTACTGAGCATCTGTGGGGCCTCCGTGTGCCTACAGTCAAGCATGGTGGTGGGAGTGTCATGGTCTGGGGCTGGATGAGTGCTGCCGGCACTGGGGAGCTACAGTTCAGTGAGAGAACCATGAATGCCAACATGTACTGTGACATACTGAAGCAGAGCATGATCCCCTCCCTTCAGAGACTGGGCCGCAGGGCAGTATTCCAACATGATAACGACCCCAAACACACCTCCAAGACCACCACTGCCTTGCTAAAAAAGCTGAGGGTAAAGGTGATGGATTGGCCAAGCATGTCTCCAGACCTGAACCCTACTGAGCATCTGTGGGGCCTCCGTGTGTGTGCCTACAGTCAAGCATGGTGCTGGGGGGAGTGTCATGGTCTGGGGCTGCATGAGCGCTGCCGGCACTGGGGAGCTACAGTTCATTGAGGGAACCATGAATTCCAACATGTACTGTGACATACTGAAGCAGAGCATGATCCCCTCCCTTTGGAGACTGGGCCTCAGGGCAGTATTCCAACATGATAACGACCCCAAACACACCTCCAAGACCACCACTGCCTTGCTAAAGAAGCTGAGGGTAAAGGTGATGGACTGGCCAAGGATGTCTCCAGACCTGAACCCTATTGAGCATCTGTGGGGCATCCTCAAACGAAAGGTGGAGGAGCGCAAGGTCTCTAACACCCACCAGCTCCGTGATGACGTCATGGAGTGTAAGAGGACTCCAGTGGCAACCTGTGAAGCTCTGGTGAATTCCATGCCGAAGAGGGTTAAGGAAGTGCTGGAAAATAATGGCGGCCACACAAAATATTGACACTTTGGGCCCAATTTGGACCTTGTCACTTAGGGGTGGAGTCACTTTTGTTGCCAGCGGTTTAGACATTAATGGTGGTGTGTCAAGGTATTTTGAGGGAACAGCAAATTTACATGTTATACAAGCTGTACACTGACTACGTCACATTGTAGCAAAGTGTCATTTCTTCAGTGTTGTCACATGAAAAGAGAGAATCAAATATTTACAAAAATGTGAGGGATGGACTCACTTCTGTGAGATACTGTATATATATATATACAGAATGGGACCTAGTACAGACCTTGGTGGCACCCCACTGGTGACCGGTCACTGTTCCGAAATAACCTCATTTACAACCCACGCCCTATATCTATCCTTCAGCCAAACTTTTTTTCCACAGGAACACCCAAGGGTTGAATCCACACCTGAGATGATCATGTGGAACTGTATGAAACACTGTCCGAAATCACAGCATGCTATGTCCACGGCACCACCCTGCTGCAGAGACAATTAATGAAAGCCCTTCAAAATTGCAATACAACATAGCACAACATGGGCTTGTTGGGTAGGTGCAGCAGCAGTAAACACACGGAGGTTCGAGGTTGCAGTAACCGATATACTGAAGAACTGGCAAACAGTAGAAGAGCCTGGCAAGGGAGCTCACTTGATTGGTAACCTACAATCAATGCAACGGAGAGAGCCTGTGGTAGTAGACCCAAATTGAAGATAGTTCTTGTCAAGGAGGGTGGAATACGGCTTGGCCACACCGACCCAAAAGGGAGCTTGCACCAATGCAGATGTAGGCCCTGAGCTTTCCAAACTTCTCTGGAACCTCTCCCTGCTGCTAGTGCTGTCCCTGAAAGATGGGTATGCTCTGAGAGATGAAATAGTAAAAAAAAATATTAGTTGCAGAGAGATGAAAATACTTCCTTCTGATTGGACACACTGTAGGCTACATCTGCATGTAAAAATGTATTTGTAGTCTATGTGAATCCCAGAGAAACGCAGATCCTACACTAGCCACTTCACAAATGCATTCCAAAAACTGGGGACAGGGCCTTAAAATGACTCTGCATGACCCAAGATGGCCACCAGGGTCACCTGGATGCAGCGTAGCCAACAGAAATGCTGCTCCAGGGAACCGAGGAAACCATAGGGAAACGTTTCCCTTTACTTCCCCTCCAGCTGCAGTACCGCTCCTGATGAGCGCAACCTACAGGGAAGAAAATAGCCTGCAGCTGTCCACATGCTGACAACACAGGATGATCCAAGCGTGTTATTAGACACATTCAGGTGCTGCCAAAGAGAGAGTTCCCCCTAGGCCAGGGGTGGGTAACTGTGGCCCTCCAGCTGTTGGTGAACTACAAGTCCCATCATGCCTCTGCTTTTGGGAATCATGCTTGTAACTGTCAGTTTTGCAATGCCTCATGGGACTTGTAGTTCTACAACAGCTGGAGGGCCACAGTTGCCCACCCCTGCCCTAGGCAATCAGTAGCTGATTTCTGCCAAAACCCAAACCAACAGTCCTCCACATGTAGCAAGTAAAGGCAAGACACAATGACCTGGACTCCGGCACTCCTACAAATTACAGGAAGGGTCTGCATTCTCACAATTGGAGTTTGTTTCTTAAAGTGACCCTTTTCAAAGTTCCTTAGGGACGGAGTTGCTCTTTCTAAGAAGGGATTCAGTAAAGGACAAAGAAGAGGTCCATCGGACCATACACTGACAGCAGTAGGGTAGAATTTGTACTGCTGCCCACAACAAACAACTGGGTTTTGGTCTTTATACTTTAACCCATACTGTGTCCATCAGGCACGATGCCTCTTGGCAGATTCAGCTGCAGGACACCAAAGATTTTTATAGCTATATCTGTAAAGGTGGCCTTCTAACAACAATTGTAAGGGGCATACTTCCCACAGACCACCACTGTAAGGGACATTCTTCCCACTGACCCCCAATGGGACATTCTTCCCACTGACCCCCAATGTAAGGGACATTCTTCCCACTGACCCCCAATGTAAGGGACAAGGTAAACATTCTTCCCACTGACCCCCAATGTAAGGGGCATTCTTCCCACTGACCACCAATGTAAGGGGCATTGACCACCTTAAGGGGCATTCTTCCCCACTGACTACCAATGTAAGGGGCATTCTCCCCACTGGCCACCAATGTAAGGGGCATTCTTCTCACTGACCACCACTCTAAGGGACATTCTTCTCACTGACCACCAATGTAAGGAGCATTCTTCCCACTGACCCCCAATGTAAGGAACATTCTTCCCACTGACCACCACTGTAAGGGGCATTCTTCCCACTGACCACCAATGTAAGGGGCATTCTTCCCACTGACCCCCAATGTAAGGGAAATTCTTCCCACTGACCACCAATGTAAGGAGCATTCTTCCCACTGGCCACCAATGTAAGGGGCATTCTTCCCACTGACCCCCAATGTAAGGAGCATTCTTCCCACTGGCCACCAATGTAAGGGGCATTCATCCCGCTGACCCCCAATGTAAGGGACATTCTTCCCACCACTGACCCCCCAATGTAAGGGAAATTCTTCCCACTGACCACCAATGTAAGGGACATTCTTCCCACTGACCACCAATGTAAGGGGCATTCTTCCCACCGGCCACCAATGTAAGGGGCATTCTTCCCACTGACCCCCAATGTAAGGGACATTCTTCCCACTGACCACCAATGTAAGGGGCATTCTTATCACTGACCCCCAATGTAAGGAACATTCTTCCACTGACCTCCAATGTAAGGGACATTCTTCCCACTGACCTCCAATGTAAGGGGCATTCTTCCCACTGCCACCAATGTAAGGGACATTCTTCCCACTGACCCCCAATGTAAGGGACATTCTTCCCACTGATCACCAATGTAAGGGGCATTCTTATCACTGACCTCCAATGTAAGGGAACATTCTTCCCACTGATCACCAATGTAAGGAGACATTCTTCCCACTGATCACCAATGTAAGGGACATTCTTCCCACTGACCTCCAATGTAAGGGGCATTCTTCCCACTGATCACCAATGTAAGGGACATTCTTCCCACTGATCACCAATGTAAGGGACATTCTTCCCACTGGCCACCAATGTAAGGGGCATTCTTCCCACTGACCCCCAATGTAAGGAGCATTCTTCCCACTGGTCACCAATGTAAGGGGCATTCATCCCGCTGACCCCCAATGTAAGGGACATTCTTCCCACTGACCCCCCCAATGTAAGGGAAATTCTTCCCACTGACCACCAATGTAAGGGACATTCTTCCCACTGACCACCAATGTAAGGGGCATTCTTCCCACCGGCCACCAATGTAAGGGGCATTCTTCCCACTGACCCCCAATGTAAGGGACATTCTTCCCACTGACCACCAATGTAAGGGGCATTCTTATCACTGACCCCAATGTAAGGAACATTCTTCCCACTGACCTCCAATGTAAGGGACATTCTTCCCACTGACCACCAATGTA
The DNA here is from genome assembly GCA_951230385.1 of Staurois parvus. NCBI lineage: Eukaryota > Metazoa > Chordata > Amphibia > Anura > Ranidae > Staurois > Staurois parvus. The sequence goes on from CATNWA010016008.1 coordinate 253,123, forward strand.
AGGGGCATTCTTCCCACTGACCACCAATGTAAGGGGCATTCTTATCACTGACCCCCAATGTAAGGAACATTCTTCCCACTGACCTCCAATGTAAGGGGCATTCTTCCCACTGGCCACCAATGTAAGGGGCATTCTTATCACTGACCCCCAATGTAAGGAACATTCTTCCCACTGACCTCCAATGTAAGGGGCATTCTTCCCACTGGCCACCAATGTAACGGCCATTCTTCCCACTGACCACCAATGTAAGGGACATTCTTCCCACTGACCTCCAATGTAAGGGGCATTCTTCCCACTGGCCACCAATGTAAGGGACATTCTTCCCACTGACCCCCAATGTAAGGGACATTCTTCCCACTGATCACCAATGTAAGGGGCATTCTTATCACTGACCCCCAATGTAAGGAGCATTCTTCCCACTGATCACCAATGTAAGGGACATTCTTCCCACTGACCTCCAATGTAAGGGGCATTCTTCCCACTGATCACTCCAATGTAAGGGACATTCTTCCCACTGATCACCAATGTAAGGGACATTCTTCCCACTGATCACCAATGTAAGGGACATTCTTCCCACTGATCCCCAATGTAAGGGACATTCTTCCCACTGACCCCCAATGTAAGGGACATTCCTTCCCACTGACCCCCAATGTAAGGAACATTCTTCCCACTGATCCCAATGTAAGGGACATTCTTCCCACTGACCACCAATGTAAGGGACATTCTTCCCACTGATCACCAATGTAAGGGGCATTCTTCCCACTGACACCAATGTAAGGGGCATTCTTCCCACTGACCACCAATGGAAGGGACATTCTTCCCACTGACCCCCAATGTAAGGGGCATTCTTCCCACTGGCCACCAATGTAAGGGCATTCTTCCAACTGATCACCAGTGTAAATAGCATTCTCACTAACACTGATGTAAGGGGCAATCTTCCCACTGACCTCCAATGAATTTGTTTATTACAAGGGTTCCCAGGGACCAGGAAATTGTTTTAAGGGTTCCTCTGGGGGTGAAAAGATCGAGAAAATCTGCTCCACATTATATTTGCAGTCTATGACTGAACCAGGACACGAGAGAAGTAAAGGACCAGAGGGGACGTTTCCTGTACCTAACACCCAATGACATCATCATTCCATTTCCAGATATCTCAGGAGACATTTTATGATGTTTTGGTCTACAGGAACATCTTAATGTTCTCCCAAAGTGGGATCCTCTGTGCTTGATGGAAAACAAAGCGGAGGTTGGCAAAAACATTAAAACTCAAGTCCTACCACGTGAAGCCGCCTAGATGTCTCTAATTAGCTAATTACAGTGGATGGCGTTTGGGCTAATTGCATCCCAATCATCAACCGAAAAAGCTTTAGCATCCGCTCTTCGTGTTTCACAAGGTTAAAGCTTTTATTGGTTCTGAATTACGAGCCGCCGTTGCAGGAAGGGGGTAGGGGTGGGGCTGGGGAACCATAGGAAGTAGTGCAAGAAATAACACGTCAATGAGAATTTTACAATCACAATTTTCATCACGGGGACTGCACCTCCCAATAAATGCAATTTTTGTAAACGGCCTAGAGCAATACCAGGACAACAAAGGCAAGGCATGCAGGGTCATGGTTTCAGAGGGATTTGCACAGTTTTGCACGTGTTTTTCCATACTGGTCTTTCTTAGGAACAATGTCATGATTGTCTCCTGGAAGTTGTTTTATGTTCTGAAGGTTTACAGTACATAGTTGTGTTGGCCTCCAGAAGAAAGTAGGAGACCCTGTAAAAACCACTACCGGTATACAAGACACAGTAGGTTTGTGCCTACAGGCACCTCTATGGGTTGGGAGCCAGGGGCGTATTTACCAGAAGGCAAACAAGGTATTTGCCTTGGGCGGCACTTTTCAGGGGGGGCAGCGGTGCCCCCCTGGAAAAAGGGATGAAAAAAGGGACACGCACGGCATGGGGACCAGGTGGGATCCGAGAGAGGCTGCGGGCTGCTTGACAGTATATGCAGAGCCCCACTCTCATTCTCATGGATGTCCGGAGCTGTGAAGGTGAGTGTCTTTCTCTCTCTCGCCAGGTGGGGAAGGCGGTGTATGGGGGGCAATGATAGTGGAAGGCTGTCTGGGGGGGGGCAGGGGTGTTGTTGGTCAATGTCCCAGGCTCTCTCCTCAGCGGGGGTGGAGGGTGGTGTTGGTCAGTGTCAGGCTCTCTCCACGGGGGGTGGCCGATTTTCTTGTTGCCTAAGGCAGCACAAAACCTACATTTTTGGGAGCCTGATGTGCCACAAGACTGCGGAGATGTAGACCCTGGCTGTACAAGGAGAGCCCCAAAAAACATCATCAACGTATCTCAGCCATGCCTTGTACACCCAGGACTTCTTCCACCGCTGAGGCTTCTGTGTTGTGTGAAATGGCCGGATCCCATTCTGTGTCTGAGACGTGTGTAATAGAGCTGGACCAAAAGAAGCCAGATTTGGTACTGGAGGATGTACAGTGGGGTAAGTACTCCTTCAAAGGGATTAATGCATAATGAAGGTGCACCATAGATGGACCTAGTTCTGGTCCCGGGCTGTTGCCTCTGACCCACAAAGAAAACTCTCAGCAGATGACAAACTCTGGGGGGTGGCTACTGAGGAGTGCTCAGTGCAAAAGTCCATATTACTTCAAGGTCTTTTTCAAATGTTTATTGATTAAACGCATCAGGTAGAGCCAACACGTTTTGGGTTGAAATGCCTCCCCCCTTCTTCAAATCTGATCACAGGGGAAGCTGCAGTTTAATGGTTAAAACTTAATTCACTTTTCTTTATTGCTGTCTTTGTCTACAGTGGCAGTTCTCACTTTTGACAGCCCTGAAGACTGGAGGGAGGAGTTTCAACCCGAAACGCATAGCTCTACCTGATGCCTTTAACCAACAAACATTTTAAACAGACCCTCGAGCGATGTGAACTTTTGCACTGAGCGCTCCCACCCCAGAGTTTGTCATCCTGTGCCTTAGGACTGTTGACGGAGATTCCTGAATAAATAAAACCTGTAAACACTGTTTTCTTTCTTTTTTAACCCCTCCATCTCCCGAGGATTCCCCCCCCCTTCCTGACCAGACCATATAGCTATATGTTACTATACAACTTCATGTTACTATATTAAGGGCTGCTGTTAGAAACCGCAGGGCCCCATACAGTCAACCTAACAGGGCCCCCCTCCAAAAAAAACCCAGAGTTTACTATGCTTCATTTACGAATGAACACAGTGAGTGATCGGTGCCGATCACTCATTGTGTTCATTCAGGAAAGAAAGGAGCTGGTGAATGTGACATATTTGAACCCATCCCCAACCCTCTATTCTGAAGGATCCTATTGTGTGCTTGCAGCTGCCGGTGGGAAGGAGAGGATGGAAGTCGGAAGTACTGCAAGGGGTGGGGGCACAAGGGGGGGGGGGGGGGATGTGCATCAGAGGAAAACATATGATGAAAAGGGAGGGTGATGGGTGCAGCAAGGGCTGAAGCAATAACTGAAACTGATCCCCTGTATGTATCTCTGCAATAACTGTGAGGGATAAGAGAAGAATCCAGCTTTCAGCTGCTGCAGGAAGAACCATACAGGGGATCGGTTCCAGTAATTCGTGCTGATCACCCTCCCTGCCCAGTTATCCCAGCTGCCTGGGCCCCCCTGCTGGCCTGGGCCCCGTACAGGAGGACTGGTGGTGCCCCCTTATCCACGGCCCTATGTACACTACTATACTATACTATGTTACTATAATATCTTACATATATATTACTATACTACACTATCTTCCTATACTATATGTTACTATATACTATGTTACTATACTATATATATCTATACTATATGTTACTATATATTACTACTATACTACACTATCTTCCTATACTATATGTTACTATACTATACTATATTATATCGCTATGTTACAATATGTTACTATACTACACTATACACTATACTATGTTGTTTCTATACTGTCTTACAATATGTTACTATACTACATTACAATACTATATGTTACTATATACAATATGTTACTATATACTTACAATGTTACTATACTACTACATGTTACTACTATACTATAGTTACTATCAGGGGCGGACTGACAACTCATGGGGCCCCTGGGCAATAGGGGATTATGGGGCCCCCGTGTCCTCGGCCACACCCAAAAAAGCCTATGACAAAGCCAATGAAAGGTACCAGGGGCATCTCATGGGGCCCCCTACTGACCCTGGGCCCTCGGGTGGTGGTGCCTGAATGGCTAAATGGTCAGTCCGCCCCGGTTACTATACTACACTATACTATGTTTCTATACTATCTTCCAATATATTACTATACAACATTACTATACTACAGGATATGTCACTCGGTTATATGTTACTATACAACACTATGTTACTATACTTCATTACAATACAGAGGCGGACTGACCATTTGGAAACTTGGGCACTGCCCGAGGGCCCGGAGTCAGTAGGGGGCCCCATGAGATGCCCCTGGTACCTTTTTCATAGGCTTTTTTTGAGTTTGGCCAAGGACACAGGGGCCCCATGATCCCATATTGCCCAGGGGCCCCATGAGTTGTCAGTCCGCCCCTGTTACAATACTATATGTTACTATACTATACTATGTTTCTATACTGTCTTACAATATGTTACTATACTACATTACTATAATATATGTTACTATACTATACTATACTGTCTTACAATATGTTACTATACTACATTACTATAATATATGTTACTATACTATACTATATACTATCTTACAATATGTTACTATACTACACTACACTATACTATATGTTACTATACTTCATTACAATACTATATGTTACTATAGTTTGATGTACTATACTATGTTTCTATACTATACTATACTACATTACACTATACTATGTTTTCTATACTGTCTTACAAAATGTTACTATACTACATTACTATAATATATCTTACTATACTATACTATCTTACAATATGTTACTATACTATACTACACTATACTATATGTTACTATACTTCATTACAATACTATATGTTACTATAGTTTGATGTACTATACTATGTTTCTATACTATACTATACTACATTACACTATACTATGTTTCTATACTGTCTTACAATATGTTACTATACTACATTACAATACTATATGTTACTATACTATACTATCTTACAATGTTACTATACTACATTATTATATGTTACTATATTATACTACACTATACTATATTTCTATACCATACTACATTACACTATGCTATGTTTCTATACTGTCTTACAATATATTACTATACTACAGTATATGTCCCTCGGTTACATGTTACTATACAACGCTCTGTTACTATAATACACTATACAGTACAAAGTTATAAATGAGATCCTTCTCTGGTCCGCAGACCCACACAATACCCTCAGCAGGTTTCCTAGGGATGACTGGTTGTCGGTGTGTCAGATACTAACACGGTACAGATTGTTTCCATGACAAGAATGCAGAATTGTAGGAAAACACCGGAAAGCTGGGAGGTATAATGAGATGTGATCATCGAGAACCGAATAGCATTACCGGGACAATCAAGTATGGAAAGACGAATATAAAACATAGAAATCTCTGCACAGGATACAGAAGATTGGATGACGATTGGACAGACTGTATACACATTAATAAATTGCATGTTGTCACCACATACAGTACATCGGAGTTCTCATAATACAGACATGACACCATGACACCAATACATCATACCGGAGACATTTCAGGAGCACAGATTATGGTGAATATGGCGGCTGCATGCAGGGAAGAGAAGCAATGCAAAGAATTTGCTGTCCTGGCTTTTGTACATTTCCATACACAATGTTGATGATCGATTTTTTTTTTCCCGATTTATTAAAAAGCCAATCCAAGAATATAGGAATAAAAAAAAAAAAATCTGATTTCAAGAAGTGAACTGACCATCAGGTAAAGTCTTTGTTACAAGTATCTATAGAACCCCAGCAATTTACACAAAGCTCTACCCATGGAACCTTCACATCTGTCCCCAAGGAGCTTACTATCTAATGTATGAGAGTCCATCACTGACACGGTATGGGAAAAAAAAAATTACAAATCTTTATTCTTTTTATTTATTTATATATATATATAAAAAAACTATTTTTATATAATAGTTGTATATGTATTTATTTTTGTATATAAAATAAAAGGATAAATAAAAAAAAAAAAAGATTTTTTATTCTTGATCCATTGAGACATAAAAAGAATCCATCCGATAAAAAGATCGACACGTTTGAGCCCATCACCGGTAAGGTATGAAAAAAAAAAAATTACAAATCATTCTTCTTCTTTTTTTTTATATGTAAAACTATTTTTATATAATAGTTGTATATGTATTTATTTTTGTATATAAAATTAAATAAAAGGATAAAAGGATGAATAAAAAAAAAAAAACTAAAAAAAACAAACAAAAAACAAATCTTTATTCTTGATCTATCGAGACGTAAAAAGAATCCATCCAATAAAAAGATTGACGCGTTTCAGCCCCACAAATTCTGGGCCTTAGTCATGGTCTTTTCCCCCCTGCTCCTCTGCACCCAGGGCAGCTGCCCCTCCCTTCTCTCTTCTTTGGAAGCACATACAAACTCCATGCAGGTGTCCTGGTTGGGATTTGAACCAAGGACTCCAGTTCTGCAAGGCAAGAGCATTAACCACTAGCCCAGCCTTTTTCAACCCTTTCACCCCGGGGGAATCCTGGAAATAATCTTCAAGGCTCAGGGAACCATGGGGGCCAGCAGGTAGAATGTAGGTAGAACACAATGATTACTGCCGATGGCTATAACTGCTGGCAACAATCGCATGCTAAAAATCCAACATGCTGGTTGTACCCAAGTCGATCGATGGATTGACTTGGTTACAATCAGCCTGCCCACGGATGGATCGAATCTCCCCACTGAAACGGCTGAGATTCAATCCATCTATGGATGGCGTATGGCTTTGTTTAGACCTGCAGTTGAGGGGCAGGAGCGTTCCTATCAGGGGCGTACTGACCATTTGGAAACTTGGGCACAGCCTGAGGGCCCGGGGTCAGTAGGGGGCCCCATGAGATGCCCCAGGTACCCTTTTCATAGGCTTTTTTAAGTTTGGAAAGGACACAGGGGCCCCATGATCCCCTATTGCCCGGGGGCCCCATGAGTTGTCAGTCCGCCCCTGGTCCCTAGGGTTGGTGTCACCCGGTGCCAGAACACTTGGTGACACCCCTTCCGACGATCCCCGCAGGATGGATCGAATCTGCAGATTGAGCATAATGGATCAGAGTCCGATCCATTATCCTCCCCAATCCGCAGATCCGATCCATCCTGCGGGGATCGTTGGCTTGCAACCTATACGGGGTTAACTGATCTCTCCACGAAAAGGTAAGTTGTAAATAGGGGCGGATTAACCATTTGGAAACTCGGGCACTGCCTGAGGGCCCGGGGTCAGTAGGGGGCCCCATGTGATGCCCCTGGTACCTTTTTCATAGGCTTTTTTGAGTTTGGGCAAGGACACAGGGGCCCCATGAGTTGTCAGTCCACCCCTGGTTGTAAAGCAAGCCGACGATCCCCGCAGGATGGATGGGATCTGCGGATTGGGGAGCATAATGGATCTAAGTCCGATCCATTATGCTGAATCCGCAGATCCCATCCATCCTGCGGGGATCGTCGGCTTGCTTTAAAACTTTTCGTGGAGCGGGTTTGGTGTCACCCGGTGTGGGGAGCACCCCCCGCACCTGCCTAGGGACGCCCCTGGTTGTGGGGCAGCAAAAATGTGCAGTTGAGCCACATTTTTGCTACCTGCCAACCTCCCTCCCCCTTAAGCTGCCATAGGCGGTGGACAGAGATTTTTCCGTGGCACGGCCATGATGCTTGGCAATAAAAGTTCACTCAACACGTAGGGATCGGCCGATCGCTACACATTCAAGTAAATGGGGAAGAACCACAAAACGCCCGGAACGCACATGATTGCAGCGTGAATGTCGGCAACGATGGGATTAAAAATGGCGATGAGATGGCGTCACATTGCTTCCTCGCCACCTATCAGTATCCTCTGGAGCACGACTGGGTTTTGGAGGTCAGGGAGATTTAGTCCCGCCCCTCTGTATTTTTGGTGCGCTACCATTAGTTATCATGGAGGGTGCAAACGCAGTGAAGATGCGGTAATCGGGACTTCAAAAGCGCAGCACACCCTAATGCTTCTGCGGACCCCCAGTAGCGCACCATCCCTTCTCCTGTGCAAACCTCCCCTCCCCCGCCATGTTTCCCAGGGCCCCTATGAGATAAATATAAAGTTAGGCTACGTTCACACTGATCCGCCGCAAAAACGCATAGACTTTTGCCGCGGTTTCTGAGTGTCTTTTTAAAGGACACGTGACTTAAAAACTGCACCAGAAACGCTTCTCAGAGGCATTTTTCAGGTGCTTTTCAGGCATTTTTCAGGTGCATTCCATTGATTTCAATGGAAAGAGGCATTTTTTGGGGCATTTTTTTAACTCCCCAAACATGCCCCAAAGATGACGCAAGCGGCATTTTTTTACACCGCGACGTCTCAGTGTGAACACATACATAGATATACATTCACATACACAGGGAAGCATTTTCTTGAGCTTTTCAGGTGCTTTTTTTTAACTCAAAAACTCCTCCGTGTGAAAGTCGCCTTACATGTAAAACAATTCAAGGCCCGTACCAGCCGCCCCAAGGTACACGCCCACTCTCATGAATGAAAGTATATTTGATAGCATTAAATTAGTACTTTCAATAAAATTGATTTTAAACCATAAGAAAGCATGCCGTAAATCAAAGACCAATCAACACAAAGGGCACAGTATGGGGGGGGGGGGGGTGATCAGGAGGGCACAATAATGTGATCAGAGGGCCTAATACTGTGATCAGGAGGGCACAATATGGGATCAGGAGGGCACAATACTGGGGAGGGCACATACTGGATCAGGAGGGCACAATACTGGGATCAGGAGGGCACAATACTGGATCAGGACTGGGGGAACAATACTGGGATCAGGAGGGTACAATACTGGGGTCAGGAGGGTACAATACTGGGGTCAGGAGGGCACAATACTGGGATCAGGAGGGCACAATACTGGGGTCAGGAGGGTACAATACTGGGGTCAGGAGGGTACAATACTGGGGTCAGGGGGTACAATACTGGGGGTCAGGAGGGTACAGCACTGGGGTCAGGAGGGCACAATGCTGGGATCAGGAGGGCACAATGCTGGGATCAGGAGGGTACAATACTGGGATCAGGAGGGCACAATACTGGGATCAGGAGGGCACAATACTGGGATCAGGGGGGTACAATACTGGGATCAGGAGGGCACAATTCTGGGATCAGGAGGGCACAATACTGGGATCAGGGGAGTACAATACTGGGATCAGGGGGGTACAATACTGGGATCAGGAGGGCACAATACTGGGGTCAGGAGGGCACAATACTGGGATCAGGAGGGCACAATATTGGGATCAGGAGGGCACAGTACAGGAGAGTTAGGAGGGTACAATACTGGGATCAGGGGGGGTAGAATACTGGGATCAGGGGGGTACAATACTGGAATCAGGAGGACCTAATACTGGGATCAGGAGGGCACAGTACAGATTCTGGGACGTTGCCTGGGCCATGCCGGGACAGCTTAGTAAAAAGCGTGACTGTCCCAACTAATCTGGGAGAGTTGGCAAGTATGCTGTATTGCAAGATTATCATGGGGCCACCATGCACATGAGGCCCCTGGGCAGTGCCCATGCATTAAGGCAGCCCTGCACTTAACTCCCCCCTCCCCCAAGTCTGCCCCCCCCTCACATACACACATACATACACGGCTCAAAAATGTTAAAGGAACACTTTGTAACCCGAGTCTGGCATCAAGTCCATGACACTCCTGGGATATTGATCTGGTCAGGTAAGTAGCAGAGGGGGGGGGGGGTGGTAATCAGTTTCAGCTGCTTTGGTGTTCATGAAATTAACAACAGGTACACTAGATGGGCAACAATGAGATGACCCCCAAAACAGGAATGGTTTTACAGGTGGAGGCCACTGACATTTTTTCCCTACTCATCTTTTCTGACTGTTTTTTCCCTAGTGTTTTTGCACTTGGCTCGGGTCAGTGTCACTACTGGTAGCATGAGGCCATACCTGGACCCTACAGAGGTTGTACAGGCAGTCCAACTCCTCATCAATACATGTCATTGCCAGAAGGTTTGCTGTGTCTCCCAGCACAGTCTCCAAGAGCATGGAGGAGATTCCAGGAGACAGGCAGTTACTCTAGGAGAGCTGGACAGACAGGCCGTAGAAGGTCCTTAACCCATCAGCAGGACCGGTATCTGCTCCTTTGTGCAAGGAGGAACAGGATGAGCCCTGCCAGAGCCCTACAAAATGACCTCCAGCAGGCCACTGGTGGGAATGTCTCTGACCAAACAATCAGAAACAGACTTCATGAGGGTGGCCTGAGGGCCCGACGTCCTCTAGTGGGCCCTGTGCTCACTGCCCGGCACCATAGAGCTGGATTGGCATTTGCCATTGACACACCAGAATTGGCAGGTCCACCACTGGCGCCCTGTGCTTTTCACAGATGAGAGCAGGTTCCCCTGAGCACATGACAGACGTGAAAGGGTCTGGAGAAGCCGTGGAGAACGTTCTGCTGCCTGTAACATGGTTCAGCATGACTGTATTGGTGGTGGGGTCAGTGATGGTCTGGGGAGGCATCTCCATGGAGGGACGTACAGACCTCTACAGGATAGACAATGGCACCCTGACTGCCATTAGGTATGGGGATGAAATCCTTGGACCCATTGTCAGACCCTACGCTGGTGCGGTGGGTCCTGGGTCCCCTCCTGGTGCAGTGGGGTCCCGGGTTCCTCCTGGTGCGGTGGTTCCTGGGTTCCTTCTGGTGCAGTGGGTCAGGGTTCCTCCTCCTGGTGCGGTGGGTCCTGGTTTCCTCCTGGTGCAGTGGGTCAGGGTTCCTCCTGGTGCAGTGGGTCCTGGGTTCCTCCTTGTGCAGTGGGTCATGGGTTTCCTCCTGGTGCATTGGGTCCCAGATTCCTCCTGGTACGGGGGGTCCGGGGTTCCTCCTGGTACGGTGGGTCCTGGGTTCCCTCCTAGTGCAGTGGGTCCTGGGTTCCTCCTGGTGCGGTGGGTCCTGGGTTCCTTCTGGTGCGGTGGGTCCTGGGTCCCTCCTGGTGAGTCGGGTCCTGGGTTCCTCCTGGTGCATTGGGTCCTGGGTTCCTCCTGGTGTGGTGGGTCCTGGGGTTCCTTCTGGTGCGGTGGGTCCTGGGTCCCTCCTGGTGAGTTGGGTCCTGGGTTCCTCCTGGTGAGTTGGGTCCTGGGTTCCTCCTGGTGCAGTGGGTCCTGGGTCCCTCCTGTGTGTGTTGGGTCCTGGGTTCCTCCTGGTGCATTGGGTCCTGGGTTCCTCATGGTGCAGTGGGTCAGGGTTCCTCCTGGTGCATTGGGTCCTGGGTTCCTCCTGGTGCAGTGGGTCCTGGGTTCCTCCTGATGCAGTGGTCCTGGGTTCCTCCTGGTGCAGTGGGGTCCTGGTTTCCTCCTGGTGCAGAAAATGCCGGCCTCATGTGGGGAGAGTATACAGGCAGTTCCTGGAGGATGAAGGAATTGATACCATTGAATGGCCCCCACACACTCCCCTGACCTAAATACCATCCTCTGGGATGTCATGTTTCGGTCCATCCGATGCCACCAGGTTGCACCTCAGACTGTCCAGGAGCTCAGTGATGGCCGGGTCCAGATCTGGAGGAAATCCCTCAGGACACCATCCGTGGTCTCATTAGGAGCCTCCCCTGACGTTGTCAGGCATGCATACAAGCACGTGGGGGGGCCACACAGACTACTGAGGACCATTCTGAGTTACTGCAATGACATTTCAGCCAAATGGACTCGCCTGCTGCATCATTTCTTCACTTTGATTTTCGGGGGGGGGCTTTGAATTCAGTCCTCTGTAGGTCGATCATTTCCATCAAACGATGGGGCGTCCTTACGTTCCTCACCCATCCCCCCGTCCATGTCAGTATAGAGATCCAGCAGGAGATTCCTCCCCATTGGGATCTGATGGTTTGTCAGAGTCTTCCTCTCATTTTTTTTAGCGTCCCTGCTCGGGTGCCCCCCCATAGCAAGCTGATTGCTACGGGGGCACCTGACAGAAGGGAGGAGCCAGAAGCGCCTGCGAGGACCTGAGAAGAGGAGGGTCAGGGCTGCTCTGTGCAACACCATTACACAGAGGCAGGTAAGGACAGACATGTTTATTATTTTTAAGAAAAAAAAAAACCAAAAAAACAAAACTTTAGTGTCACTTTAACTTTTTTTTGTACGGAACATTTGATCAACCGTTGCTATAAAATTGTGTCTTATAAAAATTGAAAACAACTAGTATTTTTTTTTTTGCATATAATATTGGGGGTTTTAATTAATCTTGAGGCCTAAAATGATTATTTTAAAAAACCAAAAGGGACTAATCATCATTTTATTAATGAAAGTACAAACAACCCCAAAAATCCCCCCAAAAAATCGCCTAATGTGAACGGGGCCTATGCCGTATGTGGTGCATTATTAGCAGTCCATTAATTCAAATGGGCTGACAAATGCATGGAAAGATGCAAAAAGTAGCGCAGACATGTTTTTGAAATTGCATCGCACCGCAAAACAGCAATGCATGGTACTGCGGCCTTCTGCGTTCCTGCTTGCGTTTTGAAAGCGCGATTTACACGCGCTTCCGTGTGCCACCCATAGGGCAGCCCATTTACGTCTCTTACCTTTTCACCCAAAAAAGAAGCTCGTGCACTGCATTTTGCCACGATTTTTACATGTGCATTTTGCCGAGATTTGTATGGGGAGACAGAGGCGTCCCTAGGGTTGGTGTCACCCGGTGCGGTAACATGTTGTGTCACCCCTCCAGAGAGGAAGCAGTGGTGCCAATGTAGCGGTAAAATGAGTATCCTTTGAAGATATGTATCCCCTGAAGCAACTGAGCATGTGCCGGTTTCAGGCCGAAGAAGCCGATATCTGATTTTAGCACAGAGCTGGCGATCGCTTCTTCGGCCTGAAACCGGCACATGCGCAGTTGCTTCAGGGGAAACATATCTTCACGGGATACTCATTTTACCGCTACACATCTGCGGTGGGGGCAGCTGTCAATGCTCCTGCACCCCCTGTGATGGTGTCACCCAGTGCGGCCAGCTCCCCCCTGCATCCCCCTAGGGACGCCACTGTCACCCGGAGCGGCCTGCACCCCTCGCACCCCCCTAGGGACGCCACTGCAAGGACACCTACACTTTGGTGGGAACAAGCAAAGAAATATTGCCGTACGGTTTGATGCGGAGTCATGTGATGTACTCCATAGTAGCCAATGAGATTTCACCTTATACATTCAGGTCATTTAGGAGATTATTTCTGATTGGTTCCTATAGGCTGTTGTACATCATCATTGCTTTATTTTCCTACCTTCTCGAATAATCTGTATGCAGCAAGAAAAAAAAAAAAAAAAAATCTATCTTTCTCACTCAACCGGTTCAACAACCCACAATCTGCTCATATGTTATATCACCGGATTGTAAAGCAAAATATTTAATAATAAATATAATTTATATCATTTTTATTAATTATAATTATTTACCATATTTTAATCATGACTACAAGTGGTCTGTTATAATATTTATTATAATATTATTATCATTTTTTATATCATATTAATTATATTTATTTATAATATTTTTTATAATTATAAGTGTTTTATTATAATAATTATTAGAATATTATTATTATTTATTTTATTTTTATTATTATTTTTGTTTTTTTTATTGTATTAGTTATAATTTTTTTTATATTTATATTTTTTTTTTTTATATTTTTTTTTTTTAATAATTTTAATAATATTATTTAATTTTTTTATATTTATTTTTATTTTATTTTTAATTTTTTTTTTATATTTTTTTTTTTTATTTAATTAATTTTTTAATATTTATTTATTTTTTTTTTTATAATTTTATTAGTTTAATTTTTTATAATATTTAATTTATAATTATGAATTTTTTTTATTATTTTTTATTTTATATATTTTTTTTTTTTTTTTTTATTTTTAATATTTTTTTAGTATTTTTTAAAAATTTTAATTTTTTTTATTTATTTTTTTTATTTATTTTATTTTTTTTTATAATTTTTTTAATTTTTTATTTTTTTTTATTAATTATTTTTTTTAATATTTTTAAATATTTTAATTAATTTTTTATAATTTTTTTATTTATTAAATTTTTTATTTTAAATAATTTTATTTTTTTTTTAATTTTTTAAAATTTTTTTTATAATTATTTTTTTATTATAATAATTTTATATTTAATTTTTTATTATTTTATTAATATTTTTAATTTTTTATTTTTTTTTTTTTTTTTAATATTTTTTATATTTTTTTTTATTAAATTTTATTTATTAATATTTTTTATTTATTTTAATATTTTAATTTTTAATTTTTTTTTTTTTATTTATTTAATTTTATAATTATTATTATTTATTTTTAAAATATTAAATTTTTTAATTTTTTTTTTTATATAATATTTTTTTTTTAAAAATTTAAAAATTATTTTTAATTTAATTTTTTTTTTTAATTTTTTAATTTTTTTTTTTAAATTTTTAATTTTTATTATTATTTATAATTTTTTATTTAATTTTTTTTTTTTTTTTTTTATAAATTAATATTTTTTTTTTTAATAATTTTTTTTTTAATTTTTTTATTTTTTATTAAAAAATTAATAAAATTTATTTTTTTTTTATTTTTTTATTTTTTAAATTATTTTTTTTTTAAATTTTTAAATTTTTTTTTTTTTTTTTATAAAATTATTTTTAATTTTTTTTTTTATTATTTTATTTTAATTTTTTTTAATTTTTTAATAAAAAAATATAAATATTTTTTTTTTTTTTTATTAATTATAATTTTTATTTTTTTAATTTAATAATTTTTTTTTTTATTTTTTTTTTTTTAAATTTTTTTTTTTTTTTTTTTATTTTTTTTTTTTAATTATTATTTATTATAATTTTTTTTAAATTTTTATTTATAATTTTTTTTATTATGTTTTTTAATATTTTTAATTTTATTTATTTTATTTTTTTTTTTTAATTTATTTTAAAATATTTTTATTATATTATTTATTTTATAATATATTTATTTATTTTTTTATAATATTTTTTTAAATTTTTTTATATATTATAATTTTTTTTTTTTTTAAATTTTATTATTAGTTAATTAATAAATTAAAAATATTAATTAATTAATTATTTTTTATTTTTATATAATAATTTAAAATTTTAATTTATTTAATTTATAAATTTATTTTTTTTTTAAAATAAAAAACTTAAAATATAATTTTTTTTTTTTTATATATTTTTTTTATATTTTTTTTAAATTTATATATTTATTTTTTTTTTTTATATTTTAAATTTTTTTTTTTTTTTATATTTATTTATTAATTTTTTATTTTTTTTATTTTTTAATTATAATTTTATTAAAAAATTTATAAGTTTTTTTTAAATATTAATTATTATATTTAAAATTTTTATTTTTATATTTTATAATTTTTTTTTTTTTTTATTAAATAATTAATTATGTTTTTTTATTTATATTAATAATTTTTATAATTTTTTATTTATTTTTTAAATTTTATTATTCAAAATATTTTATTTTTATTATAGAATATAAATTTTATTTATTTTTTTATTTTATTATAATTTTAAATCAAAAATATATATTATTATTTTATTTTTTTTATTTTTTTTTTTTTTTTTATTTTTTATATTTTTTAAAATATTTTTTTATAATATTTATTATTTTTTTATTTATAATTTTTTTTTATTTTATTATTTTATTATTTTTTATAATAATTTTATTAAATATATTATTTTATATTATTTTATAATTTTATTTTTTTTAATTATTTTTTTTATTATTTTTTTTTTATATTTTATAAATTAATATTTAAATTATATAAAAATTATTTTAATTTTTATATAATATTATAATATTATTTTTTTTATATTTTTTAATTTTTTTTATTATTATTTATTTATTTTTATAATTTAATTATAAGTTTTATTATAATAATAATTTAATTTTTATTTTTTAAAATTTTATTAGTTATAAATATTTAATTATTATATTAATTATAAGTGTTTTATTATAATAATAATTAATAATTTTATTATCATTTTTATATATTTTTTTATAAATAATTTTCTTTTTTATTTTATAATGTTAAATTTTTTAATTTGTGTTTTTTATATTTATTTTATTATTATTATTATTTTCAGAATTTCTTAAATATAATTATTTTTTTTAATATTTTTATTTATTAATTTAATTTTTTATTTAATATTTATAACTATTATAATATTATTAACATTTGATTATCATTTTTAAAATTTTATCATCAATAATTTGACATAATTTTACATAAGAACAAACAAAAGCAAATCCAACCAGTCCAAAAAAATATATTTAATATTTTTTTAATATATTATCTATCTATCATAATAAAATTTAAATATATCTATATATATCTATCTATCTATTCTATCTAATATCTATATAAATATCTATATAGATATATATATATATGTAATCTATATATAGATATATATATATATCTATATATAGATATATGTATATCCATAATATATAATATCATCATATAGCCCGTATAATATATAGATAGGGGGCCCCATGATATATATATATATAATATATATATATCATAGAGATATATAGATATAGATATATATTATTATTTTATATATATCTATATATAGATAAATATATATATATATTATATAGATATATAATATCTATATATAGATAGTATGTTAAGTAGTATATTATAAAATATATCTATCTATATATATATATCTATATATATATAATATATATACATACATACAGGGCAGGCCCTTTTTGGAATCAGGTTGCCCAGGGCCCGGGGTCAGTAGGGGGCCCCCCCCCTGAGATGCCCCTGGTACCCATAGGCTTTTTTGAGTTTTCAGACACAGGGGCCCCCATGATCCCCTATTGGGGGCCCCATGAGTTGTCAGTCCGCCCCTGGGGGCCCCCATGAGTTGTCAGTCCGCCCCTGGATACACAAAGCCCACTTTGGGATACAATGTGATCCAGGAGCTGAAAGGAAGAAATGGTCCCCAAGACTCACTTTTCCGCCTCCTCAGTCTATTGGGCAGCAGGTCCCTGACAGACTTGAGCATACACCCGGCCGTCTGTGGGATAAATGCCATCTTCTGCCCGGAATCCCCCCGAATTCCTGGTTTTTCTGGGTAAATATGCTGCTGCCTCTTTCTCCAGCCTTCTCGGGTTGTTGCAGCGAGAGGTTCCGGCTGGTGCGCTGATGGTAATTATTGGGTGTCTTTTGCCTTTTAATTCAGCGATCCGGCAGATCCTGCAGTCTGGTCACACTACACACTGCAGAAGTCTGCGGCTGGAGCCGGGAGGTACAGGAACAACGTGGGGTTTTTTTTTTTTTTTTAATCACTGCAGATGTGTTGTAGACGCAGAGACCTCCGCTGGAAGTGAAGCATGTCAAGGCCTCGGGAGGCTGTTCATCATCCGAATACGAGGGGGAAACCCTTCCCCAACCACCCCCCCCCCCCCCCCCCCGACACGGCGACAATCAACTTTCTGCATGTGTGCGGGATACGGATTGCTGCAGGATGGAGGGGATGTGCGGAGGGACGTGCCGAGGCGATGATATTCCAAACGTCGAGAATTGGCAGCAGTCGGGTTTATGAAGGAATGCGAATATTTAGTCCCAATTCATAACGATTGTCCTGCCTGACTTACCAAATTCACAGGGGTCAAAGGTCGCCTAGTGTCTAGGAGTTCTGCTATTGACCCTGTAATACCCGAACCGGGGAGCTCTCCGGCGTTTACCTGGAGGTGCCGGGTTTCCTGATTCATTATGATGAAAATTTTATATCAAATTTTTTCTGAATCTCACTCATCAGCTTAAGTATTAGGGGTCAAAGGTCACCCAAAGTATATGGATTCTGATATTTAAAATCTTCAACCTGTAACACCCATACTGGGGAACCTGCCGGCGTTCACCTGGAGGTGCCGGGATTCCTGATTTCATAATTGATCGCTCCATCTTACCTATGAAAAAGTTTATATCCAATTTTTCTGAAATCTCATTCACACAGCTGAAGCAATTAGAGGTCAAAGGTCATTTAAAGTATATGGTTCTGTTATTTAAAGTCTTGAGCCTGTATTTACCCGTACCGGGGAACCTGCCGGCAATTCACCTGGAGGTGCTGAGTTCCTGATTCTTTTTCAGTCATTTTTATGGAGGTTTTATTAATAAAAAACAGGTTTCCTAATTCATAATGAATATTTGGTCTTACCTATGAAAGGTTATATATTTATTCAATTTTTATTTTTATTCATTTCACAGGGTCAGAGGTCACAAAAGTACATGAGTTCTGCTATTTAATACCTGTAATACCCGTACGGGGAACCTGCCAGCGTTCACCTGGAGGTGCCGGGTTTCCTGATTCATAATGATCGCTCCATCTTACCTATGAAAAATTGTATATCCAATTTTTCTGAATCTGACTCACCGGCTCAAGAATTAGGGGTCAAAGGTCACCCAAAGTATCTGGATATGTTATTTAAAGTCTTGAGCCTGTATTACCCGTACCGCGGAACCTGCCAGCATTCACCTGGAGGGTTTCCTGATTCTTTTTCAGTCATTATTTATTGAGGTTTTTTATAATACAAGGTTTCCTAATTCATAATGAAATATCTGGTCTTTACCTATGAAAGGTTAAAGGTCACCAAAGTACATGAGTTCTGCTATTTAATACCTGTAATACACGTACTGGGGAACCCCGGCGTTCACTGGAGGTGCCGGGTTTCCTGATTCATAATGATCGCTCCATCTTACCTATGAAAAGTTTATATCCCAATCTTTCTGAATCTCATTCATCAACTTAAGCATTAGAGGTCAAAGGTCACCCCAAAGTATATGGGATCGTCATGGTATTTAAAGTCTTGAGCCTGTATTACCTGTACCGGGGAACCTGCCTGGCGTTCACCTGGAGTGGTGCTGGAGTTTCCTGATTTTTTTTCAGTCATTTTTATTGAGGTTTTATAATACAGGTTTCCTAATTCATAATGAATATTTGTCCCATTACCTATGAAAGGTTTAAATTTATTCATTTTTTATTTTTATTCATTTCACAGGGGTCAGAGGTCACAAAAAAGTGCACTGAGTTCTGCTATTTTTATTATCCCTGTAATACCCGTCCAACCGGGAAAACCTGCCGGCGTTCACCTGGAGGTGCCGGTTTCCTGATTCATAATGATCGCTCCATCTTACCTATGAAAAGTTTATATCCAATTTTTCTGAATCTCATTCATCAGCTGAAGCATTAGAGGTCAAAGGTCACCCAAAGTATATGGGATCTGGTATTTAAAGTCTTGAGCCTGTATTACCTACTACCGGGGAACCTGCCGGCGTTCACCTGAGATGCCGGGATTCCTGATTCGCAATGATTTGTGCCGTCTCAATTTATTATTCACTCACTCTGGATTTCTCAGAGGGGGTCAAAGATCACCAAAAGTATATGGGTTTCTGGTGCTTAAATTCTTGAATTGGTAATACCTGTTACCGGGAAACCTGCCGGCGTTCACCTGGAGGTGCTGAGTTTCCTGATTCTTTTTCAGTCATTTTTATGGAGGTTTTCTAATACAGGTTTCCTAATTCATAATGAATATTTGGTCTTACCTATGAAAGGTGTTAAAAATTACTCATTTTGCATTTTACAGGGGTCAAACCAGATCACTAAAAGTATCTGGGTTCTGTTATGAAAGTCTTGACCCTGTAAATACCTGTACGGGGAACCTGCCGGCGTTCACCTGGCGGGATGCCGGGATTCCGAATTCATAATGTTCGCTCCATCTTACCTATGAAAAGTTTATATTTCAATTCTGCTCTGAATAGGACTCATCAGCTTGATGATCAGGGGTCAAAGGTCACCCCAAAGTTACCCAACATCTATTCAACCCCATCTTGAGCTGTAATACCCGTACATGAATCCCCCAATCCCTCTCCTAGCACAACCCACCCCCCATTCACCCTCCTAGCACAACTTCTCCCCCAATCGCCCCCCTAGGAAAGATTTCCCTCACCAGTCCCCCTCCTACCACATCATCCCCCCCAAATCCCCTCCTAGCACAAAATCCCCCTCCCAGCTCTAATTCCTCGTTTCCCTTCAATCCCCCCACCTTGGACAAATTCCCCCAAAATCCCTTCACTCTAGTCTAAAACCCCCTTCAAATGGACTCTTCTCCGCATTAAATCCTCCCACCATTACCCCAGTTACTCCCAGCACCAAATCCCACCCCCTACCCCATTCAAAAATCAGAACTTAACCTCACTAGCACATCCCCTACTAGTACCCACTTTTCCCCCACCCCCTCAATTCCCCCTACTAACACAATCCCCTCAATCCCCACCTCTAATGCACAAATCCCCCCCTTCTTTTCTACCCCTAGCACAAATCCAATCCCCCCCATCCCAACTTCCAAAAAAAATCCCCCCCTTCTCTCCTAACCACAAATCCCCCCCTTCTCGCACTTCTCCTAGCACAAATCCCCCATTAACCCCTCTCCTAACAAACAATCCCCCCCCTTCTTCTCCTAACACAATATCCCCCTCCCTATCCCCCCCTCCTAAACACTCCCCCCACCACCCTTCTCTCCTAACACAAATCCCCCCAAAACCCCCCCTCCTGACACAAATCCCCCCATTTCTTCCTCTCCTATACAAATCCCCCTCCCAAACATGACCCTCCCCCTTCTCCTCTCCTAACACAAATCCCCCACTTCTCTCCTAGGCACAAGTCCCCCCATTCTCTCTTAACACAAAACCCCCCATTTTCTCTCTCCTAACACAAATCCCCCCAAAATCCCCCTTCCTAACACGAATTCCCCCCCTTCTCCTCTCCTAACACAAATCCCCCCAATCTCCTACCTAGCACCAATCCCCCCCCCCCCCATCCCATCTCCTAACACAAATTCCCTCCCCTTCTCCTCTCCTAACACAAATCCCCTCCTACAATCTCCTCTCCTAGCACAAATCCCCCCCCCATCCCCCGTACTACCACAAATCCCCCCCAGCTCTATTCCTCTTCTTTAAACCCCCCACCTAGCACCGATTCCCCCAAATCCTTCCTCTAGCTAAAACCCCTCCAAATTACTGTTCCCAGCATAAAATCCACTCCCCACCCTACCCAACACCCTCTCCCCCCCCCCTCCCCCATTGGCACAAATTTCCCCCACCCACAGAAACCTCCCTCCTACTCTTAGCACAAATCTCCCTATTCCTTCTCATAGCACAAATCCCCCCCATTACCCATCCCAGCACAAATAGCCCCCATCCCCCTCCTGCACAAACCACTCATCTCAGCATAAATTATTGTTACCCCCCTTCCTTTTCATTGCGTACAGTTCCCGTGGCCTACAAGCTCCACCCCAACTGCCCCCTAGATCCGTCCATGGCAGAGAGTAAGGAAACCATAGCTGCACCCCAGACAGCAGTGCACCCTAGGCGGCTGCCTAGTTCCCCTAGTGGTAGCACCAACCCTGGCTCGGGGGGGGGGGGGGGGGGTTATTTTATACTAAATATAAAGGAAAAAGCAAAATGTTGCGAAAATAAAAACGTTTCTTAGTGTCTGTTTAAACACCCCAAACTGACCCCTTTTTTGGAAAGCAGAAATGGCGATCTTATTTTTTGCTACAAATTATTTTTGTTATGGGATAAACATGCTGGTATTGAGGGGGCGTGGTAATGTTGCGCTAGAAATTGCGCAGGGAGGCAAAACGCAGAGGGAGGAGGAGACGAAGGGGTTAATGTGCAGGCGCATACAGTGGAAGAATGGAGATCAAAGCGTCACATAGAGAGATCAGATCACTGTCCGTGATTTTGTGATCGCTGTGATTTGCACGGTGATCACAATGTGCAGAGCCTCTCGAATCGGCTCTGTGCGCTCAGTTTGGCTCGGTTTATCAACATTTGGCCGCCCAATGATACTTTTTTTTTGCAGTGCCGTTTATAAATGATGCCGATACAGTGGTAGGTAAGTGATTATCGGAATACCCAAGAAGGACCTACCTGTGAAACGGCTAGCTGTCTGCCTGTCCTGGTTTTAGTGTTTTCGGAGTCCTGGACCTGCCATCCACACACAATGCCGTGTTTAACATCTCTACCCTCGGGATTTGACAGCAAGTCACAACTTCAACCATGCACCTCAAATAATTATGACACGTCCCAGGCTGCATGTCACCGTGGGATTGGATCGTGTAAATTAGAACCGAGAGATCTCACAAACTTTAACACCTCCTGTCAAGTTTCTTGAACAATTAAGCTTGTCAGATTCCATGACAACGTGGGTGATTGGATTTAGGTGGTTGAGTTGCCCGTGTGATGTATACTGTTCAACCATACCTTGTTGAGGCATTGTCTCCACCAGACCTCTGTGGCACCAAAGTCAGCGGTATCGATCCATTAAGTCCTTTAAGTTGGTAGATGGGGCCTCCATGGATTAGGTTGGCCAGTTTTCCTTCCTTGGCCTACTCATGAACCTGTCTCCAGTTGGCTGGTTTTCTTTCCTTGGCCCACTTTTGGTCGGTCCTGACCACTGCAGTCCGGGAACACCTCCTTTCAAGTTCTTGAACAATTAAGCTTGTCAGATTCCATGACAATGTGGTGATTGGATTAGGGGGGTTGAGTTGCCCGTGTGATGTATACTGATCAACCATACCTTGTTGAGGCATTGTCTCCACCAGACCTCTGTGGCACCAAGTCATCGGTATCGATCCATTAAGTCCCTTTAAGTTGGAGGTGGGGCCTCCATGGATTAGGTTGGCCGGTTTTCCTTCCTTGGCCCACTCATGAACCTGTCTCCAGTTGGCTGGTTTTCTTTCCTTGGCCCACTTTTGGTTGGTCCTGACCACTGCAGTCCGGGAACACCTCCTGTCAACTTCTTGAACAATTAAGCTTGTCAGATTCCATGACAACGTGGCGATTGGATTAGGGTGGTTGAGTTGCCCGTGTGATATATACTGATCAGCCATACTTTGTTGAGGCATGGACTCCACTAGACCTCTGTGGCACCAAGTCATCGGTAGCGATCCATTAAGTCCTTTAAGTTGGGAGGTGGGGCCTCCAAGGATTGGGTTGGCCAGTTTTCCTTCCTTGGCCCACTTCGGGTTGGTCCTGATCACCGCAAACCGGGAAACACCTCCTGTCAAGTTCTTGAACAATTAAACTTGTCAGATTTCATGACAACGTGGCGATTGGATTAGGGTGGTTGAGTTGCCCGTGTGATATATACTGGTCAGCCAGACTTTGTTGAGGCATGGACTCCACTAGACCTCTGTGGCACCAAGCCATCAGTAGCGATCAATTAAGTCCTTTAAGTTGGGAGGTGGGGCCTCCATGGATTAGGTTGCCCGGTTTTCTGTCCTTGGCCCACTTCTAGTTGGTCCTGACCACTGCAGACCGGGAACACCTCCTGTCAAGTTCTTGAACAATTAAGCTTGTCAGATTCCATGACAACGTGGTGATTGGATTAGGGTGGTTGTGTTGCCCGTGTTATATATACTGATCAGCTATAACTTGTTGAGGAATAGACTCCACTAGACCACTGAAGATATGCTGGTTGTACCGAGTCATCAGTAGCGATTCATTAAGTCCTTCCTTTGGAAGTCAAGTTATGATCCTCAAACCATTCTTGAATCCATCAGACCAGGCCACCTTCTTCCATTGCTCCGTGGTCCAGTTCTGATGCTCATGTCCCTATTGTAGGTGCTTTTGGCTGTGGATACGGGTCAGGATGGTCACCCTGACCGATCTGTGGCTACACAGCCCCATACACAACAAACTGCGATGCTCTGTGTGTTCTGGAAGCTTTCTATCGGAACCAGTATGCACTTTCAGGATTATGAGCTACAGCTATTGGATCGGACTACACAAGCCAGCCTTTGCTCTCCACCTCCATCAGTGAGCCTTGGCCACTCATGAACCTGTCTCCGGTTGGCTGGTTTTCTTTCATTGACCCACTTTTGGTTGGTCCTAACCACTGCAGACCGGGAACACCTCCTGTCAAGTTCTTGAATAATTAAGCCTGTCAGATTCCATGACAACGTGGTGATTGGATTAGGGTGGTTGAGTTGCCCGTGTGATATATACTGATCAGCTATAACTTGTTGAGGAATAGACTCCACTAGACCTCTGAAGATATGCTGTAGCACCAAGTCATCAGTAGCTATTCATTAAATCCTTTAAGTTGGGAAGTGGGGGTCTCCATGGATTAGACTTGTTTTTTTCAGCACTTCCCACAGATGCTCGTTTGGATTCAGATTCAGAATTTGGAAGTCAAGTCAACACTTGTTGTTATGATCCTCAAACCATTCTTGAATCCATCAGACCAGGCCTCCTTCTTCCATTGCTCTGTGGTCCAGTTCTGATGCTCATGTCCCCATTGTAGGTGCTTTTGGCTGTGGACATGGGTCAGCATGGTCACCCTGACTGATCTGTGGCTACACAGCCCCATACACAACAAACTGCGATGCTCTGTGTGTTCTGGAAGCTTTCTATCGGAACCAGTATGCACTTTTTCAGCAATATGAGCTACAGCTATTGATCGGACTACCCAGGGCAGCCTTTGCTCTCCACCTCCATCAATGAGCCTTGGCCACTCATGAACCCGTCTCCATTTTGGCTGGTTTTCTTTCCTTGGCCCACTTTTGATCGGTCCTGACCATTGCAGACCGGGAACACCTCCTGTCAAGTTCTTGAATAATTAAGCTTGTCAGATTCCATGACAACGTGGTGATTGGATTAGGGTGGTTGAGTTGCCCGTGTGATATATACTGATCAGCCATAACCTGTTGAGGCATGGACTCCACCAGACCTCTGAAGGTATGCTGTGGCACCAAGTCATCAGTAGTGATCCATTAAGTCCTTTAAGTTGGGAAGTGGGGCCGCTATGGCTTATGACTTGTTTTTCCAGCACATCCCACAGATGCTCAATTGGATTCAGATCTGGAGAATTTGGAAGTCAAGTCAACACTTGTTATGATCCTCAGACTATTCTTGAATCCGTCAGACCAGGCCACCTTCTTCCATTGCTCTGTGGACCAATTCTGATGCTCACGTCCCCATTGTAGGCACTTTTGGCTGTGGATACAGGTTAGCATGGACACCCTGACCGGTCTGTGGCTACACAGCCCCCTACCCAACAAACTGCAATGCTCTGTGTGCTCTGGCACAGCAATTGAGCAACAGGAGCTCTTCTATTGGATCGGACTACACAGGCCAGTCTTTACTCTCCACCTCCATCAATGAGCCTTAGTCACCTATGAACCTGTTTTCCGGTTGGCCGGTTTTCCTTCCTTGGCCCACTTTTGGTCGGTTCTGACCACTGCAGACCGGGAAACCCTCCTGTCATTCTTTTTAAAATTCAAATTTCGATAGAAAGCTATATTCAATCTATTCTATTTTTTTATTCTATTCTGTTCCTTTATATTCTAATTTTATTCATTTATTTTATATTCTATTTTTGTTATTTTATTCCTTTCTATTCTATGATTTTCTTTTCTATTCTGTTTCATTCTAATCAAAATTAGAATTTCGAAAGATGGCTACATTCTAACACTAACACCCCCTTGAAGGAAATCAGCCAACATTCAGCAATATATATGAATTTGATTCGATTTTCATTTTCAAACTTAGAATTTGATTGAAATTTCAGACAAAATTTCATCTCATTATTTCAGATTCGTTCGAATTCCTTACTATTGTAATTGGGAAATTCGGATACATCCAAATAAAGAAAATTTAGTCCGAATTTCAATTCGGAATGAATCGAACCACACATGTCTAGACATTATTTATGACACAACGTCACTGTCTCATGTACACGGGGCTATTAGGTGACCAGCGCGTGTCTTAGGAGTGTAGAAGGAAAGCTACACCCCATGGAAGAAAAATATATTTGAAATTACTACAATTTAAGCCAATTCAATATATTTCAATAAAAATATATATATACAAATACAAATTACACACAAGAATGCAGCCATAGAGAAGGAGAAATGATTGATTTACAGCTTCTATTGGGTGTAAAAGCAATCGGTGTAAAAAAAAAAAATCTTCATCACCCCCCACAAGTAGTAACAGTGTCACCATGGTGACACTGTACTGCTAGGGTTGACAAATGTAAAAAAAAAATAAAAAAATAATAATATAAAAAAAAGTTTAAAATTATAATTTTGGTTATAAACTAATTTGGGTTATTTTTTTTTTACTAAAAATATAACAGAATAAATTTTGGCCAAGATTTATGATCAAATACTATTTATTTGCAAAATTTTGTAAGAAAAACACTTTTTTTCAAAAATTTTTGGACTTTTTAATTTAAATAGCAAAAAAAAATTAAAAATCCCAGCGGGTGAATAAATACCACCAAAATAAAGCTTTATCTGTCTCAAAACAATGCTAAAAAATTCATATGGATACAGTGTTGCATGACCGCACAATTGTCATTCAAAGTGTGTGATAGCGCTGAAAGCTGAAAATTGGCCTGGACAGGAAAGGGAAGTGAAAGTGTCCGGACTGGAAGGGGGGGAAAGTGTCCGGACTGGAACGGGGGGGAAAGTGTCCGGACTGACGGAAGGGGGTGAAAGTGTCCGGACTGGCAGGGGGGGACTGGAACGGGGGGGGAAAGTGTCCGGACTGGAAGGGGGGGAAAGTGTCCGGACTGGAAGGGGGTGAAAGTGTCCGGACTGGAAGGGGGTGAAAGTGTCCGGACTGGAAGGGGGGGAAAGTGTCCGGACTGGAAGGGGGGGGGAAAGTGTCCGACTGGACGGGGGGAAAGTGTCCGGACTGGACGGGGGGGGGGGGAAAGAGTGTCCGGACGGGAAGGGGGGGGGGAAAGTGTCCGGACTGGAAGGGGGGGAAAGTGTCCGGGACTGGACGGGGGGGAAAGTGTCCGGACTGGAAGGGGGTGAAAGCGTCCTTGTTGTGGGGACTGGAAGGGGGTGAAAGCGTCCGGACTGGAAGGGGGATTGAAAGCGTCCGGACTGGAAGGGGGGGAAACGTCCGGACTGGAAGGGGGGGAAAGCGTCCGGACTGGAAGGGGGGGAAAGCGTCGGGACTGGAAGGGGGGTGTGAAAGCGTCCGGACTGGAAGGGGGGGGAAAGCGTCCGGACTGGAAGGGGGTGGGAAAGCGTCGGACTGGAAGGGGGGTGAAAGCGTCCAGACTGGAAGGGGGGGAAAGCGTCCGGACTGGAAGGGGGGGAAAGCGTCCGGACTGGAAGGGGGGGAAAGCATCGGACTGGAAGGGGGTGAAAGCGTCCGGACTGGAAGGGGGTGAAAGCATCCGGACTGGAAGGGGGGTGAAAGTGTCCGGACAGGAAGGGGGTGAAAGCGTCCGGACTGGAAGTGGTTAAAGTATATTTTTCTTCCATTATGGGCACAAGCACAGGGAGTTGATGCAAACTCCATGCAGACGGTGTCTAAGTTGGGATTCAAACCAAGGAAACCCAGGGTTGCAAGACAGACCTGCTAGCCACTAATCCCATGAGCGGCTTCGGTTGGCGTAACCAAATTCCAAGCAGGGGCGGACTGACCATTCCGGCACTCGGGCCCAGGGTCAGGAGGGGGCCCCATAAGATACCCCTGGTCCCTTTCATAGGCTCTTTCGGGTGTGGTTTGATTGTGGGCGAGGACACAGGGACCCCATGATCCCCTATTGCCCGGGTCGCCCCATGAGTTGTCAATCCACCCCTGATTCCATGTCTACTTTGAGAGAATTCCCCATATAAGTAATGCGGGGCCCTTCTGCAGTGCTGGTTCCCCGTTTGGCACTCTGTTCTATTGACTGTCTTTCTAGATCGAGGTCTCGTTTACAGCGGGAAATGTTAGAAGTAAACTGGGTTAGTAGTTGATGCTTTTGGTCATTCCTTGTAAATAATAGAAGAGGTAGGATAAAGATCTCTGAAACCAGGACGGAGCAACGACACCGCCTATTCCTGGAGGTTCAGAAACCTAAACTGCCCAGACAATGGAAGTAATGGAGGAAAGGAGAGTCGCTGGTGTGACAGTGCGATCATCGTTACCCCATATGGTAGAGCCTTTAATAGACAGTCACAGATCTGTTTCACAACACAGAAGCCCAATGTGCAGGACTCCACCGTACATGACAGATGGGTGGAAGGATGCCAAGGAGGCCGAGGGCGTATATGCTCAGGCATATATAATGACCAAAATTAAAGCCGGACTCCGGGCAAACAGCTAAGTGCAGCAATCGAATACATATGTGGGAGTTGTTTTACCTGTCAAAGGTTCGTTCAGTACATAGGCAGGCTCTGCTTCCTGCTTAGGAGTGCTACACCATGATTGTGCGGTTGACATCTATATCAACCATGGTTGAGAAGGAATAGAGAAAACGATTGAACCTCTAACAGGAACACACCTCCAGCCACTTATACTTACCTCCACTGCAATTCCCTGCTGGTCTGCGGAGCCGGGAGCCCAAACCCTGTGTTATGAAAGATGCACCTGGTGGGTAATGCTAGCTACCCCAAGGCGTGGGGTCTCACTGATAGGTTGGTCTTCACCAAGGAGTGATGGGTCGGTGAACCTAGGGGCCAAGGGCTATTTTGCTGCTTGTTGCCACTGGGTAGCAGCCTTCGGGTTGCCCTTTCAAAGGGTCCTAGCTGCAGAGTCTCTACGTTAAGGAGACAGGATGGGATGAGGCAGCAGGCCAGTGACCAGACAGAGGTCGAGGCAAGTGGCAGACAAGAGAGTCTAGTGGGGGTCCAAGTAGGGGTTGAGGAAGGCGGCAGGCAAGAGAGAAGTTAGGGTCCAAACAGATGTTCAGGAAGGTGGCAGGCAAGAGTCTAGTGGGGGTCCAAGTAGGGGTTGACGAAGGTGGCAAGCAAGAGAGAAGTTAGGGTCCAAAAAGGCATTCTGGCACGTGGCAGGCAAGAGTCTAGTGGGGTCCAAGTAAGGGTTAAGGAAGGCGGCAGGAAAGAGAGAGAAGTTAGGTTTCAAACAGATGTTCAGGAAGGTGGCAGGAAAGAGTCTAGTGAGGGGTCCAAGTAGGGGTTGAAGAAGGCAGCAGGCAAGAGAGCAGTTAGGGTCCAAACAGACTTTCAGGAAAGTGGCAGGCAAGAGTATAGTTTGGGTCCCAGCAGAGTTCGAGACAAGAGGCAGGCAAGAGAGTAGTCTGGGTCCAAGCAAAGGTTGAAGCAGGTGGTAGGCAAGAGAGTGTCCAGGCAGAGGCTGAAGCAGGTAGCAGGCAAGAATGTAGTACTTTGCTGCTTGCTGCCACTGGGTTGCAGCCTTCACGCAGTGGTGCAGAGTGGCTAAGTTGAGCAGACAGGATAGGATGAGGCAGCAGGTCAGTGTTCAGGCAGAGGTTGAAGGCAGGCAAAAGAGCAGTCAGGGTCCAAATGGAGGTTGAGGCAGTCAGCAGGCAAGAGTAAAGTTGGGATCCAAACCGGTGGCAGGTAAGAGAGCAAAGCAGGTGGCCAGCATAGTCATAGTCCAAGCAGAGGTTGAGGCAAGCAACAGGCAAGACAGTAGTCTGTGTCCAAGCAGAGGTTGAGGAAGATGGTAGGCAAGAGAGGAATCAGGGTCCAAGCAAAGGCTGAGGTAGGCGGTAGGCGAGAGAGTAATCAGAGTCCAAGAAGAGGTTTAGATGGAAAGACAGGAAAGAGAGTAATCAGTGTCCTAGCAGACATCGAGGCAGACGGCAGGCAAGAGAGTATTCAGGGTGCAAGCAGAGGTCAAAGCAGGCTGCAGACATGAGAGTAGTCAGTGTCCAGGCAGACGTCGAGGCAGGTGGCAGACAGAAAAATAGTTGGGGTCCAAACAGAGGTTGAGGCAGGCGGCAGACAGGAGAGTAGTCATGGCTCAAGCATTGGTTGAGGAAGGATGTAGGCAAGAGAGAAGCTGGTGTGCAGGCTGAGGTCCAGGCAGGTGGCATACAGAAGAATAATTGGGGTCCAATCAGAGGTCGAGGAAGGTGGCAGACAGAAGAATAGTTGGGGTCTTATCAGAGGTCGAGGCAGGTGGCAGACAGGAGAGTAGTCATGGTTCAAGCATTCGTTGAGGAAGGTGGTAGGCAGGACAGTAGCTGGTCTCCAGGCTGAGGTTGAGGCAGGCGGCAGACAGAATAATTTGGGTCCAATCAAAGGTTGAAGCAGGCGGCAGACAGGAGAGTAGTCATGGTTCAAGCATTGGTTGAGGAAGGTGGTAGGCGGGACAGTAGCTGGTCTCCAGGCTGAGGTTGAGGCAGGTGGTATACAGAAGAATAATTGGGGTCCAATCAAAGGTTGAAGCAGGCGGCAGATAGGAGAGTAGTCATGGTTCAAGCATTGGTTGAGGAAGGTGGTAGGCAGGACAGTAGCTGGTCTCCAGGTTGAGGCAGGCGGCAGACAGAAGAATAATTTGGGTCCAATCAAAGGTTGAAGCAGGCAGCAGACAGGAGAGTAGTCATGGTTCAAGCATTGGTTGAGGAAGATGGTAGGCAAGAGAGTAGCCGGGGTCCAGGCTGAGGTTGAGCCGGGCAACAGGCAAGGTGAGTAAAAGGAACAGAGTCGGCAACAGTAGATGGAGACCAGAGCAGAGTCAAAGTCATGCAATCCAGGTCAGCAACAGGTAATCAGAGAAGGAGAAATCTCACACACAGGATACCTGGGAAGACAACACAGCAACGGCCACCAGAAAATTTGGTGTTTTAAGACCCTTCAAGCCAATGAACACCCCCAGCATCGGGGATGCAGGTTTGCATGCTCACCCCTACATGCACGTCATACCCAAAAGACGACACACTGTAGACAGGACGAGCCACGCCACTGGAGAGACAGAGTAATAGCTCTGAGCTACCGGGAGCTCCCTCTAGTGGTTAATTTCTATGTAAACAATGTGTAAACGCAAGGTTTTATAAACATGAAAGTCATTTCCAATTTTCTCTACAAAAAAATAGCTCCAACTAGTAATAGTTCGCAGAAAACACGCTTTACTTTCCTTTACAGCCCATTCACACTGATGCGACATGTCGTGCGACTTTGGGGTCCAAAAGTCACACGATGAGTCGCACCCCATGTTTCCCAACGAGTACCATTCATATATGTGCAGCGATTTGAAGGTAGTTCCCAGGGGTGGACTGACAACTCATGGGGCCCCTGGGCAATAGTGGATCATGGGGCCCCTGTCTCCTTGCCCAAACTCAAAAAAAGCCTATGAAAAAGGTACCAGGGGCATCTCATGGGGCCCCCTACTGACCCCGGGCCCTGGGGCAGTGCCTGAGTTTCCAAATGGTCAGTCCGCCCCTGGTAGTTCCTGAACTGCTTTTCATGCGACTGGAGGGCCATAGACTTCAATGCGACATGAAAGTTGCACCTGAATGATATACATGCGACTTGTGTGCGCCGTTGTGCAACACAAACAATCATCCTCGGTCAAAGCCAAAGCCGCGCTCATCCAACGTCGCGTCGAGTCGCAATGAAAATCGCGCGATTTTGAAGTCAAGTTTATACCGATCTATACATCAGATATAATCAGGGGGGCGGACTGACCATTAGGAAACTTGGGCCCGGGGTCAGTAAGGGGCCCCATGAGAAGCCCCTGGTACCTTTTTCATAGGCTTTTTTGAGTTTGGGCAAGGACACAGGGGCCCAGGGGTGGACTGACAACTCATGGGGCCCCCAGGCAATAGGGGATCATGGGGCCCCTGTGTCCTTGCCCAAACTCAAAAAAGCCTATGAAAAAGGTAGCAGGGGCATCTCATGGGGCCCCCTACTGACCCGGGCCCTCGGGCAGTGCCCGAGTTTCCAAATGGTTAGTCCACCCCTGCAGGGGCTCCATGATCCCCCTATTGCCCGGGGGCCCCATGAGTTGTCAGTCCGCCCCTGGATATAAATGCAAGACACCGGCGGAGGGACAGGGGGGCGCCATGCGCTATATAATACCGCAGCGGATCCTTCTCACCCTCCCCCTCCTCGCTGTTCTTCTGTAATGGTGACAATTCATAATTAAAAATAAAAAAAGTGAGATCACTGACAAGCCTAATAATAACCTAAAATATATATATATATATAAAAAAAAAATATAACTGTTAATGCAATTTTACGCTCGGCTGATAACTTGCTAACTTGGCTTTACACATCCGCAATGTTGCTGCGACTTTGCCTGCAGCCCAGGCAGCGGGGGACGGTCAAAAGTCACGCGTTGAGATGGTGCGCCACGATCCGCGGGGTAATTAGAGGCGTCGGGGGGGTGCAAAATCTGGCTCAGCTCTGCATAGAAACCAATCAGCTTCCAGGTTTTAGGCTCCTCCGTTCACGGTTTGCTTTTTTGGCCGTTTTTTTTTGCAGTTCGTTTTGCGTTTTTCTACGCGCGTTTTTGACGTGTTTTGTATGTTGTTCAACCTTTTTTTTTTTTCTTAGATTTTTTTTTTGCTGGGCAGAATAAAAATGCAAAAACGCGGCAAAAACGCATTACCGTGCATTTCAGCAGATTCTCCGTTGAACGCTATTGTAGCAAATATGCTGCTTTTTTGCTTTTTAACCTCTTCATTCCGGCTGCACGCAAATGTGCAGCCTCCCGGTGTCTGGGCCTAGATGCCGAGGGGCTGCACATTTGCGCTCTATTAAAAAAGAACATATGTGCCGAGAGCGCGCGCCCTGCACGCTCCCAACACACATGTCTGGTACTCACGGAAAGGTCCCGAACTCCTCTTTTGATCAGGACCTTTCCAGCATGCCACGGCGGTCACATGACCTCTAAACTCCGCCCCGCCCGTCCCACCTCCCGGCTTCTGAAACTCTTAAAGGGCCAATCTCCGATCTGAGGAGAGCGGATATAGTGAATGCGGGGTCCGGGGAGAGCAGATATAGTGAATGCGGGGTCCGGGGAGAGCGGATATAGTGAATGCGGGGTCCGGGGAGAGCGGATATAGTGAATGCGGGGTCCGGGGAGAGCGGATATAGTGAATGCGGGGTCCGGGGAGAGCGGATATAGTGAATGCGGGGTCCGGGGAGAGCGGATATAGTGAATGCGGGGTCCGGGGAGAGCGGATATAGTGAATGCGGGGTCCGGGGAGAGCGGATATAGTGAATGCGGGGTCCGGGGAGAGCGGGATATAGTGAATGCGGGGTCCGGGGAGAGCGGATATAGTGAATGCGGGGTCCGGGGAGAGCGGATATAGTGAATGCGGGGTCCGGGGAGAGCGGATATAGTGAATGCGGGGTCCGGGGAGAGCGGATATAGTGAATAGGGAGAGCGGATCTAGTGAATGCGGGGTCTGGGAGAGCGGATATAGTGAATGCGGGGTCCGGGAGAGCGGATATAGTGAATGCGGGGTCCGGGGAGAGCGGATATAGAGAATGCGGGGTCCGGGGAGAGCGGATATAGTGAATGCGGGGTCCGGGGAGAGCGGATATAGTGAATGCGGGGTCCGGGGAGAGTGGATATAGTGAATGCGGGGTCCGGGGAGAGCGGATATAGTGAATGTAGGGTTTTAGGGAGAGCGGATATAGTGAATGCGGGGTCCGGGGAGAGCGGATATAGTGAATGCGGGGTCCGGGGAGAGCGGATATAGTGAATGCGGGTCCCGGGGAGAGCGGATATAGTGAATGCGGGGTCCGGGGAGAGCGGATATAGTGAATGCGGGGTCCGGGGAGAGCGGATATAGTGAATGCGGGGGGGGGAGAGCGGATATAGTGAACGCGGGGTCCGGGGAGAGCGGATATAGTGAACGCGGGGTCCGGGGAGAGCGGATATAGTGAATGCGGGGTCCGGGAGAGCGGATATAGTGAATGCGGGGTCCGGGGGAGATTGGATATAGTGAATGCGGGGTCCGGGTGAGGAGAGCGGATATAGTGAACGGGGGTCCGGGGAGAGCGGATATAGTGAATGCGGGGTCCGGGGGAGAGCGGATATAGTGAATGCGGGGTCCGGGGAGAGCGGATATAGTGAATGCGGGGTCTGGGGTAGAGCGGATATAGTGAATGCGGGGTCCGGGGAGAGCGGATATAGTGAATGCGGGGTCCGGGGAGAGCGGATATAGTGAATGCGGGGTCCGGGGAGAGTATTGGGGGGACTCTGATGTGATAGGAGGACTTTGAGGTGAAGGGGAGCCTCTGATGTAATGGGGCCCCTGAAGTACTAGGGTACCTCTGATGTTATGGGGGGACTTTAATTAAATAGGGGGACTCTAATGTGATGAGGGCCTCTGATGGGATGTGGGGACTTGTATGTAATGGGGAGGTATCTGACGTGATGGGGGGACTTTGATTTGAAAGGGTTACTCTGATGTAATTAGGGTCCCTTTGATGTGATGGAGAACCTCTGATATTTTGGGAGGGCTGTGATGTGAAGAGGGGACTTTGATGAAATAGGGGAACTCTGATGTGATGGGGGACTCTAACATGAAATAGGGACTCTGGCATGAAGGGGGGCCTCTGATGTGAAGTTAATGTCTGCATCATCCCAGGTTCAGATTGCCCGGGAAGGGGGGGGGGTGATTTTACAAACTTTTAAAAGGTGTTGTGACTGGGAAGAGGTCGGGAAGCTCTGATCTAGAGATCTAGCGAGGGTCCCGCCAACCACACGTTTCTATAGCAACCCTCCCGCCGCACAATCTTCACACTCCATACAAAGTGATAATGAGGTGACGCGGCGGCTTTGCTTTCTCAGCTTTTCCCCGATGACGTGTGACCAGGACGGGCCGCTCAAGGTGAGGGTTAATATATAGAGCCAATGATGGAATCCTTCACCGGCCTGAATCCTCCAACATCCGCTCAGCACCATCAACCCTGTGACCCCACTGGGGAGATTTCCCCTTCACTTCCTGTCCCTATGACCCCCACCTCCCCCCATCAGTAAAAATAGGAATGTGGTTGTCACCAGGACAGAAAGACGGCAATTAACAAATATTTCCTCAGCATTCACAATGTCCTACTTCTGGACACAAATTAGCCATTGCACGCAATGCAACGCCATGCAAGTGCAAACTAGCCCCCCGAGAGATTTAAGAGGCCCATCCACCCAAAATCTACATTTTAGAATTGAGCAGAGTTTACACAGTTTGTGTCAAAGCATCGGCTTTTCAGTTTTAAACATTTGGCACTCTTTGGTTCATAGAAAAAAAAAAGATTATGAGGTGTACTCATAAAAAAATGAAATCAGGATAATACCACATTATGGTCACTAGATGGCGCTAATGATTATAGTAGATTCATTTTAACTGATTATAACATTATTTTATAGATATATAAATTTATACGAAATATATAACATTTTATAAATTATACAATTATTTTTATAAATTATAAAATTTAATTTATTATAGTACAGTTATTGCTTATAGTAAATTTATTATTATTAATATTATTATTTATTGCCTATAGTACATTTTGTATTATTATTATATTATTTTATTCAAATTTATTATTCATTGCCTAAAATAAATAATAATATGTATTATTATTAATATTATTTAATAATCAAATTTATTTTTTATTACCTATTCAATTGTAAAATTATTATTATTATTATTAATGCCTATATCATTCAAATGTATTAATATTATTATTGCCTATAATGTGTTTATGTATTATGCATTTTTTATGATGATGATTATTGTCAAAATTTATTATTTATTGCCTATAGTACAATTATTTAAATGTTATTGATTTATTTTTGCCTAAAGTAAATTTTTTTAATTATTATTATTTATTATTAAAATATGTATTTATTTATTATATTATTATTATTGCCTATAGTCAATGTATTTTTTTATTGTTAATTTATTATTCATTGCTTATAGTAAATGTATTTATTAATTATTATTATTCATTGCCTAAAGCAAATGTAATTTTATTATTATTTTATTATTAATTGGTTAATAGTAATAATGTATTTATTATCATAATTTATTATTTATTATTTATTGCCTATAGTACATTTATTTTATTTTTTATTATTATTATTATTATTTTGCTTACCTATAGTAAATGTATTTCTGTAATTATTATTTTTTATTATTAATATGTATTTATGTATTAATAATAATAAAATATCAATAACAATAATACATTAATTTATTATTTATTGCCTATAGTACATTTATTATCATTATTATTATTCATTGCCTAAAGCAAATGTATTTTTTATTATTATTATCATTATTATTTATTGCTTATAGTAAATGTATTTATTATTATTTATTATTCATTGCCTATAGTCAATGTATTATTATTATTATTATTATTATTATTTTTTGCTTATAGTAAATGTATTTATGTATTATTAATAATAATAATAATAATAATAATAATAAAATTAATAATAATAATAATTGTATTATTTATTGCCTATAGTACATTTATTTATTAATTATTATTATTATTCATTGTCTAAAGCAAATGTATTTTTTTATTTTATTATTATTATTATTATTATTATTACGATAATTATTATTCATTGCTTATAGTCAATATATTTTGTATTATTATTATTATTATTTATTGCCTACAGTAAACCTATTTATAGTTCATTTTTTGTCTAACTATTCCCTCAGCTCCATCTAGTTTCCATAATGCCGTATTTTCCTTTTTCCCTCTAATTTTTATAAACCTCTAACATTCGACCTGCAATCAAAAATATAAAAAATCCGATTGCACAGAGCGAACGTATAAGCAGTTTCACAGGAATATTTTTCGAGTACATAGTTAGTCTGGCTGAAAAAAGACAAAAGTCCATCCAGTTCAATCATCAAAAAAAAAAAAGTTATAATCCTACACCCACAAGTTGATCCAGAGGAAGGCAAAAAAAAAACCCAGCAAAGCACGATCCAATTTGCTCCTGCAGGGAAAAAATTCCTCCCTGATCCCCCGAGAGGCAATCGGATATTCCCTGGATCAACTTTCCCTATAAATGTTCTATCCAGTTATATTCTGTGTATCCAAGAAAGAAGAAAGATTCCAGCCTATCAGGAGAGCTCAGTGGCTGTTTAACGGCGACTAATGTTCTGCTTTATCTGTGACAGAAGGCGGCGGTGGGGCGGCGGGGCGCTCACCGCGGGTTCCTGTGTTCACAGATGGAGTTACAATTACAGGACGCAACAAAAGCAATTTGAATATTTTATGAAGCGCGGAGGCTGGGAATTCGCGGAGAATCTCGGTGTGCAGGAAATACAAGCTGTTCAGGATTAAATACCGATCGTCTCTGAGCCGGGAACAATGGGCCGCGCGGTCACAGTACTGACTTATCACCTGCAGGATTCCTCTGGTGTCGCATTTATCCTTTACATCGAATATTCTATCAGGACGCCACTCTGCAATAATGCCTCCTCCTAATCGGGTCACATTTATCGGGGCCCTCATTTGAAACTCTTTGGGCATCTCTGACCCACCCCCCCCCCATTAATTCTGATGGGGGCTGATCTGGGTCGTCAGTATGACAGGGGGCTCTCATGTAGCAGGCAATTTTAAATTGACACAAAAAAAAAAAAAAAAATATATTTGAAATAAATAATATTCTTCCCAAATATATTGACGTATATTTGAAATGCTACAATTTTGGCCGTATTCAATATATTTTAAAAAAAAAAATACTAAATAAATAAAAAATAATAAAAAATAAAATAAAAAATATATATATATACAGTTGTGTTCAAAATACTAGCAGTCAGACATCACTAACCGGATCAATCTCTGTTTTTGGTGGAAATGATATTTCTACATGGCAAATAATTTCCTAGCCGGTGTAGTAGAGTCATAGAAATCCAACAGACCTGACAGTCATGACATGCATGCTGCTGATTCTGTGTCATTGAATCACTCATTGAAAGGGGCGTGTTCAAAATAATAGCAGTGTGGAGTTCTATTAGTGAGGTCATTCATTCTTTGATAAACAGGTGGCAATTATTGCCCTTATTTAAGGAAGGAAGGCAGCAAATGTTGGACATGCTGGTTACAGTGCATTTCTCTCTGAAATTCTGAGGAAAATGGGTCGTTCCAGACATTGTTCAGAAGAACAGCGTACCTTGATTAAAAAGTTGATTGGAGGGGAAAACATATAAAGAAGTGCAGAAAATGATCGGCTGCTCAGCTAAAATGATGGCAAATGCTTTAAAATGGCAACCAAAACCTGAAAGACGCGGAAGAAAGCAAAAACTACCATTGGAATGGATAGAAGGATAGCCAAAATGGGGCGGACTCAGCCAACAATCAGCTCCAGGAAGATGAAAGAAGGTGTGACGTTCCCTGTGAGGACTCAGCCAACAATCAGCTCCAGGAAGATGAAAGAAGGTGTGACGTTCCCTGTGAGGACTGTTACAATTAGAAGACGCCGATGTGAAGCCAAGCTATCTGCAAGAAGTCCCCGCAAAGTCCCACTGTTGGGAAAAAGACGTGCTGAAGAGGTTACAATTGCCAAAGAGCACATTGACCGGCCTAAAGAGAAATGACGCAACATTTTGTGTACTGATGGAAGTAAGATTGTTCTTTTTGGGTCTAGTGGGCGGAGACAGTTTGTCAGACGGCCCCCAAACACTGAATTCAAGCCACAGTACACTGTGAAGACCATGAAGCATGGTGGTGCAAGCATCATGATATGGGGATGTTTCTCATACTACGGTGTTGGGCCTATTTATCGCATACCAGGGATCATGGATCAGTTTGAATCCATCAGAATACTTGAAGAGGTCATGCTGCCTTATGCTGAAGAGGAAATGCCCTTGAAATGGGGGTTCCAACAAGACAACGACCCCAAACACACCAGTAAACGTGCAACATCTTGGTTCCAGACCAACAAGATGGACGTTATGGAGTGGCCAGCCCAATCCCCGGATCTTCATCCAATAGAAAACTTGTGGGGTGACATCAAAAAATGCCGTTTCTGAGGCAAAACCAAGAAATAGAGAAGAACTGTGGAATGTGGTCCAATCATCCTGGGCTGGAATACCTGATCACAGGGGCCAGAAGTTGGGGGACTCCATGCAACACAGATGTACAGCAGTTTCTCAGAAACAGTGCGACTACAACCAAATATTCATGAAGTCATTCAAAGGAAAGCAAAATCTTCAAACATTTCTCAGTTTATATAGTGAATGTTTGAGTTTGTAAAGAAGAATACAAACACTGCGATTTTTTTGAACCGTCTAATATTCACTTTTCTTCCATTTTTTTAGAGGAACAACACAAATTTGATGTATTTTTCTTCATGTTGTGATTTGGAATAGAATGTGTCGTGTTCCCAATGCATTTGTGTGGATGGAAATAAAAAGCTATTAGAAGGATTTTCAGCTTTATTCACTTTTTTCAACACACTGCTATTATTGTGAACACAACTGTATATATACACACATTTAGTATATATATCGCATGTATCATTTTTTTTTTTTCTAAAAATATTGGAAATATATTTCTCTTCCATATGGGAATGCAGGGAGCATCCAGGATGATACTACTCCATGCATCGTATTCCTGACATTCTGACACCCTGACACCCTGACACCGTGACACTCTGAAACCCTGACACCCTGACACTCTGATACTCTGACACCCTGACACTCTGACACCCTGACACTCTGAAACCCTGACACTCTGAAACCCTGACACTCTGACACCCTGACACTGTGACACCCTGACACCCTGACACCCTGAAACCCTGACACCCTGACACTCTGACACCCTGACACTGTGACACCCTGACACTCTGACACTCTGACACCCTGACACCCTGACACTCTGACACCCTGACACCCTGACACCCTGACACTCTGACACTCTGACACTCTGACACCCTGACACTGTGACACCCCCTGACACTCTGACACCCTGACACCCTGAAACCCTGACACCCTGACACTCTGACACCCTGACACTGTGACACCCTGACACTCTGACACTCTGACACTGTGACACCCTGACACTCTGACACTCTGACACCCTGACACCCTGACACTCTGACACCCTGACACTCACTAAGGCTGCATTCTCATTTGAGCATTTTATAGCTTGAAGCTCGAATCTCAAAAAAAACTCAAACGTAAAAAATCAATTGTTCTCTGTGGTGCCTGTTCACACCTGATCACATGAAGAGGCACCACAGAGAACAACTGATTTTTTTTAAGTTTGAGCGTTTTTGGAACTTCGAGGTTTAAGCTACGAAACGTTCAAGTGTGAATGCAGCCTGCATGATGTGCTTTTCTATGGCCAGAGCAACACATGGTCACACCTGCCAGATACAGACTTATGTCCTGACTCTTGCACCCAGGGGGGGCGCTCGGCGGAAGTCATAAAATGCTGAACAAGCATTACCGCATGCACAGTTATGTGTTTTTTTTTTTTGCATGTTCATGCAAAGTAAGGCAGCTCATTAATTTTGAATGGGCTGCCGAAGCACAATGGACCTTTTAACGCACCTGCACATTTTTTTATTTTTTTTTTTTTTTTTTTTTTTTTTTGCAGCGCACCTCAACGCACAGATGGTTTATTTCTGCTCTGTTGTGCCAAAATGCAACTCCTTGGTAGTGTGCTGGGAATGTGCGCTGGGGTGTCCAAATCTGGTTTTATGTCCTTATATACATACAGACCTAGCTTTAAAGAAAAGAAAAATATATTTTAAATATATTTAAAAAATATTCTTCCCAAATATATTGACATATATTTGAAATATTACATTTTTGGCCGTATTCAATATATTTAAAAAATTTATAAATATATGTTAAAAAAAAAATCTGAATAATATAAAAAATATATATTTGTAAAAAAATATTTTTCATATATTTTGTAATATATAAAAAAATTAATTTCAACAAAGTCTCTCTCTCTCTCTCTCTCTCTCTCTCTCTATATATATATATGTCAAATATATTATATGTCAATATATTTGGGTAGAAAAAAAAAAAAAATATATATATATACACACACACACACACACACACATATATATATATATATATATATATATATATATATATATATATATATATATATATATATATATATATGCATATATTGAAACTGCATGTTGAAATGCATTTTTATTTCAAAGTATATGAAAAATATTTTAAAAAATACATTCCAAATATACTGTATGTCTTTAAAAACAAAAAATCTACATTTTTGGAATTCATTTGCAAGTATATGTAAAAATATAAGTTAAAATGACTTTTTATATGTTAAAATAAATCTGAAGAATATATTTAAAAAATATATATTTTTAAAAATATTTTTCATATATTTTGTAATAAAAATGCATTTCAATGTGCATAATATATATAAATATAAATATATATATATATATATATATATATATATATATATATATATATATATGTATATATACACACACTGTATGTTAAAATGCTTTTTTTTTTTTTTATATATTACAGAATATATAACAAATATTTTTAAAAATACATTTTCAAATATACTGTATGTTTTTTAAAAATACATTTAATCTACATTTTTAAAATGCATTTACAAATATATGTAAAATACATGTTAAAATTACTTTTTGTATGTTAAAAAAAAAAAAATCTGAAGAATATTTTAAAAAAATATATATTTAAAAAAAAATATTTTTCATATATTTTGTAATATATAAAAAATGCATTTCAACATACAGTATCTCTCTCTCTCTCTATATATATATATAAATACAGGGATGTGTTTACCACAAGGCAAACAAGGCATTTTCCTAGGGCGACATTTTTCAGGGGGGCAGCACCCCCCAGGAAGAAGGGACACGTGCGGCATGGGGAGCAGGTGGGATCCAAAAGAAGCTGCGGGCTGCTTATTGGTATATGCAGAACTCAACTCTCGTTTCCGGGGATGTCTGTAGCTGTGAAGGTGAGTATCTTTCTCTCTGTTGCTGGGGGAGGGGGTGGGTGGGTGTTAGTTGAAGACTCTCTCTTGGGTGGGGGGGGACAGGGGGTGTTGTTGGTCACTGTCGGACTCTCTATATGGGGGTGGGTCTGCTCTCTCCACCGGGGAGGGGGGCTCTAATTTTTGTGTTGCCTAGGGCAGCACAAAACCCAAGGTCCTAACAAAACCTAGTGACACCCTAAAACTCACAATTGCCACCATGTTTTCCTGGTGTCACCAAAAAGAGGATCTTTGGCTAGTAAAAACCCAGAAGGAGAGGGTGAGTCCTGCAAAGAACAGAGGAGCACACGCTGGGTTTCGGTGCTTGCCTTGAGATCGACTTTAAATACCATATACCTGGACCATTCGTAAGGACCAATCGGCAACCATCTTTCCCCGCCCTAACGGTTAAACAATGTTTAAGCCCAGCTGTCTTCTTCTGTGTTTTCGAAGTCCCTTAATGTATGGGTTTACGTGTCTTAAAAGCCCGGCTGTATGAACCATCGTATGAATTATTGAGGGAGCCGCTCTGGTTGTGTGTTAAATGTTGCACTGCACAGCTGTTAATGAGCATAATGGGCGATGGCATCATTCACTTTCAGGAATGAGAACCTGCTTCTGGGAGTGGCCGAGGGACCACGAGGCTCAACTTGGCCAGCTGACTCATGAAAATATCATAATACAGTCTAACGTTTCGCCATTACTTCAACTCCAGACGACACCTGCCCCTTCTAAAGTTTCATCATTTCTTTGGATGACCCTTCGAGAGGGGAGGGGGGACTTATTCGAGACAGAGGAGGTCCAAAGAGCCTTTTGTTTTTGTTTGAGTTATTTCAGTATATAGTTTTCTTACTTTGAAAACAGCAAAAGAACGTGAAAAACGTAGATCGGTCACTCCCAACGAAGGGTCTGTGGAAGCCTAGGGTTCCTCCAGATGTTGCCAGGGTTTCCTCAGCTGTGGATAACTGATCTTCCATCTGATGGTGCCTTCATAATTCCAGGTCCATCCCTACATGACGGAGCTAGTAGCATGATATCAATGATCTTCTTAGCTGACTGTGAGGGTTGCATATTAACTACCATTTTCCCACTGACCACCAATGTAAGGGACATTCTTCCCACTGACCACCAATGTAAGGGACATTCTTCCCACTGACCACCAATGTAAGGGACATTCTTCCCACTGACCACCAATGTAAAGAGCATTCTTCCCACTGACCCCAATGTAAAGAGCATTCTTCCCACTGACCACCAATGTAAGGGACATTCTTCCCACTGACCACCAATGTAAGGGACATTCTTCCCACTGACCACCAATGTAAAGAGCATTCTTCCCACTGACCACCAATGTAAGGACATTCTTCCCACTGACCACCAATGTAAGGGACATTCTTCCCACTGATCACCAATGTAAGGGACATTCTTCCCACTGACCACCAATGTAAGGGACATTCTTCCCACTGACCACCAATGTAAGGGACATTCTTCCCACTGACCACCAATGTAAGGGACATTCTTCCCACTGACCCCCAATGTAAGGGACATTCTTCCCACTGATCCCAATGTAAGGGACATTCGTCCCACTGATCACCAATGTAAGGGACATTCTTCCCACTGATCACCAATGTAAGGGACATTCTTCCCACTGATCCCCAATGTAAGGAACATTCTTCCCACTGACCCCCAATGTAAGGGACATTCTTCCCACTGACCACCAATGTAAGGGACATTCTTCCCACTGATCACCAATGTAAGGGACATTCTTCCCACTGATCCCCAATGTAAGGAACATTCTTCCCACTGACCACCAATGTAAGGGACATTCTTCCCACTGACCCCCAATGTAAGGGACATTCTTCCCATTGACCTCCAATGTAAGGGACATTCTTCCCACTGACCACCAATGTAAGGAGCATTCTTCCCACTGACCACCAATGTAAGGGACATTCTTCCCACTGACCACCAATGTAAGGGACATTCTTCCCACTGACCCCCAATGTAAGGGACATTCTTCCCACTGATCACCAATGTAAGGGACATTCTTCCACTGACTGATCACCAATGTAAGGGACATTCTTCCCACTGATCCCCAATGTAAGGAACATTCTTCCCACTGACCCCCAATGTAAGGAACATTCTTCCCACTGACCACCAATGTAAGGGACATTCTTCCCACTGACCCCCAATGTAAGGGACATTCTTCCCATTGACCTCCAATGTAAGGGACATTCTTCCCACTGACCACCAATGTAAGGACATTCTTCCCACTGACCCCCAATGTAAGGGACATTCTTCCCACTGACCCCCAATGTAAGGGACATTCTTCCCACTGACCCCCAATGTAAGGGACATTCTTCCCACTGACCCCCAATGTAAGGGACATTCTTCCCACTGACCACCAATGTAAGGGACATTCTTCCCACTGACCACCAATGTAAGGGACATTCTTCCCACTGACCACCAATGTAAGGGACATTGTTCTCACTGACCACCAATGTAAGGGACATTCTTCCCACTGACCCCCAATGTAAGGGACATTCTTCCCACTGACCCCCACCAATGTAAGGGACATTCTTCCCACTGACCCCCAATGTAAGGGACATTCTTCCCACTGATCACCAATGTAAGGGACATTCTTCCCACTGACCCCCAATGTAAGGGACATTCTTCCCACTGACCCCCAATGTAAGGGACATTCTTCCCACTGACCCCCAATGTAAGAGACATTCTTCCCACTGACCCCCAATGTAAGGGACATTCTTCCCACTGACCCCCAATGTAAGGGACATTCTTCCCACTGACCCCCAATGTAAGGGACATTCTTCCCACTGATCACCAATGTAAGGGACATTCTTCCCACTGACCCCCAATGTAAGGGACATTCTTCCCACTGACCACCAATGTAAGGGACATTCTTCCCACTGACCC
The DNA here is from genome assembly GCA_951230385.1 of Staurois parvus. Taxonomy (NCBI): domain Eukaryota; kingdom Metazoa; phylum Chordata; class Amphibia; order Anura; family Ranidae; genus Staurois; species Staurois parvus. Next base: position 298,026 of record CATNWA010016008.1, read on the forward strand.
CCAATGTAAGGGGTATTCTTCCCACTGACCCCCAATGTAAGGGACATTCTTCCCACTGACCCCCAATGTAAGGGACATTCTTCCCACTGACCACCAATGTAAGGGACATTCTTCCCACTGACCCCCAATGTAAGGGACATTCTTCCCACTGACCCCCAATGTAAGGGACATTCTTCTCACTGACCTCCAATGTAAGGGACATTCTTCCCACTGATCACCAATGTAAGGAACATTCTTCCCACTGACCACCAATGTAAGGGACATTCTTCCCACTGACCACCAATGTAAGGGACATTCTTCCCACTGATCACCAATGTAAGGGACATTCTTCCCACTGACCACCAATGTAAGGGACATTCTTCCCACTGACCCCCAATGTAAGGGACATTCTTCCCACTGACCACCAATGTAAGGGACATTCTTCCCACTGACCCCCAATGTAAGGGACATTCTTCCCACTGACCACCAATGTAAGGGGGATTTTCCATGTGACCCCCAATGGACTAATCTTAGCAGGGATTCCTCGAGATCTACAAATTATTTCACGGGTTCCTCTGACGTAAAAAGGTTGATGAAGGCTGACGAAGAGCTTTAAGGGTCTGTCCACCCGAAACTTTGTAAATTCAATTTCTGGTAAATACTAAAAAGGAGGAGGAGGATGCCCAGCATCATTTAGCCCTCTCATCCCCAGCCTCACTGTCCCTGGACTGCTCTTTTTCATTTAGTGGATTTCAGGTCTTGCAATCATGTGATCACAAGTGAGTGTCACCTAGGACAATCTGCATGCACATGTAGGAACGCCTAGGAACGCCCCCTCTTCCAGCCTGACACCAGCCCCTGAAAGCATTTTACTGTTTTCCAACCCACTGTTTGCACCAGGGCTGAAGGCTCTTGAGATGAGTACTGAGGCCAGGTGCTGTGATGTTTTCAGGAAGCTAGGTACAGCACTCTGCCGGCCTCACCCACCGGCCATGATCTGCCTGCATAGCATAGAGAATCGCAGAGACCTGGTGATGACATCACTCAGTCCAAAATAATATGTGTAATGAGAATAGAAAAGTTTAGAGTAAAAATATATTTTACAAATTGATGGGGGGAGGGGGGACCAGGAGAGGCCAAATACCAGCAGAATAAAATATACGAGGAATGTAAAGTAAAGAAAGGAAATGCCTACCAAGCCAAGGAGGTGGGAACAAAGCCAAAGGCTTGATTTAACCAGGCTCCACCCATAACTGATACATAACTTTTGGCTCAACCATTCCTTTACAACTACACCTTGTACCCGGGACGGAACGTGCGGGGGAAGGGGGGTTTTCTGCATGGTTTCCAAACCCATCCTTGCTATGGTATGAGTCAATGCAACAAAAAGTAGAGGTGTGTACAGAGCCATTCAACTTAATACTTCTTGTTACTCACTAGAAAAATATATAGAGCCCTCCTTTGACTCCTGGAGCAGGATATGTAATCAGCTATACTGTATATATATATTCAGGGCGTTTTTTCAGCAGGAGCATGCCAGCGCCCCGAGCACTGGATGGGGTGCTGGGGTCTGCTGGAGGGCCTATCGATGCCAGCTGCTGGGGATCTATTGTCACTGGGGGATCTTTTGTTGCTGGTGAGGGGTCTATTTTTCTGGAGGAATCTTATTTTGCAAGGGGGCAAATCACTGCTGGGATGGATCTACTGTTGAGGGAGGGGTCTATTTGATTCTGACTGCTGGTAGATCTACTGTATTGTTACATTGGGGTGGTCTAATATTGCTGGGGGGGGTCTATAGTTCTTGGTAGGGAGGGGTGTATTTTGATGCCGGTGGTCTATTGTTGCTGGAAGGTGGGGTATCTATTGCTGCTCAGGGGGATCTATCATTGCTGGAGGGGCCTATTGTTCCTGGCTGCAGAGAATGTTGCTCAGATGTGGGAAGGAGGACGGAGACAAGGGGGGGCTCGGAAGCGGAGAGTACCTGCACCTATTCTCTGGGAAGAAAAGCCCTCTATATTGTATATATATTCAGGGCGTTTTTTCAGCTGGAACATGCCAGCCCCTCCAGCACTGGACGGGGTGCTGGGGTTTGCTGGAAGGCCTTCCAATGCCAGCTGCTGGGGATCTATCGTCACTGGGGGATCCTTTGCTGCTGGGGAAGTCTATTGTTGCTGGTGAGGGATCTATTTTTTTCTGGAGGGATCTGATGTTGCTAGGGGTCAAATCGTTGCTGGGAGGGATCTACTGTTGAGGGAGGGGTCTATTGATGCTGGTAGACCTACTGTATTGTTACATTGGGGGTCTAATACTGCTGGGGGTGGTCTATAGTTCTTGGTGGGGAGGGGGGTATTCTGATGCTGGTGGTCTATTGTTGCTGGAGGGTGGGGTATCTATTGTTGCTCAGGGGGATCTATTGTTGCTGGAAGGGGCCTATTGTTCCTACTGTATTGTTACATTGGGGTGGTCTAATATTGCTGGGAGGGGGGGAGGAGTCTATAGTTCTTGGTGGGGAGGGGTGTATTTTGATGCTGGTGGTCTATTGTTGCTCAGGGGGATCTATCATTGCTGGAAGGGGCCTATTGTTCCTGGCTGCGGAGGACGGTGCAAGGAGGTGGGAAGGGGGACAGAGAAAAGGGGGGGCTCGGAAGCGGAGAGTACCTGCACCTATTCTCTGTGAAGAAAACCCCTATATATATATATATATACACACACACAGTCTATATATATATATATATCTCAATCAGGGACGGACTGACAACTCATGGGGCCCCCGGGCAATAGGGCATCATGGGGCCCCTGTGTCCTTGCCTACACTCAAAAAAGCCTATGAAAAAGGTACCAGGGGCATCTCATGGGGCCCCCTACTGACCCCGGGCCCTCGGGCAGTGTATATATATATATATGGAGAAGATTGAAGCACAGCAGTCAGACAACTACAATGTAGCCCGGCCAATACATATTACACCAGAGGAATTACAGGAGGATGGATGGGAGGCACAGGACTAACAACTGCTTGAAGCTGAACGGGCTGCTAATAGGCTATCTGAGTGGCTATGGGGTAAGAAACCAACTGGGCCGGGTAAAAAACTGCAAAAAATAAAATTAGCTCAAAAATCGAAGTTGTTCCGTAGCAAATCAGAATTCATCATCATATAAATGGTTACTATGAGCAAAAAAAAAACCAAACCCCCCCCCCCCCCACCCACACAATATTTGTACTGAAACTGATTTTTTTTTTTTTTTCGGCCGGACGTTTAAATGAAACTTGTCCTGATGAAAATGTAGTTGTTGTTGCCAACTTATTGTTGAAGGTACAAATTTCAGAACTGGCAAACCGCTTAGTGGGTTATTGGCTGGGAACAAGCATGTAGACAGTGAAGTATCAGGACCAGGGCCGTCTTAATAGCATCATGGGCCCCTGGGCAAAGTAATCACTGGGGGCCCCTACCAACCACCTTTAGGCACCTACTGTCAAGAATGAAAGTATATGTATTGTCTCCCGTTATATTGTAAAGTGCTGAGCAAACTGTTGGCGCTATAAATCCTGTATAATAATAATATATAATCGATATAATTAAACATATATTCATCAGTACTTTCAATAAATTGATTTTAAACGATAAAAAAAAAATGCCATAAATCAAAGACTAATCTACATAAAGGGCACAGTATGGGGGGGAGGGGAGGCATAAGGGCACAATACTGGGATCATGAGGGCACAATACAGGTTCTAAGACTCTGCCATGCCGGGCCAGCTTAGTAAAAAGCGTGACTGTCCCAGCAAATCCGGGACATTTGGCAATTATGATGTAATGCAAGATTATTATGGGGCCCCCATGCATCTGGAGACCCTGGGCAGTGCCCTGAGGTGCCCATGCATTAAGACATCCCTGGTCAAGTCACCTGGTAGGTACAAACAAATTGATGAGACATTTGGGGGGAAAGCTAATGGAACTTTCAAATGTGATCAACCATATTTCAACCTTTGGTTTCTCAACTTATTTGGGGGGGGATTAAAAAAAAAAAACAAAAAAACGTTATATTGATATTTCAGGTATGCATATACTAACTGTGCATTAAAATCACTGAATGTGGCATGAAAAGCTACATTCACTCATCATTCACCTGCCTACTGGTCATCTTCTGGAGGTGGTCTTACCTTCTTCTGAAAAGTCTATGATCCCCAAAAAGTGCAGAAGTTTAAGTGAGCTGAAGATCAGAAAAACAATGCCCAAAGTCTGGAATCCTTCCGAATGCCACTCCTCCTCCAAGGACATCCTGGGTAGCACCATCGCCCTGAGGACGGAGGTAGGACCCTGATAACTTCCCTCTTACCATCAACCATCTGGACATGCAAAACTAGCTGGCTCCATCCCTTTCGGGGACATTCCTTGTGATCTCTTCCTCCATAGGTCTAGGATTTGATGATTTACATTTTTCAGAGGCTAGGCTTGGAAGATCCCTTTTTGTTTTTTTTCGGCCAGGCAAGGCAAGTGTTCCTCGAAGCTTGCTGAAGTACCACAGGCAGGAACACAGGTCTCCAAGAGATCTTCTACCCTTGAAGATCTCTTTTTAGGCTTTTTTTTTTGTCCAGGCAAGGCAAGTGTTCCTTTGAAGCTTGCTGCAGTACCACAGGCAGGAACGCAGGTCTCCAAGAGATCTTTTACCCTTGAAGATCTCTTTTTAGGTTTTTTATGTCCTAGGCAAGGCAAGTGTTGTTTTGAAGCTTGCTTGATGTTTTCCCAAAGGCAGGAACCAGGTCTCCAAGAGATCTTCTACCCTTGAAGATCTCTTTTTAGGTTTTTTATTTGTCCAGGCAAGGCAAGTGGTGTTTTGAAGCTTGATGTTTTCCCAAAGGCAGGAAACCCAGGTCTCCAAGAAATCTTCTACCCTTGAAGATCTCTTATTGGATTTTTTTGTCCAGGCAAGGCAAGTGGTCTTTTGAAGCTTGATGTTTTACCAAAAAGCAGGAACCCAGGTCTCCAAAAAATCTTCTACCCTTGAAGATCTCTTGTTGGATTTTTTGGCCAGGCAAGGTAATTGCTCCTTTTAAGCTTGCTGTAGCACCAAAGGCAGGATCCCACGTCTCCAAAAGATCTTCTAACCTTGAAGATCTCTTTTTGGGGATTTTTTTTGTCTAGGCAAGGCAAGTGGTCATTTGAAGCTTACTGTAGCCCCAGAGATATCAGCCCAGGTCTCCAACAGATCTTCTAACCTTGAAGATCTCTTTTTGGATTTTTTGCCCAGGCAAGTGGTCCTTTGAAGGCAAGAACGCTGGTCTGCAGATCTTCTCCTTTTTGGTGACCACTTAGCGTGAAGTTGAATCTTTCAAGTTGAAGCTTTGCAACAAATGATATGCAAGTTCTCAGCCGCCACGTTCGATGTTAGGTTTTTAACTCTGTCGACACTGGAATCTGGGCTTGCCTAAAGTTCTCCCTTAAAGATCTGCTAGCCTTGTAGTTCTTTTCCAGCGCAGAGGCAACCTATCTTCTCCTCCATGCTAGCAGATATCAAAGACTTAAAGGAGCAGAGAAACTGGTTGGAGTGTATGTAGGTTGCCTGTGGATGGAGAGCCCATGTTCCCCCTCCCTCCCATGCACGCTGCCTTTGTTGCTGTCACAGATATGCAAAGCTCAAACTCCCCAGCTCCCGTCTCTTTCCTCGCAGCTCTCTCCGACGCTGTTTGCATTAGCTGATTTCACACTATCGCAGGAATATCTCTTAATACTTTTGACATGTACAAGCAATTATGTGAAACAATTCTTGTGATATTTCAGTTGACTGCAGAAGACCAAATTAGTACTTTAACACCACTAAGAAAGTTGACTTCTTTAGTGGAGCAAGTTTAAATACGACATAAACCAAACGTAGATTAGCTTCCGCGACTTGGGAGTCTTCTTCGTGATGAGTTGGGTTGCTGGGGTTTTCGGGTGGGGCTGAAAAATTTTGGTAAAATTTTGGACAACTTTACGAGCGATTACAGCTTTTGGTTGTGAACTCCCAATTATGAACTATAAGTATGGAAAGAATATGTACCATGTTCTGTTTAGTCAATCGTGTGATCGAAAGACCCCCTGCCAGGGAGCACAGCCAGGTCAGTCACCTCACTTTTCTAAACTGGGGTTAAGCCTAACAGGTTGGTCACTGCCCTCCCTAGATGGGGCGGAGAGGGGCAGCACAGTGGTTAGCACTTCTGCCTTGCAGTCAGGGCTGGATCTAGCCTTTCTGATCTGGGGGGGCAGTAAAAAAAGTCAGGTGGCATAATGTCAACACTGTTTGAGTCACTGACAGTCACACGGTGTCATGACTTGGGAAACACTAGTATGTGTTAGGATTAAACAAAACATGTGACCCATTATATCAGAAGTCCCTATTAAAGTCCCCCTTTACATCCGAAGTCTCCATCAGAGCCCCCCTTTAGATCATGAATACTCATCAGAGTCCCCCTTTATATCAGGTTCTCATCAGAATGCCCCCTTACATCAGGTGTCCCCATCAGAGTACCTCCTTACATCAAGGTCCTCATCAGAGTCCCCTCTTACATCAAGGTCCCCATCAGAGTCCCCTCTTACATCAGATGTGTCTATCAGAGTGCCCCCCTTACATCAGTGACCCCATCAGAATGCCCCCTTTTATCAGGTGTCCCCATCAAGTGCCCCCTTAAATCAGGTGTCCCATATGAGTGCTTCCTTACATCAGGTGTATCATCAGAGTGCACCCTTAAATCAGGTGTCCCCAAAAGAGTACTCCTTTATATCAGTGTTCCTATCAGAGTGCTCCCTTACATTAAGTGTCCCCATCAGAGTGCTCCCTTACATTAAGTGTCCCCACCTCAGAGTGCCCCCTACATCAGGTGTATCATCAGAGTGCCTCCCTTACATCAGTGGCCCCACCTGAGTCCCCCTACCTCAGGTGTATCATCAGAGTGCCCCCTTACATCAGTGGCCCCATCTGAGTCCCCCCTTAAATCAGGTGTATCTATCAGAGTGCCCCCTTACATCAGTGACCCTAAAAGAGTTCCCCCTATATCAGGGTCCCCATCAGAGTGCCCCCTTACCTTAAGTGACCCTATCAGAGTTCCCCCTACATCAGGGTCCCCATCAGAGTGCCCCCTTACCTTAAGTGACCCTATCAGAGTTCCCCCACATCAGGGTCTCCATCAGAGTGCCCCCTTACATCGGGTGTCCCCATCAGAGTGCCCCCTTGCATCAGGTGTATCATCAGAGTGCCCCCTTGTATCAGTGTCCCCACCAGAATCCCCCCTACATCAGGGACACCATCAGAGTGCCCCCTTACATCAAATATTAGACTCAAGGATCAGAGGATGCGATTTCAAGACTTGGGGGGCACAACTAAAACCTGTGGGGGGGAACAGCTAACCCAGCACCCCGCTAGATCCGGACCTGCTTGCAGTGTTGGAGTCCTTGGTTTGAATCTCAATGTGGAGAATAGCTACATCAGTCAGGGGTGCACACACACCGCAGCAATAATGATACCTCCTAATGGGGGCGCTCTGCCATCACCCTGCAACTACGGGCAATGCACACGGGCTGGACCACCAAAGTGGTGATGGAGGGGTTAAAGCATTCAGTGAGATGGAGATGCAATGCTTCAGGGACCACCGCTGGTGTGAATGAGTCCTTACAGTAGACGTGGATGTTAGTTGTACCAATTGTAGCAGGCCGGTTCAGTGGTTTAAATTCCCAGCCAGGACACTATCTGCATGGAGTTTGCATGCTCTCCATGTATTTCTATGGGTTTCCTCCCACACTCCAATTTGCCCTAGTAAGTCATTAGATTGTAAGCTCCTTTGAATGTAAAGCACTGTGAAGGCACCTAAAATAAATAGGGAGAAGAAGTGCACTGATAAGGTCATCCCTCTACTCCCTCCTCCTCTACGAATGTTGATGAGGGAAGCCTGTGCAGTGCTCCTGATTGGTTGAGAGTCCCCTAACTGTTAAGGTATTTAGCGGTTGGGGTTTGATAAGGGTTGACGCACACTGTGAGCTGCTCACAATGTGCATTAGAAGCTGAAACAAGTCAGACAGAGCTCCGCCTCATTTTCTGGCTGGAGGACATCCAGCATCATCTAGCCCTTTCCTCCCCACCCTAACTGTCCCTGGTCCACCCCTTTGATTCATTCACTTCCAGTTCATTAACTCCTGTTACACCAGCGCCTCCTGGCGCTTTAAGGGGTTTCTGAAGCTGGGAGGCGGGGCTTATGATCATGTGACCGCCGTGATCGGAAAGCTTCGGATCGCAAGTAGCTGGTGACTGTGCCAGGAGTTTAAGTTTTGGTAAGCAAATATGTGGCCTTTCTGCGTCAAGGCCCAGCCGATGAGAGGCCGTATATTTGCGTTCCCTCGGCGCCAAGGAGTTAAATCACGATGGCTCAGCATCACATGTGGGTGTTACCTATGCAAATACAGCCTGCCTAGGAACGCCCACTTCTCCAGACTGACACCCACCCATCAAGACATTTTGATATTTGCATAGCTCCTCCCAAGAGCCCGCCCACTGCTTGCATCATAGCTGAGGACTCTTGAGGGGAGTACTGAGACCGGGAGCCATTTAAAGGCCGTGATGTATGACTTCCTCTGAGGAGCTGATGAGTTTGATTGGTGGCTGAGAAAACCTTCCTAGTAGACTCTCTGCATGGTATAGACAGCAAGGAGCCTGGGCCGTGTGTTCCAGCATCACAAGCTGACAGGTTCCAGGATCACCAGATTACTGGGAAAAGAAACTGTGCCGGGCTGGTGGAGCGCAAGTATACCAGGATGAAAGACCGGAGCACCACTACTATGCCAAGATGAAAGACCGGAGCAGCACAGCTATGCCAGGATGAAATACCGGAGCACCACTACTATGCCAGGATGAAAGACCGGAGCAGCACAGCTATGCCAGGATGAAAGACCGGAGCACCACTACTATAACAGGATGAAAGACCGGAGCAGCACAGCTATGCCAGGATGGAAGACTGGAGCACTACTACTATGCCAAGATGAAAACCCGGAGCAGCACAACTATGCCAGGATGAAAGGCTGGAGCACCACTACTATGCCAAGATGAAAGACTGGTGCAGCACAGCTATGCAGGATGAAAGACCGGAGCACCACTAATATGCCAGGATGAAAGACCGGAGCAGCACAGCTATGCCAGGATGAAAGACCGGAGCATCACTCCTATGCCAGGATGAAAGACCGGAGCAGCACAGCTATGCCAGGATGAAAGACCGGAGCACCATGCAGCACAGCTATGCCAGAATAAAAGACCGTCGAGCAGTACAGCTATGCCAGGATGAAAGACTGGAGCACCAATACTATGCCAGGATGAAATACCGGAGCACCACTACTATGCCAGGATGAAAGACCGGAGCACCACTACTATGCCAGGATGAAAGACCGGCAGCAGCACAGCTATGCCAGGATGAAAGACCGTTGCAGAGCAGCTAGGCCATAATATTAGATTTGCAGCCAGCTATGCCAGGATGAAAGACCGGAGCAGCACAGATATGCCAGGATGAAAGACCGGAGCAGCACAGCTATGCCAGGATGAAAGACTGGAGCACACTACTATGCCAGGATGAAAGACCGGAGAGCACAGATATGCCAGGATGAAATACCGGAGCACCACTACTATGCCAGGATGAAAGACCGGAGCAGCACAACTATGCCAGGATGAAAGACCGGAGCACCACTACTATAACAGGATGAAAGACCGGAGCAGCACAGCTATGCCAGGATGGAAGACTGGAGCACTACTACTATGCCAGGATGAAAACCCGGAGCAGCACAACTATGCCAGGATGAAAGGCTGGAGCACCACTACTATGCCAAGATGAAAGACTGGTGCAGCACAGCTATGCCAGGATGAAAGACCGGAGCACCACTAATATGCCAGGATGAAAGACCGGAGCAGCACAGCTATGCCAGGATGAAAGACCGGAGCATCACTCCTATGCCAGGATGAAAGACCGGAGCAGCACAGCTATGCCAGGATGAAAAGACCGGAGCACCACTACTATGCCAGAATGAAAGACCGGAGCAGTACAGCTATGCCAGGATGAAAGACTGGAGCACCAATACTATGCCAGGATGAAATACCGGAGCACCACTACTATGCCAGGATGAAAGACCGGAGCACACACTACTATGCCAGGATGAAAGACCGGAGCAGCACAGCTATGCCAGGATGAAAGACCGTTGCAGAGCAGCTAGGCCATAATATTAGATTTGTGCAGCACAGCTATGCCAGGATGAAAGACCGGAGCAGCACAGATATGCCAGGATGAAAGACCGGAGCAGCACAGCTATGCCAGGATGAAAGACTGGAGCACCACTACTATGCCAGGATGAAAGACCGGAGCAGCACAGATATGCCAGGATGAAATACCGAGCACCACTACTATGCCAGGATGAAAGACCGAGCAGGCACAACTATGCCAGGATGAAAGACCGGAGCACCACTACTATAACAGGATGAAAGACCGGAGCAGCACAGCTATGCCAGGATGGAAGACTGGAGCACTACTACTATGCCAGGATGAAAAACCCGGAGCAGCACAACTATGCCAGGATGAAAGGCCGGAGCACCACTACTATGCCAAGATGAAAGACTGGTGCAGCACAGCTATGCCAGGATGAAAGACCGGAGCAGCACAGCTATGCCAGGATGAAAGACCGGAGCAGCACAGCTATGCCAGATGTTGAAGACCGGAGCATCACTCCTCCTATGCCAGGATGAAAGACTGGAGCAGCACAGCTATGCCAGGATGAAAGACCAGTGCAGAGCTATGCTAGGATGAAAGACTGGAGCACCACTACTATGCCAGGATGAAAGACCGGAATACCAGCACCACTACAATGCCAGGATGAAAGACCGTAGCAGCACAGCTATGCCAGGATGAAAGACCGGAGCACCACTACTATGCCAGAATGAAAGACCGGAGCAGTACAGCTATGCCAGGATGAAAGACTGAGCACCAATACTATGCCAGGATGAAATACCGGAGCACCACTACTATGCCAGGATGAAAGACCAGAGCACCACTACTATGCCAGGATGAAAGACCGGAGCAGCACAGCTATGCCAGGATGAAAGACCGTTGCAGAGCAGCTAGGCCATAATATTAGATTTGTGCAGCACAGCTATGCTAGGATGAAAGACCGGAGCAGCACAGATATGCCAGGATGAAAGACACCGGAGCAGCACAGCTATGCCAGGATGAAAGACTGGAGCACCACTACTATGCAGGATGATGAAAGACCGGAGCAGCACAGCTATGCCAGGATGAAATACCGGAGCACCACTACTATGCCAGAATGAAACACTGTTGCAGCACAGCTATGCCAGATGAAAGACCGTTGTAGCACAGCTAGGCCATAATATTAGATTTGTGCAGCACATCTATGCCAGGATGAAGAACCAGTGCAACTAAGCAAGGATGAAGGACTGGTACAGCAAAGCTATGGCATGATCAAAGACTGGTGCACTACAGCAATGCCAGGATGAAGGACTGGTGTAGTACAGCTATGCCATGTATATGTATGTATGTATATACAACAATTCTAGGATGAAAGACTGGTGCACTACAGCTATGCCAGGATAAAAGAGCAGAGCAGGCTAGCACAGCAATGCCAAGATCAAAGACTGGTGCAGAAGAGCAATGCCAGGACGAAAGACTGAACAAGGAAGCTGCACTCCCTATATACATCTCAAGGGTTTAATTGTGACTGTAATGTTTATTTCTCCACCTGATATAATACGGCCAGGAGTGTTACATAGTTAGTCTGGCTGAAAAAAGACAAAAGTCCATCCAGTTCAACCATTAAAAACAAAAAAAAGTTATAATCCTACACCCACAGTTGATCCAGAGGAAGGCAAAAAAAACCCCAGCAAAGCACGATCCAATTTCCCCTCCTGCTGGGAAAAAATTCCTTCCTGATCCCCCCCGAGAGGCAATCGATATTCCCTGGATCACCTTTCCCTATAAATGTTATATCCAGTTATATTCTGTGTATCCAAGAAAGAATCCAGGACTTTCCTACAGCAATCCACTGAGCTGGCCACAACCAACTCTGGAGGGAGTCTATTCCACATTCTCACAGCTCTTACTGTGAAGAAACCTTTCCGTGTTTGGAGATTACATTTATTTTCTTCCTGATGTATAGAGCGCCCCCTTGTCCTCTGTGATGACCTCATGAGGAATAACTATCACCCGAGCTCACTATATGAACCACTACATTATACATGGAGATCATATCCCCCCCTTATGTATTATACATGGAGATCATATCCCCCTTATGTATTATACATGGAGATCATATCCACCCCTTATGTATTATACATGGAGATCATATCCCCCCCTTATGTATTACACATGGAGATCATATCCCCCCTTATGTATTTTACATGGAGATCATATCCCCCCTTATGTATTATACATGGAGATCATATCCCCCCCTTATGTATTTATTATACATGGAGATCATATCCCCCCTTATGTATTATACATGGAGATCATATCCCCCCTTATGTATTATACATGGAGATCATATCCCCCCTTATGTATTATACATGGAGATCATATCCCCCCCTTATGTATTATACATGGAGATCATATCCCCCTTATGTATTACACATGGAGATCATATCCCCCCCTTATGTATTATACATGGAGATCATATCCCCCTTATGTATTATACATGGAGATCATATCCCTCCTTATGTATTATTACATGGAGATCATATCCCCCCCTTATGTATTATACATGGAGATAATATCCCCCCCTTATGTATTATACATGGAGATCATATCCCCCCTTATGTATTACACATGGAGATCATATCCCCCCCTTATGTATTATACATGGAGATCATATCCCCCCCTTATGTATTATACATGGAGATCATATCCCCCCTTATGTATTATACATGGAGATCATATCCCCCCTTATGTATTATACATGGAGATCATATCCCCCCTTATGTATTATACATGGAGATCATATCCCCCCCTTTATGTATTATACATGGAGATCATACCCCCCCCTTATGTATTATACATGGAGATCATATCCCCCCCCCTTATGTATTATACATGGTGATCATACCCCCCTTATGTACTATACATGGAGATCATATCCCCCTTATGTATTATACACGGAGATCATATCCCCCCTTACGTATTATACATGGAGATCATATCCCCCTTATGTATTATACATGGAGATCATATCCCCCCCTTATGTATTATACATGGAGATCATATCCCCCCTTATGTATTATACATGGAGATCATATCCCCCCTTATGTATTATACATGGAGATCATATCCCCCCTTATGTATTATACATGGAGATCATAATCCCCCCCTTATGTATTATACATGGAGATCACATCCATCCCCCCTTATGTATTATACATGGAGATCATATCCCCCTTATGTATTATACATGGAGATCATATCCCCCACTTATGTATTATACATGGAGATCATATCCCCCCTTTGTATTATACATGGAGATCATATTCCCTCCCTTATGTATTATACATGGAGATCATATCCCCCCCTTATGTATTATACATGGAGATCATATCCCTCCTTATGTATTATACATGGAGATCATATCCCCCCTTATGTATTATACATGGAGATCATATCCCCCCCTTATGTATTATACATGGAGATCATATCCCCATTTATGTATTTATACATGGAGATCATATCCCCCCCTTATGTATTATACATGGAGATCATATCCCCCCCTTATGTATTATACATGGAGATCATATCCCCCCCCCCTTATGTATTATACATGGAGATCATACCCCCCTTATGTTTATGGTATACATGGAGATCATATCCCCCCCCTTATGTATTATACATGGAGATCATATCCCCCCCCCCTTATGTATTATACATGGAGATCATATCCCCCCCCCCCTTATGTATTATACATGGAGATCATATCCCCCTTATGTATTATACATGGAGATCATATCCCCCTTATGTATTATACATGGAGATCATATCCCCCCTTATGTATTATACATGGTGAGCATATCCCCCCCTTATGTATTATACATGGAGATCATATCCCCCCCTTATGTATTATACATGGAGATATATATCCCCCCTTATGTATTATACATGGAGATCATATCCCCCCTTATGTATTATACATGGAGATCATATCCCCCCTTATGTATTATACATGGAGATCATATCCCCCCCCCCGCTTATGTATTATACATGGAGATCATATCCCCCCTTAATCTCCTCTTCTCAGTAGAATAAATTCAGTTCCTCTAATCTTTCCTCATAGCTGATCTCCTCCATGCCTCTTATCAATTTGGTTGTCCTTCTCTGTACTTTCTCCAGTTCCCCAATGTTCTTTTTGTGAATATTCCAGATGAGGTATTACTAATGATTTGTACGGGGGGGGGGGATGATATCTCTCTCTCTCTGGAGTCTATACCTCTCCTAATACAAGAGAGGATTTTGCTCGCTTTAGATCCACACGCAGCTTGGCATTGCTGCCATTATTAAGCTTGTTATCTACCGGAACTCCCAGATCCTTCTCCACCATTGACCCCCCCCCCCCCATTTGTACCCCCCTAGTATGTATGATGCATGCATATGCTTAGCCCCCCAAGTGCAGTACCTTACATTTATCAACGTTAAACCTCATTGGCCCCATAGTCCCCCAATTACACGGAGCATTGAGGTTGGCTGGTACTTGGTCCTCCAACATTGATATCTCCTTGTGTTTCGGCCAAGTTCCTCTCTTCAGGCTGCAAGACGAGAGTCTGAGGGAATTTGCTGGACAAACCATTCTTCAGTGCCGTTGTGCAGAATCATATATAATGGCTTATCCAGCAAAATCCCAGCCATCGTTGTGCATGTGACAGGTTCTCTTTTTAAAGATCTTCTCTGATGAGATATTGATTGGAAGTAGAAGTCACCTTCTCATTATTGACAGATTGGGCATAAAACTGCCTGATCAGAAGAATTCTGGGGGCTTTAGGAGCACCTTGAGATATAGCACAATATACTGCAACAAGTCCTCTGTGCTAACAACTCTCCCGGGGTCAGGGGTGGACTGACAACTCATGGGGCCCCCGGGCAATAGGGGATCATGGGGCCCCTGTGTCCTTGCCCAAACTCAAAAAAGCCTATGGAAAAGGTACCAGGGGCTTCTCATGGGGCCCCCTTGTGACCCCGGGCCCTCGGGCAGTGCCCGAGTTTCCAAATGGTCAGTCCGCCCCTGCCCGGGGTCTAGGCTTTCCATTCCTGAAGACCCTGTTTGGAAGGTAAGTACTGCACAGTGTTGTAGCCGTAGCAGATACAGAAGGTTGCCTATGACGTCCATCCTACGTCTGTGGGTTGCAGACACAGGTCTACATTGTACACAGTGTCCTCCTGCTGCTGGCAGATGACTTCTAACCATCAGTACAGGCACTTCTGCAACTGTCTCCTTCTTCTGTCTGTCACATTCCAAATCAGTCGCCCCCCACCCATAGGACTGATTTCAACTTACAGCTGGTATGTGAAAAACCAGTATAAAGAAAGAATATACACTATATTGCCAAAGGTATTGGCCCCGCCCTCCCAATCATGTGATTCAGGTGTTCCAATCCCCTCCCAATCATGTGATTCAGGTGTTCCAATCCCCTCCCATTCATGTGATTCAGGTGTTCCAATCCCCTCATCATGTGATTCAGGTGTTCCAATCCCCTCCATATCATGTGATTCAGGTGTTCCAATCCCCCCTCCATATCATGTGATTCAGGTGTTCCAATCCCCTCCATATCATGTGATTCAGGTGTTCCAATCCCCTCCATGGACACAGGTGTATACAATCAAGCCCCTAGGCATGCAGACTGCTTCTACACACATTGGTGAAAGAATGGGTCGCTCTCAGGAGCTCAGTGACTCCAAGCGTGGTCCCGTGATAGGTGGCCACCTGGGCAATAAGTCCATCCGTGACATTTCCTGGCTACTAAATATTCCACGCTCAACTGTTAGTGGAATTATAACAAAGTGGAAGCAACTGGGAACAACAGCCACTCAGCCACCAAGTGGTAGGCCAGGTCACATGACAGGGGCGGGGTCAGCGCATGCTGAAGCGCACAGTGCGCAGAAGTCCCCAACTGTCTGCAGAGTCAATAGCTAAAGACCTCCAAACTTGGTGTGGCCTTCAGATGAGCCCAACAACAGTGCGTAGAGAGCTTCATGGAATGGGTTTCCATGGCCGAGCAGCTGCATCCAAGCCTTCCATCACCAAGTGCAATGCAAACCGTCAGATGCTGTGGTGTAAAGCACGCTGCCACTGGACTCTAGAGCAGTGGAAAGACGTGTTCTCTGGAGTGACCAATCACGCTTCTCTGTCTGGCAATCTGATGGACATGTCTGGGTTTGGCGGTTGCCAGGAGAACGGTACTTGCCTGACTGCATTGTGCCAAGTGTAAAGCTTGGTGGAGGGGGATTATGGTGTGGGGTTGTTTTTCAGGGGTTGGGCTTGGCCCCCTAGTTCCAGTGAAGGGAACTCTTAAGGCATGACATTTTGGAGAATTTCATGCTCCCAACTTTGTGGAAGAGTTTGGGGACGGCCCCTTCCTGTTCCAACATGACTGCCCACCAGTGCACAAAGCAAGGTCCATAAAGACATGGAGGAGCCAGTTTGGGGTGGAGGAACTTGACTGTCCTGCACAGAGTCCTGACCTCAACCCCATAGAACACCTTTGGGATGAAATAGAGCGGAGACTGTGAGCCAGGCCTCCTCCCCCGACATCAGTGCCTGACCTGACAAATGTGCTTCTGGAAGAATGGTCCAACCTTCCCATAGACACCCTCCTAAACCTTGTGGACGGCCTTCCCAGAAGAGTTGAAGCTGCAAAGGGCGGGGCCAACTCAATATTGAACCCTACGGACTAAGACTGGGAGGACATTAAAGGTCATGTGCGTGGAAAGGGCGGGGCCAACTCAATATTGAACCCTACGGGGTCATTAAAGGTCGTGTGCATGGAAAGGGCGGGGCCAACTCAATAGTGAACCCTACGGGGTCATTAAAGGTCGTGTGCATGGAAAGGCCAACCAATACTTTTGGCAATATAGTGCAGATAAAATGGAACTAAATCCATTCATTTACCTGCTTCCTAAACAGTTACATTCTAGGCATGTGGTGAAGGATAACTGTCTCAGTTGCTTGTGCTCTGTAACCAAACGATCACGCCAGCAAATGGCTGGTGTCATAGCTGATCACATGTGCAGAACTGCTGATCAAACAAAGGCTAAGATGGCGGCTTCTTTGGCTGCAAACGACAGGAAGGCTTTAGTTTCCCTCTAATAGATATATAAAATACACAAATTAAGGCGGAATTCTAGATCATTGAACATACAAGGTGTGGCAATGTGATTTCCGGAATGCCTGCGGCGTAGCACTATGGTGGCGGTCACACAGTCATTGGCGTGTTCTCACATGTTCTAACCTGCTCTCTCTTGGGTCGCAGACCAGTGGACTCGGACTTTACGGAGTAGTAGAAGAAACAACACGTGTGTGCAGTGCGCTGTTGCCGGAAAATGAATGACAGGGATCTGGAGTCGCGGTATAACATCAAATTTAGCATGAAAATTGGCAAAAGTACGAGTGAAACGTCAACTCTGTTACAACAGGCTTCTGGTGAACCTTCCATGAAGAAATCACGTGTTTTTGAATGGCATAGGAGGTTTAGAAGAGGACATGAAGATGTCCCCAATGACGTAACAAGGGGGCAAAAACACAAATGTGGAAAATGAAAAGGTTATGGGAATCTGCATGGAGGAAAAGACTGTAACTCTGGCCTTGCCAATGGATTCTCCACCACGACAATGCTCCTGCACATGATTCGTTAAGTGTTTGCAAGTTCCTGGCCCAGAAATCCATTCCAAAACTTAACCAACCACCTTATTTCCCTGACTTAGAACCCTGAGACTTTTGACAGTTTCCAAAATTAGAAAATCCCAGACTTGATGACATTCCAGACCTCCCGCATGTTGCGACAAAGATATTGAATGAATTCCAGGAATGTTTGCGGCAGTGGCACAGGGGACTGCTTTGAAGGCGACAACCAGGGAAACCACGGGGCCCCATACAGCCAACATAACAGGGCTCCCCTCCCCAAACAAAAGCACATTTTACTATGCTTCGGTTATGAATGAACACTGTGAGTGATTGGTACCGATTACTCATTGTGTTCCTGAAGGAAAGGGGCTGGTAAATGTGACGTATTCACCAGAACCTTCCCTCACTTTCCATCCTGAAGGATCCTATTATGTGCTTGCAGCTGCTGGTGGGGAGGAGAGGAGGGAAGCCGGCAGCACTGCGGGGGGATGGGGGGCACACAGGGGGGCAAGGACAGCAGGGGGAAAACCTATTGTACACAGGGAGCGTGTTCTCACATGTTCTAACTTGCTCTCTCAGTAGGAGGGTAGGGGGTCCGTTACTGGAACTGGGGGTCAAATACTGGGTGCAGTAGGGGGAGAGTCAATTACTGGAACCAGTCCCCTGTATGGCTCCCTCTGCAGCAGCTTAAAGCCAGCGGGAGGGAGAGGAGAAGAAGCCAGCTTTCAGCTGCTGCAGAGAGAGCCATACAGGGCAGGGGCGGACTGACAACTCATGGGACCCCCGGGCAATGGGATCATGGGGCCCCTGTGTCCTTGCTCAAACTCAAAAAAGCCTATTGGAAAGGTACCATGGGCATCTCATGGGGCCCCCTACTGAACCCGGGCCCTCAGGCAGTGCCCAAGTTTCTAAATGGTCAGTCCGCCACTGATACAGGGGATTGTTTCCAGTAACTGACCCCCCCACCACCACCACCACCATACCAATCACCCTGCCTGCTTACATACTCTTAACCCAGCTAACTGCCCCCCCCTGCTGGCCTGGGCCCTGTACAGGAGTTCTGGTGGAACCCCCTATCCACAGCCCTGGTGACAACAGCCGCTAGCGTATAGATAGGCAAACATTTTTTTTCTTTAGTCCATTCCAGGAATTAAATGGTCATTTGAAAGCAAGAAGTGTAAGAATGAATGTGACCCAGTATCAGCTTCCTCCAGTCCCTGTCACATACACTGACGAGAAGCATGCTGTTAGGAGGACAGAGCAGAGTGAAAGAGAAATAGACTCGTCACTGTGCTGCTTCTCCTTTCACTGTCCAATCACAAGCTAGGGGCGGGTCCAGGACAAAGTGGATTGAATGATGCTGGCCATCAGACTGAGGACATCTAGTGGTAGAAAAAAAGAACTACATGGGGAGCTGTGGATTGAAGGTGAATATTGCAGCTGGTTTTGTTCTTGTATCTTTTACTGTGGCATTCATTTCTATCTTGGTCCTTACAGTTGAAAGATGCTTAAGGGTCTACGAAGGAAAGCATTTTATATAAAGGTGTGGAGGGTTGAATATTATGCCAGGATGGCCAATGTGGGAGTAGGCTGATGGAACTGTAAAAAGGGCGGTAATAAAAAAAAGTAATGGCGGGGGGGGGGGGGGGGGGGGTATTTATAAAAATCTGGGTCCGGGGTGATCATTTGCCGCTTGTTCCCACAAACAAGAAGTTCGAGGTAACCATTTCTCCTCCATGCACTAAGGCCCGAAAGGCGTTCCGCGCCGATGAGATTCACTGGCAACTGGATTTCAGTTAGCGAACGACATCATCAAGATCGAATAATCTCAAGACTGAAGAATGAATGATCACATGACCGCTCTGTGTGACGCCAGCCTCCATTTCCTCTTTAACCCGGGATCTAAGTGGCCTCTAATTAATTTGCTTCCTTTGTCCTCCTATTATGGAAAGCATAATGACCTGCGTTATGAGTCAAAATTCAATTAGAAATATTACGCCGTTAACCTGCCCTGCGCCGGATGACCGACGCTGACAAGCTAGGTGCTGACTTTCCTGCCCTTGGAGGGGTTAAATCAACGAGTTCATTGAAGGGTCATGGAGGCATTGTGGCTGAAAAGCACTCAAAGCGGTGAAAAGGGGTCTAATGTGAATTGCAGCTCCAAGCAGATCCGCGACCACTGAGATTCGCACGTTCTGCCAATCCGGGGAGACGATTTGTCACCGGCAACCCCAGGAGGGTTCATATTGTGCTTTCAAGTCAGAAACGACAAACCAGCGTCAGCTGGGTATTCAGCTGTATTCCCAGACCCAATATTCCGGCTATTTTTATAATCTATTCCATTCTTTACCCAAGAACAGGACAATAATCTTTTTCTCCCTTCTTTTTCTTTCCTTCTGTTTATTTCCCCTTTCTTTTTCTTTCCTTCTCATTCTTTTCTTCTTTCCCCTTTCCTTTACCATTCCTTTCCTCCTGCTTTCCATTTTTCCTTGTCTTCCTCCTTTCTCTTTTTTTTTTTTAGTCTTTTTTTTTGTTACTTCCTTCTTTGCTTTCCCATTTTTCCCTTTCCTTTCTTTCTTTCCGTCGTATTACTTCCATCTTTCGCATTCCTTTCTTTACTTGTCCCTTTCCCTCTGTGTTCCCTTCCTTTTCTTTCTGTTGTTCCTTTCCAATATTTTTTCAATAATTAATCCTCTTTCCATTCCTTCCTTTTTTCAGTCCACTTTCCTGCTTTCCCTTCGTTTTCACTTCCTTCTTTCCGATCCCTACATCTTTCCATTTTTCTTTCCCTTACCTTCCTTCTTTCTCTTCCTTTTGTTGTTTTCTCTTTCTTTTCTTTCTTTGCCTCCTCATTCTTTGTTTTTCATACATTTATTCCCTTTCCTTTCTTCTTTCCTTCCCATCTTTTCCCATTATTTCCTATACCTTGTTTATTCATTCCCCTTCCTTTACTTCCTATTCTTTCTTACCTTCCTTTTTCATTTCCCTGCTTTCTCACATTCTCCTTTTTTCCTCTCCCTCCCCTCCTTCTTTCTATCTTCCCCCATTTTTGTTCCTTCCTTTCCTTTGCTTCTGGCATTTTCTTTCCCTCCTTTTCTTTCCCATCCTTCACCCCATTTCCCTCAATTTCCTTTCCCTCCTTTCCTTGTGTCTTCATCTCTGTTTCCTGACTCCTTAACACTTTCCTTTTCCCTTCCTTCCTTCTTTCTTTCATTTTCTTTTCCCACATTTCCTTTCCCTTTCTTCTTTCCCTTTCTTTTCCCTTCTCTTTCCTTTCATTATGTCACATTCTTTTATTTACTTTTCCTTTCCCTCTTTTTCCATTCTTTTTGTCTTCTGTCTTTTCTTTCCAGTGTTCATTCCACAAATATTTCCCTTTCCTTCCTTCCTTTTCCATGCTTTCCTTTTCTCAGTCCTCTTTCCTCCTTTCCCTTTATTTTGCTTTTTTTTGCATTTTTCTTTACCTTACCTTCCTTCTTTCGCTTCTTTTTGGGGTTTTTTCCCCTTCTTTCTTTTCCTTTCTTCTTTGCCTTCTCCTTCCTTTTTCTTTCCATATAGTTTTTTTTTTTTTTCCCTTTCCTTTCTTTCTCCTTCCATCCTTTCTTTTCCATTCTTTCCTTTCCATCCCCTTGCTTTATTCTTTCCTCATCCTTCCCTTCCTTTTCCCATTGTTCTCTACCTTCCTTTTTCTTTCTTTCCTGTCCATTTCCCTGGTTTATCTCATTCTCCTTTTCTTCCTTTCCTTTCTTCTTTCCATTTTCAGTCCCTTCCTTCTTCTTTTCTTTTCCTTTCCTTCTTCTTTTTTCCTTTCCCTCCTGTTTTTTTTTCCCATCCTTCTTTCATCTCATTTCCCTTCATTTCCTTTAATGTCTTTCCTTATCTAATCAACTCTTACTTTACTTTTTAACTCTTTCCTTTTCTTCCTTTTTTGGCTTCTTTTCCTACATTCCCTACCCCCTCCTTGTTTCCCTTTCTCTATCCTTCCTTCTTTCACATCACTTTCTTTTCATTTCTCATCTCCCCCTTTTTTTCCTTCCCTTTCCTTCTTTCTTCCCTTTCCATTCTTTCTATAATTATCCCTTTTCTTTATTATTTTGCTTTCCTTCTTTACCCATTCTTTAATTTTCTCGGTCCCTTCCCTCCATTCCTTTCATTTCTCCTCCTTTCTTTCCCTTCCTTGCCCTTTTTGCCTTCCCTCCATCTTTCCATTTTTCTTTCCCTTACTTTCCTTATTTGCATTCATTTTTCCTTTTTTTTTTTTCCCTTTCGTTTCCCTTCTTCTTTGTCTTCTCTTTCCCGTTTTCTTTCCATGAAATTTTCCCTTTCCTTTCTTCTTTCCCATTCATCCTTCCCTATGCTTCCCTTTCCATGTCCTTGAATATTTATTTCCCCTTCCTTCATATTCATTCCCCTTTTCATCTTTCATTTTAATTTTTTCTGCTTTTACTTGTTCTCTTCCTTCCCTTTGTTCCATGTTCGCACCTTTCCCTTCCTTCTTCTGATTTCCTTCTGTCTTTTTTGTTCTTTCCTTCCTTTTCTTTTTCTTCCTTCTTTCATTTCTTTCCTTCAGTTTCCTTTCCCTTCTTTCCTTATCTATTGCTCTATATGTTTCATTTCCTTAACTCTTTCCTTTTCCTTTCCTTCCTGCTTTTCACTTACATTTCCTACATTCCATTTTCCTTCCTTATGTGGCTTTCTTCTTTCTCTTCCCCTTAATTTCTTATTTCACTTTCTTTCTTTCCTTTTTCCTTCCCCTCTTTTTTGGTCTTTTTTCCCCTTTCCATTTAATATTTCCCTTTCACTTCTTTTGCCTTTCTTCTTTCCCTTACCTTTCTACTTCTTTCCATTTTTCTGTCCCGTACCTCCCTTTCTTTTTTCTCTCCTTTCTTTTCCTTTCTTCTTTGCCTTCCCCTCCTTGCTTTCCCATTATTTCCATCTTTCCTGCTTACTCCCATTCTTCTTTATTTCCTTTCCTTCCCTCTTTTTTTCCATTTTCTTTTCCTGCTGTCTTTATCTTTTCTTTTCCCTCTTTCTTTTTATCTTCCTTCTTTCATTAGCTTCCATGTCCTGTGTCCTTACTACTTACTGAGCACAGGCAGGGGCGTATTTACCACAAGGCAAACAAGGCACTTGCCTAGGGCGGCATTTTTCAGGGGGGCAGCACCTCCCCTCAGAAGAAGGGATGAAAGAAGGGACACGTGCTCCATGGGAACCAGGTGGGATCCGAGAAAGGCTGCGGGCTGCTTAATGGTGTATGTAGAGCCTGAATCTCATTCCCAGGGATGTCCAGAGAGATGAAGATGAGTGTCTCTCTCGATATGGACGGGGGGGTAGTGGAAGGCTCTCCCAGGTGGGAGGCGGGGGTGTTGTTGGTCAATGTCAGGCTTTCTCCATGAGAGGGGCAAAGGGGGGTTGGTGTTGGTCGGTGTCCGTGGGGGCAGACGATTTTTGTGTTGCCTAGGGCAGCACAAAACCTAAATACACCAATGAACACAGGAAGTTGCTTGCTTGGCACGGGAGCCAGTCAGAGAACTTTTTTGCATTGCTCAATGAATGCAAAGCGTTCTCTGATTGGATGAGGTGGAAATTGTGATGTCACCACCCCAGCTTCGGAGAATGCAAAGTGTTCTCTGCATGGTACCTGTGCAGGACTCCAACCTTCTGTCTTCACAATGCAGCAGGGCAGCAGCACAGGACCTGGAAGCTAGTGGAGAGTTATTATTATGATACAGGATTTATATGGCGCCAACAGTTTGCAATATAAAGGGAGACAATACAGTTCAATACAAAAGGGTTAGGAGGGCCCTGATCCTGGGAGCTTACAATCTAAGAGGGAGGGGCTAGTGGTACAAAAGGTAATAACTGTGGGGGATGGACTGGTAGGAGGAATAGAAGATTCCATTATTATCTGAAGGCAGGATAGGCTTCCCTGAAGAGAAAGGTTTTCAGAGATCGCCTAAAATTGAGTAGGCGATAGTCTGATAGATTGGGGTAGAGAGTTCCAGAGGATGGGGGAGGCTCTGGAGGAGTCCTGGAGATAAGCATGTCTCCAGGTCATGTCATGAGATCACTGTAGTAGCTGTGTAGTAGCAGAGCAGTACACTTGTAGTAGCGGTGAAGTAGTGGTATCCATACAGTGAATTCCAGCGTCTAGAGCAGGGGTGGGCAAACTTTTTGACTTGAGGGCCGCAATGGGTTCATATATTGGACCCGGGGGCCAGACCAAGAGTAGATGAATGATGTGTATGTGTCATCCATAGTAAGTATAGTAATATTCCCCCATAGTAAGCATAGTAATTAATCCCCCATATAGTAATTCATCCCCCATAGTAAATTAATCTCCCATAGTAATTCATCCCCCATATAGTAATTCATATAGTAATTCATCCCCCATAGTAATTCATCCCCCTATAGTAATTAATCCCCCATATAGTAATTCATCCCCCATAGTAATTCATCCCCCATATAGTAATTCATTCCCCATATAGTAATTCATCCCCCATATAGTAATTCATCCCCCATAGTAATTCATCCCCCATAATTCAGTAATTCATCCCCCATATAGTAATTCATCCCCCATAGTAAGTCAATTAATTCATCCCCCATATAGTAATTCATCCCCCATAGTAATTCATCCCCCATAGTAATTCATCCCCCATATAGTAATTCATCCCCCATATAGTAATTCAATCCCCCATATAGTAATTCATCCCCCATATAGTAATTCATTCCCCATATTAAGTCCCCCCTGTGTCAATTCACTTACCTTTGCTCCGTGCGTTCCTCTCGCCGTGTTCCCGCGCCGTTCCGGTGTAGCATGAAAATCTGTCTCCTATGAGGATCTGTCCCCTCGACGTATCTGCGCATGTGCCAGTTTCAGGCATTAGCAGCCGATCGGCGATCTCCGGCACATGCGCAGATATGTCGAGGGGGACAGATCCTCATAGGAGACAGATTTTCATGCTACACGGCGGACTGTGAGAGGAGCCTAGCGGGAGCCTAGCTCCGCGGGCCGGATTAAAAGGTCCGCCGGGCCGTAGTTTGCCCATTGCTGGTCTAGAGGGATCCCTCAGGTATGATATAAACATACTTCCATCAGAGCTGGAACAATGTAAAAATCGCCATTCCTAAACTTCAGCTTTAATGGTGATAGCCTGGTTGTCATGGAATCTCTGTATAGCCTTTTGCTCCTGTGGACAGTAGAGATAGTACATCCCTAGTTGATCCTGTAATTTCCCTTTACTTCCTTATTCAGAGTTCCAGCCAACCCTCCATTCTCACCATTGTCACCAGTTTGCCCCGGGAGATAGCTGTTGTAACGGAACCGACCCCAGTCTGCACTTGGGTATATCCGTTATAATACCGCTTCCCCGTCCGAACACCGACCACAGACACCACACCCGACCATACAAGACTAGATGACACCAATCTTGAAGTAAACCAGGAAATTGACTACTTTATTTTAATACAGATACAAGATATATATACTCAAGGGAACAACCCCCCCCCCCCTGCATAATGACACAGGGCGGGGCAATCTACCTTTAGTAACAAGAGACACACCAGCAAACAGTCCCATCAGTAGGGAGGGCTGCTGGAGACACCCCCCACCAAGCCAATACACATAAACACATACATCCCATAATAGTTTGCTCCCAAGCAAGACACACAATAGAACAATGGGATGCAACCACATAACACCAGACAATCCACAACCCCCCACCCCGATATTAGGACAGTTCACCCTGTACCCCTAACAGGCACAAGATGACTTACACATAAGAGGGATATGGGGAGCTGAGACAAGGGTCTCCCCACCTCTCCAAAGTGAGCTGTGTTCCATGGGCCCCCCACCCAAAGTGACTCCCGTCACGGCTGTAATCTGCTCTGATCCCTAGTGTTTTACGAAGGAACACATCTCCAGCATCCCTTTGGACATGCATGTTCCCCCCTGCTGGACAAAGGGTGCTGCAGAAAATAGCCATGCAGTCTGTCCAGAAGCAGGTGTGATAGTGTGTAATCAAGCAACTAATCAGCAGATTGCCCAGCTAAAGTCTGTAACAGCTATGACATGCACATCTAAAGGGATGCTAGGGATGTGTTCTTTGTATTACGCTTGGGCTAAGCGCTTTATCACATGCTGAAACTATGAGACAGTGAGATGTGGAGGTACATGGGCTACGTCCTGTGACTGAAAGATGAAATAGGCAATAAAAGGTATTTGAGCTTAGTGTGACTATTGGGCAATTTTTGTTGGGGTCTTATTTATTGCTCACATGCAATAGGCAGTTCTACTGAGTTTAGATACACTTTAGGCATGAAAACAAGGTAAACTCATATAAAAATGACTGTCATAGTAATACAAAATATGTCCTAACTAAATTTTCCCTTTAAAGGGGGCCCAAATAAATCATAGACCTTTTTAACAACCTTGCCTTTCATTAATGGAGAACAGTGTTCAGTATGGAGCCCGCCCTGCATACTTCTGTGGTGTCATAGAGAATAATAGCCAGCCCAGGGCAGCCCCCACCTAGCCCCCATTTGTGGTCGCTGCCCTGCCCGCCCCGCCCCGGCCCCATTTCAGCTGTAAGCTACAAAAGGAATTGCTGAGGTCATCAAGTACTTGTCTATTGTTTGCAAGAAAGCCAACGTTCTATCCAATGTTATCCTTGAACTATGTATGATTGACTCTTTCATATCCGAACATTATAATACTTTGGCCAAAATGGCCCTAAAACAAATGGATTATCCAAACTGCTCCACAAGAATCTAACTTGGATTTCTGCAACTTAGATATGAAACATAAAGAGAATGCAGAGTACCCCTTAAAGAGCCGCTGGTGAATTTGGTCCTATTGCTTCCTTTGGAGCACACACAACCAGGCAAACAGCATTTCCTGCACTCTTCCATTGGCTCCAAAGAACAGTCTTGGGGCTTCCATTGGGTTTTTTTTTTATTGGGAATGAGGAACTTGGATAGGGACCATGGGATACCCCGATAAACTGTCAAACTGAAGAACCTGAGCGCTCCTCAACTTCTGGCTGCACTGTACAAAAAGGAATGTCCCACAGGATCTCTATGCTGATGGTGACCTGCACTCCTTCCAAAGCTACACTCAGCAACTGCTCTTCAGACCTGGGGTTGTTCAGTCACAACAGCTACAGGATCATTGGTTGCCTCCTATCAATATCCACCAGGCTCTTCCTTGTGAGGGAGATGTAGACTCACACCACCATAGGACAGCTGGGCTCTTTCTCACCAATTTCCTCCTGGCTCTCTCCAGTGAGCTTCTCCAGACCCAGCTTGATCCCTGGACTCAAGCTTGTGAATAGACCCCCAGTTAAGTCTAGCTGGGACCTCAGTATCTTCCTGATGGCTCCTTCCAGACTTCTGCCCCAGGTGCCTCTTGCAGCAGGACTGGACACAGGAACTCTGCACCCGCTGCCCAGGCCTCAGTCTGTTCATGGTCACATACTGGGCACACATCCCCAGGGATTGGCTGGAGTTCCATAAATATTCAAGATGCTCTGTTCTTTCTCCCACTATGATTCTAGAATCCTCTAGAAAACAGGGGGAAGGAACAGGGAAGCAGCCTATGAGATACTGGTCCTATTTCTCCTTTGGAGCACACACAACCAGGCAAACAGCATTTCCTGCACTCTTCCATTGGCTCAAAAGAACAGTCTTGGGGCTTCCATTGGGGTTTTTTTTTTTATTGGGAATGAGGAACTTGGATAGGGACCATGGGATACCCCGATAAACTGTCAAACTGAAGAACCTGAGCGCTCCTCAAATTCTGGCTGCACTGTACAAAAAGGAATGTCCCACAGGATCTCTATGCTGATGGTGACCTGCACTCCTTCCAAAGCTACACTCAGCCACTGCTCTTCAGGCCTGGGGGTGTTCACTCACAACAGCTACAGGATCATTGGTTTCCTCCTATCGATATCCACCAGGCTCTTCCTTGTGAGGGAGATGTAGACTCGCACCACCATAGGACAGCTGGGCTCTTTCCCACCAATTTCCTCCTGGCTTTCTCCAGTGAGCTTCTCCAGGCCCAGCTTGATCCCTGGACTCAAGCTTGTGAATAGACCCCCAGTTAAGTCTAGCTGGGACCTCAGTATCTTCCTGATGACTCCTTCAAGACTTCTGCTCCAGGTGCCTCCTGCAGCAGGACTGGACACAGGAACTCTGCACCCACTGCCCAGGCCTCAGACTGTTCATGGTCACATACTGGGCACACATCCACAGGGATTGGCTGGAGTTCCATAAATATTCAAGATGCTCTGTTCTTCCTCCCACTATGATTCTAGAATCCTCTAGAAGACAGGGGGAAGGAACAGAGAAGCAACGTATGAGATACTGGTCCTATTTCTCCTTTGGAGCACACACAACCAGGCAAACAGCATTTCCTGCACTCTTCCATTGGCTCCAAAGAACAGTCTTGGGGCTTCCATTGGGTTTTTTTTTTATTTGGAATGAGGAACTTGGATAGGGACCATGGGATACCCCGATAAACTGTCAAACTGAAGAATCTGAGCGCTCCTCAACTTCTGGCTGCACTGTACAAAAAGGAATGTCCCACAGGATCTCTATGCTGATGGTGACCTGCACTCCTTCCAAAGCTACACACAGCCACTGCTCTTCAGACCTGGGGGTTGTTCAGTCACAACAGCTACAGGATCATTGGTTGCCTCCTATCAATATCCACCAGGCTCTTCCTTGTGAGTGAGATGTATACTCACACCACCATAGGACAGCTGGGCTCTTTCCCACCAATTTCCTCCTGGCTTTCTCCAGTGAGCTTCTCCAGACCCAGCTTGATCCCTGGATTCAAGCTTGTGAATAGACCCCCAGTTAAGTCTAGCTGGGACCTCAGTATCTTCCTGATGGCTCCTTACAGACTTCTGCCCCAGGTGCCTCCTGCAGTAGGACTGGACACAGGAACTCTGCACCCACTGCCCAGGTCTCAGACTGTTCATGGTCACATACTGGGCACACATCCCCAGGGATTGGCTGGAGTTCCATAAATATTCAAGATGCTCTGTTCTTCCTCCCACTATGATTCTAGAATCCTCTAGAAGACAGAGGGAAGGAACAGGGAAGCAGCCTATGAGATACTGGTCCTATTTCTCCTTTGGAGCACACACAATCAGGCAAACAGCATTTCCTGCACTCTTCCATTGGCTCCAAAGAACAGTCTTGGGGATTCCATTGGGTTTTTTTTTTTTAATGGGAATGAGGAACTTGGATAGGGACCATGGGATACCCCGATAAACTGTCAAACTGAAGAACCTGAGTGCTCCTCAACTTCTGGCTGCACTGTACAAAAAGGAATGTCCCACAGGATCTCTATGCTGATGGTGACCTGTACTCCTTCCAAAGCTACACACAGCCACTGCTCTTCAGACCTGGGGTTGTTCAGTCACAACAGCTACAGGATCATCGGTTGCCTCCTATCGATATCCACCAGGCTCTTCCTTGTGAGGGAGATGAAGACTCACACCACCATAGGACAGCTGGGCTCTTTTAAGATACCGCTTAGTGAATTGTCCCCTCTGTTTTGAAGTTCGTGGTCAAACTTTCTTTAGGTTCAAATGTTCGACCGCCAACTGAACAGGGGGGTGTTGGGCCCATCACTACCCCCTGAGTGCTTTGTTGGTGATTTCATCCTGTTGCAATAAAGCTGTGGAATGGAATCAGATATCCGAGGCTTCCCCTATATCTGTTTCTGTGGGTGAAAAGGTTAAAGCATTTTCTTGAAATCCTTTTTAAATACGATGTCATGTTTCTGCCCCGTGGTTGTCCTTCAGCACTTCTGGGTGTTAAGTGGAGTCATTAAAAAAACATAAGCGCGCCTTTCCCATCCAATCCTTAATGCATTGTGCCGAGGGAACCAGGAATCCCCCACAGAAGTATGGGGAGAGGAGATCCATGTACTAAGATGCATCGGGTCTAAATCATACATGGGGAATTCCACAGCCTTGACGTCAACCGCTCACTGGCACTAACTGGAGTAAAGAGCGTTCATGGATACCAAAAGGTATCTCCATGAAATCGCAACGGGATGTGTAATCAGACAAATGATTAGAATGAGAGAGAAGCCGGCCATACACAGCTCACATTTCATCCGACTGGCCTTGTTGGCACCACCTAGGCTTAACAGACGTCGAATAAAAGTCAACTGAAGAGGAATTTTTTTGGCCGAGCGATGACAGCATGCAATCAGATACAGAAGCAATAATGCAAACTGGAGTCAGAATGGCGAAGAGCATGCATACACTGCAGAACAATGCAAAAGAGATGATGAAAGCCGCACAAACATGGACTCTTGGCTGCAATGGCTCAATCAGGGTAACGGGTGGCTACTTGGTCTCTAAAAGACTTGATCACAACAGAGAGTCTAACTGGGAATTTGCGCTTTATTAAAACGCTCCATGCCACTTGCAACTATCCTCATAGGCAGTGTGCCCCTCAGTGAAGTCATGGGTAGCTCTGGTAAAACAGGTGAATGGCTGGAGGTGCTCCTCACAGTAGCTGGGTCTTCCGGAGAAGCTTCATGCTACTAGACTGCTACCTGGCTGAAGACACTCTAGTTCTGACATTGGAGTGCCAGTCACCTGGCTGCAGATCATTTGCCAGCTACCACAGCCTGTTCCGTCAAGTGTAAAATTGCCACCCTCCACCACACCCTGTTCCGTCAAGTGTGAAATTGCCACCCTACACTCACTGCTGCTTCCATTGCCACGTCTTGAGCACTCTACTTAAACCACTGATGAATCCATTGTCCTCTCATATTGCTGTTCTCATTGCCAGCTACTTCAGTCAGGATAGCGAGTGAAGAGGTGGGGGAACATGTACTAGTTGATGTAAATGTACCTGGAAGTACTTAGTCCTCAGCACTTCTGGATTCATGCTTAGTGTAGTGCCAGAGGCTGTGGGTGAAGGTTGGGACACTTCGGGAGAAGGAGGCTGGGACACTGGGGGGGGGGGAGTAAAAGAAGGCTGGAATGCTGGGGGACCAGTTGGTTGGGACACTGAGGAAGAAGAAGGTTGGAATATTGGGGGAGAAGGAGGTAGGAATGCTGGAGAAAGAGGTTGGGACATTGAGGGAGAAGAAGGTTGGGATACTGGGCAAGAAGGAGGTTGGGACGCTAAAGGAGAAGAAGGTTAGGATGCTGGGGGAGAAGGTGGTTGGGATGCTGAGGATAAAAAAGGTTGGGATGTTGGGGAGTGAAGAGAGGTTGGGATGCTGGGGGACAAGGAGGTTGAGATAGTGGACAAGAACTGGAACTCTTTAGGAGAAGGAGGTTGGGAAGCTAGGGGAGAAGCACTTTGGGATGCTGGGGGGGAGGGAGGAGGTTCTGATGCTGGGGGAGAGGTATGCTGGGATGCTAGGGGAGATGAAGGTTGGGACATTGGGGGGGCAGGATGTTGGGACACTGGGCGAGGAGAAGAGGAGAAGACTGGGATGCTAGGGGAGAAGGATATTGAGATGCTAGTGGAGAAGAAGTTTGGGATGCTTGTTAAAAGGCAGGTTGGGATGCTAGGGGGGAATTGAAGTTTTGGATGCTGAGGAAGAACAATGTTGGGATGCTGAGGAAGAACAATGTTGGGATGCTGAGGAAGAACAATGTTTGGATGCTGAGGGAGAAGGATGTTGGGACATTGGGGGAGAGGGAGGTTGGGACACTGAAGGAGAAGAAGGTTAGGATGCTGGGGGAGAAGGAGGTTGGGTTGCTGAGGAAAAAGAAGGTTGGGATGTTGGGGAATGAAGGAGGTTGGGATGCTGGGGAACAAGGAGGTTGAGATGGTGGACAAGAACTGAGACTCTTGAGGAGAAGGCGGTTGGGACACTGGGGGAGAAGGAGGCTGGTACACTGAGGGAGAAAGAGGTGGGGGCACTTGGGGAGAAGGAGGTTGGGACACTGGGGGAGAAGGAGGCTGGTACACTGAGGGAGAAAGAGGTGGGGGCACTTGGGGAGAAGGAGGTTGGGACACTGGGGGAGAAGGAAGCCTGACACTGAGGAAGAAGGAGGTTGGGACACTGGGGAGAAGGAGGTTGGTACACTGAGGGAGAAAGAGGTGGGGACACTAGGGGAGAAGGAGGTTGGGACACTGGGGGAGAAGGAGGTTGGGATACTGAGGGTAAGGAGGTTGGGATGCTGGGGGAGCAGGATGTTGGGACACTGGGTGAGGAGAAGACTGGGATGCTGGGGGAGAACGATATTGGGATGCTGTAGCAGAAGAGGTTTTGAGATGCTAGTGGAGAAGAAGTTTGGGATGCTTGTTAAAAGAGAGGTTAGGATGCTAGGGGGGAAGTAGGTTGGGATGCTGAGGAAGAACAATGTTGGGATGCTGGGGGAGAAGGAGCTTGGGACACTGGGGGGGGGGGGGGGAGAAGGAGGTTGGGGTCTTGTGGAGATGGAGCTTTGGACATTGAGGGGAGGAGGCTGGCACTCTGGGGGAGAAGGTGGTTGGAACACTGGGGAGAAGAAGGCTGGTACGCTGAGGGAGAAAGAGGTGGGGACACTAGGGGAGAAGGAGGTTGGGATTCTGGGGGGGAGAATGAAGTTTGACACTGAGGGAGAAGGAGGTTGGGACACTGGGGGAGAAAGAGGTGGGGACATTAGAGGAGAGGGAGGATGGGATGCTGGGGCGAAGGAGGTTGGGATGCTGGGGGGAAGGAGGTTGGGATGCTCGGGGCGAA
Source organism: Staurois parvus (assembly GCA_951230385.1). Taxonomy (NCBI): domain Eukaryota; kingdom Metazoa; phylum Chordata; class Amphibia; order Anura; family Ranidae; genus Staurois; species Staurois parvus. Next base: position 330,600 of record CATNWA010016008.1, read on the forward strand.
GAAGGTTGGGACATTGGGGGAGCAGGATGTTGGGACACTGGGTGAGGAGAAGACTGGGATGCTGGGGGAGAACGCTATTGGGATGCTGGAGGAGAAGAGGTTTTGGATGCTTGTTAAAACGGAGGTTTGGATGCTAGGGGGGGGGAAGAAGGTTGGGATGCTGAGGAAGAACAATGTTGGGAGGAGAAGGAGCTTGGGACACGGGGGGAAAAGGAGGTTGGGACACTGGGGGGGGGGGGGGGGGGGGAGGAGGTTGGGATCTTGTGGAGATGGAGGTTGGGGCATTGGAGGAGAAGAAAGTTTGACACTGGGGGAGAAGGAAGTTGGGACAGTGGGGGAGAAGGAGGTTGGGACAGTGGGGGAGAAAGAGGTTGGGACAGTGGGGGAGAAGGAGGTTGGGACACTAGGGGAGAAGGAGGTTGGGACACTAGGGGAGAAGGAGGTTGGGACACTAGGGGAGAAGGAGGTTGGGACACTGGGGGAGAAGGAGGTTGGGACACTGGGGGAGAAGGAGGTTGGGAAACTAGGGGAGAAGGAGGTTGGGACACTGGGGAGAAGGAGGTTGGGACACTGGGGAGAAGGAGGTGGGACACTAGGGGAGAAGGCGGTTGGGACACTAGGGGGAGAAGGAGGTTGGGATCACTAGGGGAGAAGGAGGTTGGGATCACTAGGGGAGAAGGAGGTTGGGACACTGGGGGAGAAGTAGGTTGGGACACTAGGGGAGAAGGCGGTTGGGATCACTAGGGGAGAAGGAGGTTGGGACACTGGGGGAGAAGTAGGTTGGGACACTAGGGGAGAAGGAGGTTGGGATCACTAGGGGGGAGAAGTAGGTTGGGACACTGGGGGAGAAGTAGGTTGGGACACTAGGGGAGAAGGAGGTTGGGATCACTAGGGGAGAAGTAGGTTGGGACACTAGGGGAGAAGGAGGTTGGGATCACTAGGGGAGAAGTAGGTTGGGACACTAGGGGAGAAGGCGGTTGGGATCACTAGGGGAGAAGGAGGTTGGGACACTGGGGGAGAAGTAGGTTGGGACACTAGGGGAGAAGGAGGTTGGGACACTTGGGGAGAAGGAGGTTGGGACAGTTGGGGAGAAGGAGGTTGGGACACCGGGGGAGAAGTAGGCTGGGACACTGGGGGAGAAGTAGGTTGGGACACTGGGGGAGAAGGAGGCTGGGACACTAGGGGAGAAGGAGGTTGGGACATTAGGGGAGAAGGAGGTTGGGACACTTGGGGAGAAGGAGGTTAGGACAGTGGGGGAGAAAGACAGGTGGTGAGGAGATGTTTCATTGCATCCTCATCGCCTGCTTTAACCCCTTGTACCCCACACTATCTTCCCGCAACTGTGTATATTGCAGGGTGCTTGCAAGGCGGCACCATTCACTTGAAAGATTGTGTTTGGCAGGTGCTATACCCATCGACAGTGACAGGAAGTATAATTCCTAACGCCCCCACATGGTCCGGCCACCTGCGATGTGTCATTAGAGCCCGGCAGGGAAAGGTGTAACATGACGCCGGTAGCAAAAGATGCCAATTAAATCGATCACAAACAGAAAATCGTTCCATTAATAGCGATCATTGAGTGTCGTTGTGATTCTCACACTCCTCGGCCTCTCGTACATTCGGAGTCTTGGTTGGATCGAATTACCAATCATCCCATCGGTGACCCCTCTGTTGGTTCTTTCTCTGGTAGCGTGATCTGATGTCCTCCCGCTGGACACGCTCAGAGGCGCGGACCGCGTCACGGAGGACGGTATGAAATCCATTATAGGAAGCGGTTTCATAAGCAGTTTTCTGTAACAATGTATTTCTCATGTTTTTTCCCTGAGTAGGCTGGAGGGTCCCACATGTGAAACAGTCACCTCAGCAAGTGCAGCGCCGCGCGCCTATTGATCACTCCGAACTGCACGTGTCACATTCACGGGATTTACTACATACACGGTGCACAGCATGCTGGGAAACGATAAATACGGGAGGAGAAGCATCGTTCACCTTCATATATCCTGCCCTATCATAGGTGGGAGGACAGCATGCAAATGCAGCCTGCCTTAACCCCTTGGCGCCGGCGGTACGCACACTCTACGCGCTCCCGATATATTTACTGGCATCTCACGGACAGGTCCCGATCGCTACTTGCCATCTGGAGCTTTCCGATCATGTGACCGCTGAAAAAGCCTTAAATTACCATAAAATCCCTACTTCCTATACTCCAGTGCTCTCTGCTGGCAGAGCTGAGTAATAGCCGCACCCTCGGTGTCCTTATCTCACACTCCAGTGCTCTCTGCTGGCAGAGCTCAGTAATAGCCGCGCCCCTCGGTGTCCTTATCTCACACTCCAGTGCTCTCTGCTGGCAGAGCTGAGTAATAGCCGCGCCCCTCGGTGTCCTTATCTCACACTCCAGTGCTCTCTGCTGGCAGAGCTGAGTAATAGCCCGCACCCTCGGTGTCCTTATCTCACACTCCAGTGCTCTCTGCTGGCAGAGCTGAGTAATAGCCGCGCCCCTCGGTGTCCTTATCTCACACTCCAGTGCTCTCTGCTGGCAGAGCTGAGTAATAGCCGCACCCCTCGGTGTCCTTATCTCACACTCCCATTGCTCTCTGCTGGCAGAGCTGAGTAATAGCCGCACCCCTCGGTGTCCTTATCTCACACTCCATTGCTCTCTGCTGGCAGAGCTCGTAATAGCCGCACCCCTCGGTGTCCTTATCTCACACTCCATTGCTCTCTGCTGGCAGAGCTGAGTAATAGCCGCACCCCTCGGTGTCCTTATCTCACACTCCAGTGCTCACTGCTGGCAGAGTGAGTAATCTGCCCCTGTGTCCTTATCTCACACTCCAGTGCTCTCTGCTGGCAGAGCTGAGTAATAGCCGCGCCCCTCGGTGTCCTTATCTCACACTGCAGTGCTCTCTGCTGGCAGAGCTGAGTAATAATCTTACAGCAGAGCTCTCTGCTGGCAGAGCTGAGTAATAGCCGCACCCCTCGGTGTCCTTATCTCATACTCCAGAGCTCTCTGCTGGCAGAGCTGAGTAATAGCCGCACCCCTCGGTGTCCTTATCTCATACTCCAGTGCTCTCTGCTGGCAGAGCTGAGTAATAGCCGCACCCCTCGGTGTCCTTATCTCATACTCCAGTGCTCTTTGCTGGCAGAGCTGAGTAATAGCCGCACCCCTCGGTGTCCTTATCTCACACTCCAGAGCTCTCTGTTGGTAGAGCTGAGTAATAGCTGCACCTCTCTGTGTCCTTAGCTCACCGCTCTCTGCCTGAGCTGAGTAATAGCCACACCCCTCGTCCTTATCTCACACTCCAGTGCTCTCTGCTGGCAGAGCTGAGTAATAACCGCACCTCTCGTCCTTATCTCACACTCCATGCTCTCTGCTAGCAGAGCCTAGCCGCACCCCTCGCTGTCCTTATCTCACACTGCATCTAGCACGAGTAATACTGCACCCCTCGGTGTCCTTATCTCACACTGCAGTCCTTTTTGCTGGCAGAGCTGAGTAATAGCCGCACCTCTCGTGTCCTTATCTCACACTACAATGTTCTCTACTGGCAGAGCTGAGTGATAGCTGCACCCCTCAGTGTCTTTATCACACTCCAGTGCTCTCTGCCAGCAGAGCTTAACAATAGCCTCACCCCTCAGTGTCTTTATCTCACACTCCAGTGCTCTCTGCTGGTAGAGCTGAGTAATAGCCACACCCCTCAGTGTCTTTATCTCACACTCCAGTGCTCTCTGCTGGTAGAGCTGAGTAACAGCCACACCTCTCAGTGTCCTTATCACACACTCCAGTGCTCTCTGCTGGCAGAGCTGAGTAATAGCCACACCCCCTTGGTATCCTTAGGAAGAGAGAGAGGGTGTGTCAGACTTATCTCACACTCCTGTGCTCTCTGCTGGCAGAGCTGAGCAATAGTCGCACAACTCAGTGTCCTTACACAGACTTGTATTGCAAAGGAAGAGAGGAGGCGTGTCAGACTAGGCCTGTTACTGAGTGCTGATTACTGGGTGCACTGGGTATAATTCTGATGCCTGTTAGTCTACACAGTAATATTTAGATTCCCGACGCAACTACTGTAACAGGAGAGTGGAGGTAATGGAGGTTGTTAGTGCATCTAATTTTTATGCTATGCCCCCCCCCCCCCCCCGAAAAAAAAAATGTGCCTGTCCTTTTTCTGGTGCACTATAGGTACGGGTGTGCTTGTTTTTACTGTGTATATGTTGGGCTGCAATTAGGAATGAAAGCGCACGGCATCAAACATTTCCAGTATATAAGGCCCCATGCATGCTGAGCATTAAAAACGCTGCTCTTAGGAGTGTTTGGCGAGTTTATTTTCTGTCTCCAAACGTCCCTCCATGCACACATAGGCGTTCAGCGTCCTCTAGAGGCAGAAAAAAAAAAACCATAGACAGCAGCGTTTTGCAGGAAAAAAAAAACGCTTGACTCATGCAAACATGTCTAAACCCTGGTTCACACTGATTCAGTGAGAACCGCTGCGGGTGTGTATGTTAAGTTAACAATGCCCCTACAGCTGTCCGCAAAACGCAGTGCGATATGCAGAATCGGATCGCATAGGTGTGACTACCCACGCTATCCGATTCTAGTGTGGACCCAAAAAATGGGTCCTGCACGTTTTTGGTGTGAATAGAGCCATATAAAATGTACGGCTCCGATCGCAGCGCACACAAATCGCATGGGATTCGCACAGGAATGTGGTGCGGTTCCTGATCACATGCAATATACCGCACCGCATGTATGTGAACCCAGGCTAATGGCGTGTTAATGCGAGGCGCATTCCTCCTCACTCGGGAAAACGGCACAAACATCCCACGACTACGTGCTATGCAAGCGGTTGCAATCTATGAAGTTAAAACAGGTGATATTGTTTCCCAATAGCCTCTGAAACGCAACCTGAACGCAGATCGAGCTTCAAAGGAAAGGGAGATTAGGACGCACGTCTACATTTGCCCCAATGGCGTTAAAACTGCGTTTTCCCCATGCACCATGGCGTGAGCGCGCTAAACATTAGACAAGGAATCAGTCTGATTGCCGTGGGGTAATAAGCGCCATTTTTTTTTTCCCCCAGGTGTCCATTCCAAAGAATTCCTGAAAGCTGCGCTCTTTATTCTCTTCATTAGAATGCAGAGCCACCTTCCTCCTCCTTCTCCTCCCTCCTCCTTCCTTCTCCCTCCTCCTCCTCCTTCTCCTCCCTCCTCCTCCTTCTTCCTTCTCCCTCCTCCTCCTCCTTCTCCTTCCTTCCTCCTCCTCCTCCTTCCTTCCTTCTCCTCCTCCTCCTTCCTATTCCTCCTTCACTGCCCACCACCTCCTCCTTCCTTCTCCTCCTCCTTCCTCCTCCTTCACTGCCCACCACCTCTCCTCCTCCTTCACTGCCCCTCCTCCTCCTTCACTGTCCACCACCTCCTCCTTCCACCTCCTCCTTCCTCCTCCTCCTTCCTTCTCCTCCTCCATCCTCCTCCTCCTTCTTCCTTCTCCACCACCTCCTCCTTCTTCCTCCTCCTTCACTGCCCACCACCTCCTCCTTCCTCCTCCTTCTTTCTTCTCCACCACCTCCTCCTCCTTCCCCCTCCTCCTCCTTCACTGCCCACCACCTCCTCCTTCCTCCTCCCTCCTACTTCTTTCTTCTCCACCACCTCCTCCTCCTCCTCCTCCTCCACTGCCCACCACCTCCTCCTTCCTCCTCCTTTCTTCTCCACCACCTCCTCCTCCTTCCTCCTCCTTCTTTCTTCTCCACCACCTCCTCCTCCTTCCTCCTCCTCCTCCTGCGGCTTCATTTGCGCTCGATGTACCGGCGGATGGATGCGTTTATCTCCTGCTAATGGAAGTGCGGCTCTGATTAATATTCCACAAAGCTCCTCCGAGGCAGTTTGTTTCTTCCGAGTGAAGCTGTCCTGATAGACAATTCACCACCTTGCAGGGATGACGGACCCCCGAAAATGCCAGTCGCCTGGCTGTCCCATGATCCATTGTCTTTAGTGCGAAGAGGAAGAAGAATGCTCTGGCTTCACTCTGACCCAAGTTGCTGCCTGTTCTCATTCTGACCGGGTCACTTTAAGACTTTTTTTTTTTGCTTTTTGGTTTTTTTTTTTAAATTTTTCGGCAATGGCCGCCTTCGTTCAGCTCTCAATAAAGACCTAAAATCCAACTCAAAATGTAAAGCTGAGGTTTATATTTGGCATTCCCTCCCCCCTTCCCCAATCACTGACATTTTTAAAGTCATTTTTAAAAAATAACATACATATTTTTTAGACCCAACGATGTCATCACTGGGTCTCTGTGCTTCTCTATGCCATGAAGGCAGATCATGGCTGGTGGGAGGGGGCCAGTACGTAGTTTCCTAAAAAACATCAGAGCCCCCTGCCTCCTCTCAAGAGCCCTCAGTCCTGATGCAGGCAGCGGGCTGGATTTTGGGAGGAGCTATGCGAAGATCAAAATGGCTTAATGGGTAGTTGTCAGTCTGGAGGAGTGGCCGTCCCAGAAGTAGACGCTGAGGCTCCAGAAAGAATTGAAATCCAATCAATACAATTGGAGGACCAGAGACAGTCAGGCCGGGGTGAAAAGGGCTAAATGTGTGAATCAAAAGGGTAGAACAGGAACAGTCAGGATGGGGTGGAAAGAGCGAGATGATACTAGGTGTTCTCCAGCCAGGAAGTGAGGCAAAGCTTTGACTGACTTGCCACAGCTACTGATGCACATTGTGAGAAAATGGGCCTCGGGGGGTTCCATGCAGACGGGACAATAGGGACAGATGGGAACACGGCGGTGATTAATGTCCTTCTATCATTTACAGAAAGATAATTATTCTCAGAGAAAAATACAAATTAATCAGATATTGTGCAGAGGAGCGGCAGAGTCCCAGACCGAGCCCCGAAAATACAAATGAGATTCCTTCTGAGTAATTAAATCGATTCCAGCAATTTATCTGTCACTCCTACTGGGTCTGTCAGATCGCACAGCGCCCCCTTCTGTCTACCCGCTGACTGTGAATTACAGGACCTGGGAGCCCAATAAAATATTAATGATAATAAAAAATATATATCATAAACAAGGAAAAAAATCTAGATATAAATAATTATTTTTCATTTTTTTTTTATTATTATTTTTAATTTATGATACATATTTATTTTTCTAATATTTATTATATTGTTATATATTTTTTTAATAATAAAAAAAATATTTTATATATATATATATAAAATAGAAATAAAAATAGATATATACAGTAAATAATAATATAATGCATCATTTCAGAAGTTATTTTCAATTGTTTTTTAAATCTGCAGCTTTCATTAAAAACTATCCCTAGTGATCCTGCCCTGAAGCTCCTCGTTCAGATAATTCCTGTCCCGAGTGACAACACTCTTCCCCTGACCATAAATAATGAATAAGGGGAAAAAAAAGGAAAAAATAAAATTGTATAATATATATATATATATATATGCATACATACACACACATTTTTTCATGTATTTTTTTTTTTTAATTTATATGTATATATATTATAAAATTACTATTATTAATCGTAATATTATTTTTATTATTATTTATGTTTTTTAAATGTATATTGTACGTTTGTATGCAAATTTTTTTTTTCAATTTTTTATTATTTACTGTGTAAATTTATATATATATATTATATATATATATATATATACACACACACATATTTTTGTTTTTTATTTTATGTATTAAAAATAATGTTAAAATATATGTATATTTTAAAAAAAATTAAATAGGAAAAAAATCTATATATAAATAATAATTTTTTTCCAATTTTTAAATGTATTATTATTTTTAATTTTATATATGATACATATTTATTTTTCTAATAAATTTATTATATTGTTATATTTTTTTTTTAAAATAATAAAAAAAAAATAATATTTATTTATTAAATAATAAATAATATATATATATATTATATATATATATATATATATATATATATATATATATATATAATAAAAATATAAAATAGAAAAAATAATAGATATATACAGTAAATAATAATAAAATGCATCTTAACATCATTTCAGAAGTCATTTTCAATTTTTTTTAAATATGCAGCTTTTATTAAAAAACTATCCCTAGTGATCCTTCCCTGAAGCTCCTCGTTCAGATAATTCCTGTCCCGAGTGACAACACTCTTCCCCTGACAATAAATAATGAATAAGGGGAAAAAAAAAAGGAAAAAATAAAATTGTATCTATATATATATATATATAAATACATACACACACACATTTTTTTTCATTTATTTTTTGTTTTAATTTATATGTATATTGTACGTTTGTATGCAAAGGTTTTCAATCTTTTATTATTTACTATGTAATTTATTTATATATATATATATACATACACACACACATATACGTTTTTGTTTTTACTATGTATTAAAAAATAATAAAAATCTATGTAAATATATGTATATGTTATATATTTGTTTTTTATAAAATTATATATATATAATATATATATAATATATAAAAAAATAATAAAAAAAATAAAAATATATATAATATGAAAAATAAAAAAAAAATAAAATAGATATATACAGTAAATAATAATAAAATACATCTTGACATGTTAATATCTTTTCAGAAGTCATTCTCAATATTTGTAAATCTGCAGCTTTCATTAAAAAAAACTATCCCTAGGGATCCTGCCATGAAGCTCCTCGTTCAGATACTTTCTGTCTGGAGTGACAATAAATAATGAATAAGGAAAAAAAAAAATAAAAAAAAATAAAAATAAGCAAATAAAAATAAATATATAAACACACATATATATATATATACACACATATAAAAAATAATATATATACACACACACACACATATATATATATACACACATATATATATACATACACATATATATATATACACACACACATATATATACACACACACATACACACACACACATGTATATATGTCCCCCATTCCACTAATAGCACACATTCGCTTCTGGACTGCCCACATCAGCTGAACATTCGCCTCTCTGACCCTCGGTTCACACCTAAGCATTTTCTGAAGCGTTTTTGCAGAAACGCAGTACAGTCCATTTAACATGACTTCCTATGTTTTCACCCCGGTGCGTTTTTTTGGAGAATGTTGGTTCACACTGTTGCGGTGTGAATTTTGCACCGCTTCACAATCGCACCGCAGCAGGCGTGCATGTTAAGTGAATGACACTCTGAAATGGGTTTGCAAACGCGGTGTAAATACCGTGCGATCTGATTCTAGTGCGGACCAAAAAAGAAGGGTCCTGCACCTTTTTTTCTGCGGTTGCGGTGCGATTTGAGCCATACAAAATGTACGCCTCCGATCGCAACCGCACAGAATTCTCATGTGATTTGCACAGGAATGCGGTGCGTTTCCTGTACGAATTACATGCGATGTACCGCAACGCATACGTGCGAACCCGGGACTATTTTGAACACAAGACGTTGCATTTTTGGTTCTAAAACAGTCAAACGCTGCAGAAATTGCGTTTTGCATTTTTGCACCACGTTTTTTCCGTGATTTTGATGCATTTTGCGTTTAAAAATCTGCCTAGCAACAAGACTTTTTTAAAAAAAATGCAGAACGCATCAAAAACACAAGTGCAAAAATGCAAAATGCAACTCAAAACGCAATGCAGAACCAGGGACTTTTTTGAATGCAAGACGTTACATTTTTGGTTCTATAGACTTCAATGGGAATGCTGCAGAAAAGCATGTATTGTGTTTTTGATGCGTTTTTTATGCATTTTGCTTTTAAAATCTAAAATAAAAATGGCAAAAAGGCATCAAAAACGTGACAAAAACGCAAGTGCAAAAATGCAAACGCAATGCAGATTGACTTCTTTTGAACTGCGAAACGTTGCATTTTTAGTTCTATAGATTTCAATGGGAATCCTGCAGAAAAAAGCGTTTTTGATGCGTTTTGTGTTTAAAATCTGCCTAGCAACAAGAATTTTTTTTCAAAACGCATCAAAAACGTGGCAAAAATGCAAAACGCAACGCAAAACACAACGCAGAACTACATTTTTGAATGCAAGACGTTGTGTTTTTGGCTCTGTAGACTTCAATGGGAACACAGCTGAAAAGCATGTATTGCGTTTTTGAAATTTTTTTAAAAACACAAAACGCATCAAAAGCGTGTCAAAAGCGCAAGTGAAAAAAAAATGCAAAACACAACACAAAAAACACATGCAATGCACAACCAACTTTTGAATGCAAGACGCTGCGTTTTTGGCTCTGTAGACTTCAATGGGAACGCTGCAGAAAAGCATGTAGTGTGTTTTTGTCACGTTTTTGATGCGTTTTGCTTTTAAAATCTACCTAGCAACAAAAAAAATAAAATTAAAAAAAGCAAAAGGCATCTAAAAAAACGTGGCAAAAACGCAAGTGTAAAAATGCAAAAAAACGCAATGCAGAGCCGCATTTTTGAACACAAGGCATTCCGTTTTTGGCTCTGTAGACGTCAATGGGAAAAGCATGTATTGTGGATTTTGATGTGTTTTTGATGCGTTTTGTGTTTTAAAAATCTGCCTAGCAACAAAAATTTTTAAAAAAAAAATGCAAAATGCATCAAAAACGCGGCAAAAACGCAAAATGCAACTTAAAATGCAATGCAGAACCAGGGACTTTTTTGAACGCAAGACGATGCATTTTTGGTTCTATAGACATCAATGGGATCAGTGCAGAAAAGCATGTATTGCATTTTTGATGCATTTTGCGTTTAAAATCTGCCTAGCAACAAGAACAATTTTTTTAAAATGCAAAATGCATCAAAAATGCAAAACGCAACACAAATCGCAATGCAGAGCCAACATTTTTTAATTTAAGGTGTTCTGTTTTTGGCTCTGTAGATGTCAATGGGAACGCTGCAGAAAAGCATATATTACATTTTTGATGCGTTTTTTGCGTTTAAAATCTACCTAGCAACAAGAAAATTTAAAAAAATGCAAAACGCATCAAAAGCATGTCAAAAAAGCAAGTGCAAAAATGCAAAACGCAACACAGAACCACTTTTTTGAACGCAAGACGTTGCATTTTAGGTTCTATAGACTTCAATGGAAACGCTGCAGAAAAGCATGCATTGCGTTTTTGCCTAATTTTTGATGCGTTTTTAAATCTGCCTAGCAACAAGAAAAATTAAAAAAGAAATGAATTGTGACAAAAGTGCAAAAATGCAAAACGCAACGCAAAACGCAATGCAGAACCGCGTCCTGCATAGGTGTGAACCTATACTGACTGTACACCGAAGCCCAGCTGCATTGCTGTGGTCACGTGACCACCTCCCCACACCCAGTACAATGCGATCAACGCGCATTGCGCACGCCCCTTCGCAGCCTAGAGTGGCTTCATGGGATCCTGCAAAGCAGCGGTGACACCCTCTTGATGGGCGTGTAAAAAAAATGCGCCGGGCTGTGGACATAAAGAAAAAAAGCATAATAAGCCCCAAAGTGTGCGGCAAAGCAAGGACACATTTGGAAACTCGGGCACTGCCCAAGGGCCTGGGGTCAGTAGGGGGCCCCATGACATGCCCCTGGTACCTTTCTCATAGGCTTTTTTGAGTTTGGGCAAGGACACAGGGGCCCCATGATCCCCTATTGCCCGGGGGCCCCAAGAGTTGTCAGTCCGCCCCTGGCTCAAAGTTACAATGCATCATGGAAGTCGCTTGTCGTTGTTTTGCTGTCCTGTCCATTAGATGGCAGCGTCTGCACAGGAAACAAAGAGCTTCCATTAAATTCGCTCTCCTCCGTGACCGCGCGGCGCGACAAATATTAACATTGACTTAAAAAGCGCTAAAATATTCCACGTCGAATGTTTACTCAGATGGAGCCGCTGGAGGCAAAGTGCCGCGTTTGAGCCAGCAACAAATTTTCTGCGGCGATTTGGAATTCTGGAGCTCTCTTTGAAAAGGGGGGGAGTCATCGCCGATCGCATTACTGCGCAAATCCACCGCAGAGAGTGATAATAAACCTGTGACTTTGGGGGGGGGGGGCTGAAAAATCGCGGAAAAATCGCAGCAAATCCTCTTTATAGGGCAACGTGTCCTCTGGAAGAACAAACTCAGATCTGATGAGGACAGTTCCTTTAAGGGGGTGGCTACGCTGCCTTGAGGGGTGTCCCTGAAGCTTCAGTGTTGCCACCCCCCCGACCAGGACTGTGATTGACAGCTGGCTGCCTGAACCGCTTCCAAAGGGTTAAGGAAGTGCGCACGGGATTCAGGGACATGTAGTCCCATCGGCATGGGGTTGGGCGATCCCTCCGTCTGCGCTACCCAAAGGGAAGTTTGGGGGGAGCGCTGCGACTGCGAGCAAAGATTAAAAAAAATCAATTTTGAATAAAAAAAAGAAGGGGCGTATTCATCACACAATTTGCGTAACGTTTCGCCCCGCGCAGCGCAGCTACATTCACACAAAGATTCTTCAGTGATTTCCTAGGCAGGACGAATGTCTTACATTGATTTAAAATGGAAAGTACAGCTTTTGTCCACTAGATGGCTCTGAGTATCACAGAAAATTCCCAAGATGCTTAGCACCATCTAGTGGCCGAATGCGATATCTGCCAAGTCATATAAATCCTGGCGCCTGTGTAGCTCTGGTCTTCAGCCCACAATGACGTCTCTCACCTTGTGACGCAATACAAATTTATATTGTCGCCGTCTGATTGATGAATATAATTAATTGCAGCATTTACATATATTATTAAACAGAGATTAGTATATCTGGAGAAAAAAAAAAATACCGAAGAAATTACGACGTCTATAGATCTATACCGAATTGTTCCTAGAATTTCTCCCACACAGCTGTCCACCAGAGGGAGCGCCTACAATTCCGGGAAGACGGCAGGAAAATACCGGACAGCATGGATATAAACATGACAGACTATCAAACGTTACTTTCCAGGGTATTATCACATCAAATCTAGGAAATATTATTCAAAATAATCATTTAATATATAAAATATTAAAACACAATTAAATATTTATTTAAAAAAAAAAAATATTTTCATAACTATTATTGAATATATTTAAAGTTTATTATTAAATCTATTAAAAAAAAACACTAAAATAATATTTATTATTAATTTTATTATTATTAATAATAATAAAAATTAATACAATTAAATATTTTTTTTTTTAGAATATATTAAATTAATACGTATAGCTTGCATGTACAATATTAAAATATTATATACAGTATTATAAAAATATGAATGCAATTAAATATGTATTTGACATTTAAATATTTCTCTCTCTCTCCCCCCCTCCCCCACTCTGTCTCTCTCTCCTCCACCCCTCTCTCCCCCCTCTCTCTCTCCTCCACTCCTCTCTCTCTCTCTCCTCCCGCACCTCTCTCTCCCCCTCCACCCTCTCCTCTCTCTCTCTCTCTCTCCCCCCTCTCTCTCTCCCTCTATCCTCCCCCCTCTCTCTCTTTTTCCCCCTCTCGTTCCCCCCCCTCTCTCCCCCTCCCCCCTCTCTCTCTTCCTCTCTCCTCCACCCCCCTCTCCCCCCTCCCCCCTCTCTCCCTCCCCCTCTCTCCTCCACCCCACTCTCCCCCCTCCCCCCTCTCTCTCTCCCTCCCCCCCCTCTCCTCCCCCCCCACCCCTCTTCCCCCCCTCTCCGCCCCCCTCTCTCTCTCCCCCTCCTCCTCTCTCTCCCTCTTTCCTCCACCCCTCTCTCCCCCCCCTCTCTCTCTCCTCCACCCCTCCCCCCCTCTCTCTCTCCTCCACCCCTCTCCCCCCCTCTCTCTCTTCCCTCCCCCTCTCTCTCCACTCCTCTCTCTCCCCCCCTCCCCCTCTCTTTTCTCCCTCTATCCTCCACCCCTCTCCCCTCCACCCCCCCTCTCTCTCTCCTCCACCCCTCTCTCCCCCTTCTCTCTCCCTCTCCCCCCTCCACCCCTCTCTCCCCCTTCTCTCTCTCCCTCTCCCCTCCTCCCCTCTCTCTCCCCCTTCTCTCTCCCTCTATCCTCCACCCCTCTCCCCTCCACCCCCCCTCTCTCTCTCCTCCACCCCTCTCTCCCCCTTCTCTCTCCCTCTCCCCCTCCACCCCTCTCTCCCCCTTCTCTCTCCCTCTCCCCTCCTCCCCTCTCTCCCCCTTCTCTCTCCCTCTATCCTCCACCCCTCTCCCCTCCACCCCCCCTCTCTCTCTCTCCTCCACCCCTCTCTCCCCCTTCTCTCTCCCTCTCTCCTCCACCCCTCTCTCCCCCTTCTCTTTCCCTCTCCCCTCCTCCCCTCTCTCCCCCTTCTCTCTCCCTCTCCCCTCCACCCCTCTCTCTCTCTCCTCCAACCCCCTCTCTCAGCCCTTGTTTTTATATTTCCATGCTAGTCAAATTCCCCACTGTACAGATGTCCACTAGGGGGAGCATTTACAATCCTAGGAATTACAGTTGTGAAAATACGGAACAGCATGGATTTCAAATGAAAGACGTGTCAAGAGTTACTTTCAGGTTGTTACATGAAATCTATAAAATATGAATTAAGTATTCAATGGATGGACTTTTGTTTTTTTTCAACCAGACTAACTATAAAATAAAAATATATATATATATATTAATATAATTAATATTTTATATATTTAATAACAGGTACATGCATTCATCATTTAAATAATTTAATTTGAATAATAATAGTTGAATAATATATCTTTTTAAAATAATAGTTTAGAACTTTTTTTTTTAATGGTGGAAACGTAAGGGCTTTTGTCTTTTTTCAGCCAGACTAACTATGTAACTATGTAAAAAAAAAAAATATATTATTAATATTTTATATATATAATAATAGGTACATGCATTCATTCATTATTTAAATAATTTAATTTAAATAATTTGAATACTAATAGTTGAATAATATATCTTTTTTAAAATAATAGTTTATAACTTTTTTTTTTTTTTTTTAATGGTCGAAATGGATGGACTTTTGTCTTTTTTTCAGCCAGACTATGTAACTACATATGCATTATTAAATATATAAAATATTATAAATACTGATTATGAACATTTTATTATGCGTAAAAAAAACGATATATATATTATATAAATATATATATATATATATATATATATATATATATATATATATAATTTTTTTTCTTGGGTGTATATATCCTGCTACTCAAATTCTGTAATATACAGATGTCCAGTAGAGGGAGCCTTCCCAATTCTGGGGATTACAATGATGGAAATATGGAACAGCATGGATATAAAAGTGAACGGCGTGTGAAGAGTCACTTTCAGGTTCTAATTATATGAAATCAATAAATATGATTGGAAGCAGGGGCGGACTGACCATTTGGAAACTCGGGCACCGCCCGAGGGCCCGGGGTCAGTAGGGGGCCCCATGAGATGCCCCTGGTACCTTTTTCATAGGCTTTTTTGAGTGTGGGCAAGGACACAGGGGCCCCATGATCCCCTATTGCCCGGGGGCCCCATGAGTTGTCAGTCCGCCCCTGATTGCAATAATATATGTTATCGGTTATCGTTCATTCGTAGAGAATCGTCTAGAACCCCCCCCACCCCCCCCCCCCCCCTTCCAGTGATTCCCTGGGTTACAGAACACGCTGGGTGAATCTTCTGATCCCATCCGTCTCTTCTACAAGTGAAGAAAGATCCACAGAGCGGGAATTACAATGTAGCGCTGGGGGTGGGGTGGGGGGGTCGGTACAAGGCGCGCCCACCGCCGCCTCCATATACCCTGTAATCGCTCACTTATGACATCACCAGAGACATTATCTGATCTGCGCGGATCTCAAGTGAGTTCTATTTTCCGGCTTCTATGGGACCCTTTTGCTGCCGGCGGCGGAGTGTCCTCCGATATTCCTGGCCCGGGACACGAACGCTCAGCGGGATCTGGCGCGCCACTCTCCCACAAGGGGGGGGGTCATAATTCTGCAAACAAATTTTCATTGAAACGAGAGCGGGTGACCGGGCCGTTGTCACGCCGCGGCGGCACGGAGGGGGTTAAGCGTCACCTAGCACGAGAATGTCAAACGCGGTTGCCATGAGAACGGTGGTGGGAAATGATATTACTGTCTCTCTATCTGACCTTCCCGTGTCATCGCCAAACGCCACTCGCCGTTGGACCGACGAACGCAGCCGCATGCTGCGAGGAGCGCAACAGGGGGTTAAGGAGGAACCCCGATCTGGTGGAAAAGAAATAGATCAATAGAAAATTGGGATCTTGTAAAGGTGATTAGGTAGATGGGGGGAGGGTGGTATAAACGGGCAGTTGAGCCGGGGTTTTACCGCCCGCCGAAAGCATAGCCTACAGCCAGACTTAACCGTGCACATGCCACGGCAAAAATCGCTGCGACTAGTTTAGGTGACAGGTGGTGCCGTCTGTCAGACTTCCCCATTCAAGTCGATGGGGCAAACCCACCTTCACCGCGTGGCATTTAGTTGGCGTTGTTGCACCGTGCGGCATTTTCCATTAATCTTTTTTCATTTAATTTAGGGGCTTATTTATATATATATGTATATATATATAAAACCACACAGCCGTTCGTCCAGCGTATCTGCATGTACGTTCGCTCTGGGCAAAGACAATTGCTCTTTGGGCTGTTTTCTCTTTTGAATAAATGGGCAGTAGTACCTTATTATGGCCACTAGATGGAGCGGAGAGGCATAGGAAATATAAAGGAGATACAATGTAACAATTCCTAGAAACCACTAGAGGGAATTAGCAATTATGTATCCTTGGATTTCCTGTACATTTATACATTGTTATCATCTTTGTACATCTGTATTGGTTGTCTATGTAAATTGGTGGATCCTGAGGAAGTGACACTATTGCGAAACGCGTCGATCCACCACGCCCATTTGGAACTACATACAGTATATGCATCAACCTCCAGCCTATTTTAAGCCACTTGTTTGTTTTTTGGTCTGTTTTCTCTCTTTTATGATGGGCAGCAGTAAATGACCATATTATGGCCACTAGATGGAGCTGAGGGGCATAGGAAAAATATATAGGAGATACAATGTAACAACTCCTAGAAAACACTACAGGGAATTAGCAGATATGTATCCTTGGATTTCCTGTACATTTATATATTGTTATCATCTTTGTACATCTGTACTAGTGGCACATATAAGGGTGTGATGCCCCAACAAAGATGGTTTTTGATGCCCCAACAAAGATGATGCGTGATGCCCCAACAAAGATGGTTCATGATGCCCCAACAAAGATGATGCGTGATGCCCCAACAAAGATGGTTCATGATGCCCCAACAAAGATGGTTTTTGATGCCCCAACAAAGATGATGTGTGATGTCCCAACAAAGATGATGCGTGATGCTCCAACAAAGATGATGCGTGATGTCCCAACAAAGATGGTTCATGATGCCCCAACAAAGATGGTGTATGATGTCCCAACAAAGATGGTGCGTGATGTCCCAACAAAGATGGTGCGTGATGCCCCAACAAAGATGTGTATGATGTCCCAACAAAGATGATGCGTGATGCCCCAACAAAGATGGTGCGTGATGCCCCAACAAAGATGGTGCATGATGCCCCAACAAAGATGGTGCGTGATGCCCCAACAAAGATGGTGCGTGATGCCCCAATAAAAGATGGTTCGTGATGCCCCAAAAAAGATGATGCGTGATGCCCCAAAAAAGATGGTGCGTGATGTCCCAACAAAGATGGTGTATGATGTCCCAACAAAGATGGTGTCCCAACAAAGATGGTGATGATGTCCCAACAAAGATGGTGCGTGATGCCCCAACAAAGATGATGCGTGATGCCCCAACAAAGATGGTTCGTGATGCCCCAACAAAGATGATGCGTGATGCCCCAACAAAGATGGTTCGTGATGCCCCAACAAAGATGGTGCGTGATGCCCCAACAAAGATGGTTCGTGATGCCCCAACAAAGATGGTGCGTGATGCCCCAACAAAGATGATTCCATCATTGGTGTCAGTGGGAGGAATAGTGCCCCATCATTGGTGTCAGTGGGAGGAATAGTGCCCCATCATTGGTATTGGTGGGAGGAATAGTGTCCCATCATTGGTGTCAGTGGGAGAAATAGTGCCTCATCAATGGTGTCAGTGGGAGAAATAGTGCCCCATCATTGGTATCAGTGGGAGGAATAGTGCCCCATCATTGGTGTCAGTGGGAGGAATAGTGCCCCATCATTGGTGTCAGTGGGAGAAATAGTGCCCCATCATTGGTGTCAGTGGGAGGAATAGTGCCCCTTCATTGGTATCAGTGGGAGGATGTGCCCCATCATTGGTGTCAGTGGGAGGAATAGTGCCCCATCATTGGTATCAGTAGGAGGAATAGTGCCCCATCATTGGTATCAGTGGGAGGAATAGTGCCTCATCATTGGTATCAGTGGGAGGAATAGTGCCCCATCATTGGTGTCAGTGGGAGGAATAGTGCCCCATCATTGGTATCAGTAGGAGGAATAGTGCCCCATCATTGGTGTCAGTGGGAGGAATAGTGCCCCATCATTGGTATCAGTGGGAGGAATAGTGCCCCATCATTGGTGTCAGTGGGAGGAATAGTGCCCCATCATCGGTATCAGTGGGAGGAATAGTGCCCCATCATTGGTGTCAGTGGGAGGAATAGTGCCCCATCATTGGTGTCAGTGGGAGGAATAGTGCCTCATCATTGGTGTCAGTGGGAGGAATAGTGCCCCATCATTGGTACCAGTAGGAGGATTAGTGTCCCTTTGTTGGTGTCACTGGGAGGAATAGTGTCCCATCGTTGGTGTCACTGGGAGGAAGAGTGCCCCATCGTTGGTGTCAACCCACTAGTCCTGGATTGCTTTTTCCAGCCACAAAACGTTGATTCCAGTCTGTGTGTGTATGGACACCGAGGAGGATAACATGCTGGGGGGTTACTGGCTGTAGATAAAAGCGTCAAAAGCCAAAATCAGCCGCTGTAAGAACGCCCCGTGTTTGTGAGGACTTAAAAGGCAAAAGCTGCGACGCTGCTTTTGTTTTTTTACATTGTGATAAAAATGAAACCAATGACAGCAAAGCGTCTCTCGCGGCGGCCGCGCTGTGTCTGCCATCCAAGGTCCTAGAAACAAGCGTGGATTTGTTGCCCCGACGCCGGCTGTTTTCACGCAGATAAACATTTGGCGGATATTAGATGAAGAAAACAAACAAATTCCCGGCAAACGCGGCAAAAACCAAAAGGATGTCAGGCGGATTACTGGGATCGCCCGCTCTGTACCGGAACCACTAAACCCCCCCCCCCCCCCGATATTGTGTCTGTCCCTGCAGGACGCCATGACGTCTCGTCTCCTTCCTCCCGATAGGGAGACACCAAATGCAGAGAAGGTCGCAGGTATGGAGGATTCATCGTTCGTTACGTTTCTTCATCTCCGGCTGGTTAAATGTTTCAGGATCAGGGGCGGACTGACAACTCATGGGAACCCCCAGGATTGGGGACCATGGGGCCCCTGTGTCCTCGCCCACACTCAAACCACACCCAAAAGAGCCTATGAAAGGTACCAGGGGCATCTCATGGGGCCCCATGCTGACCCTGGCCCTCAGGCATTGCCTGAGTTCCCGAATGGTCGGTCCGCCCCTGTTCAGGGTATTAAAGATTCTCTAATTATTCACACGTTTTGTTGCTGGAAAGTTACTGCAAACCCCCCCCCCCCCCAAAAGGTGGTATATTTTCCAGAGGTTTTGGAGCAGGGGCGTCCCTAGGGTTGGTGTCACCCGGGGCGATAACACTTGGTGACACCTCCTCCGATGATCCCCGCAGAATGGATCGGATCTGCGGATTGAGCATAATGGATCGGACTCCGATCCATTATGCTCCCCAATCCGCAGATCCGATCCATCCTGCGGGGATCGTCGGCTTTCTTTACAACTTACCTTTTCGTGGAGCGGGTCCGGTGTCACCCCTGTATAGGTTGCATACCTACGATCCCCGCAGGATGGATTGGATCTGCGGATTGGGGAGCATAATGGATCGGACTCCGATCCATTATGCTCAATCCAGGGCAACTCATGGGCCCCCCGGGAAATAGGGGCTCATGGAGCCCCTGTGTCTTCACCCACACTCAAACCACACCCAAAAAAGCCTATGAAAGGAACCAGGGGCATCTCATGAGGCCCCTTACTGACCCCGGGCCCTTAGGGCAGTGCCTGAGTTTCCGAATGGTCAGTCCGCCCCTGTTCAATCCGCAGATCGTCGGCACGCGGGGATCGTCGGCATGTAACCTATACGGGGTGACACCAGACTCGCTTCACGATAAAGGTAAGTTGTAAAGAGAGCCGACGATCCCTGCAGGATGGATTTGATCCATCCTGCAGGGATCGTCGGCTTTCTTTACAACTTACCTTTTTCGTGGAGCGGGTCCGATGTCACCCCGTGTGGTAGGTGTCACCCGGTGCGGCGCGCACCCCCCGCACCTGCCTTGGGACGCCACTGCCCTGGAGAATAAAATGGCGACTGTGGCCCACATCTGCGTCACAACATTTATTCCGTTTGTCAAATGGCAATTTTTATTTAAAAGCTGCGCACTAACACAATATTATACCTGATTTTTTTTTTGTGTAAAATATAAAAGATGATGTTGCGTGGAGTAAGTAGATACCAAACATGCCAAGATTTAATATTGCTCGTGGCCGGAACATGGTGTCAAGCGACGGTATTGAAGATCTGTCCATAGGTGGCGCTTTAAAATCCTTTAGGGATTGCGATCATTGTCTACCTATGTGGGCCGGATCTACATGCGTGTAGACGTTCGGGGGGATGGGGTGCTTTCAATTTAAAAAAAAATATATTTTATTAAAATATTTTTTTCCACAATTTTTTTTGTTAATGTAACTTTATTGGTGCTTGTACATCCCTATGTGATAGCTCTGGGAAGTGACAGGTACTCTTCCTGGAGACATCAGGGGTCTACTAGGCCCTTGACGTCTCCCCTGCTCTCCATGTCAGCTATGTACTGGCCGTGGAATGACGGACTGAAACCGGAAGAGACAAAAATCTTCATTGCTTCCGGCTGCATTAGCCACAGAGGAGATGGGAGAACAGACGTTCCTCCATGTCCTCTGCGGGCAACCCGGCCAAGGCTTACATTTTACCATGCACTGTACAGTGTACTTAGGGCCCAGAGGAACCTACAGCCCAAGCTCCCTCCCTTGCTCACACGAGTCTGGTTTAGATCTGTGGTTTCCAAACCATGGACCAGGAACTTTGCTTGCCTTTATCTGGCCCTTGGGGCACTATTCCATCCACTGACACCAACAATGGGGGCACTATTCCTCCCATTGACACCAACGATGGGGCACTATTCCTCCCACTGACACCAATGATGGGGCACTATTCCACCCACTGACACCAATGATGGGGCACTCTTCCTCCCATTGACACCAACGATGGGGCACTCTATTCCTCCCATTGACACCAACGATGGGGCACTCTTCCTCCCATTGACACCATCGATGGGGCACTCTTTCCTCCCATTGACACCAACGATGGGGCACTCTTCCTCCCATTGACACCAACGATGGGGCACTCTTCCTCCCATTGACACCAACGATGGGGCACTCTTCCTCCCATTGACACCAACGATGGGGCACTCTTCCTCCTACTGAAACCAATGATGGGGAACTATTCTTCCTACTGGTACCAATGATGGGGCACTATTCCTCCCACTGACACCAATGATGGGGCACTATTCCTCCCACTGATATCAATGATGGGGCACTATTCCTCCCACTGATACCAATGATGGGGCACTATTCCTCCCACTGACACCAATGATGGGGCACTATTCCTCCCACTGATACCAATGATGGGGCACTATTCCTCCCACTGACACCAATGATGGGACACTATTCCTCCCAGTGACACCATCAATGGGGCACTATTCCTCCACTGACACCAATAATGGGACACTATTCCTCCTACTGGTGACACCAACAATGATGGGGCACTATTCCTCCACTGACACCAACAATGATGGGGACACTATTCCTCCACTGATACCAATGATGGGCACTATTCCTCCCCAACACCAATGATGGGGCACTACACCACAACAACAATGATGGGACACTATTCTTCCCACTGACACCAAAGATGGGGCACTATTCCTCCCACTGACACCAAAGACGGGGCACTATTCCTCCCACTGACACCAAAGATGGGGCACTATTCCTCCCACTGACACCAAAGATGGGGGGATACTATTCCCACTGATACCAGTAAAGCAGCACAATTCCTTCCATTGACAACCCACAGTGGAGCAATATTTACTCCCGCTGACACCAGGATATTTTCTACTCCCACTGGCCACAGTTTGGCCCCACTATAGTCTTTAGGACAGGGCCCTTTGTTTCGAATGTTTGGAGACCCCTGGTTTAGATGAAAGACGATCAACCTACTAATATGTCTTGGCTTTATGGAAGTAAACCAGAAAAAAACCCAAAGAATGATACCCAATGGTACCTGCCCCCCGAGGAGCTCACAGTCTGCTACAATTACACACTATAAAGCCTGTTTGGTAAGAATCCAACTCACCTCCCCATTTGTCTTCAGAACAAGATGGGGCCAACACAAACATGTGAGGAGCATGCAAACCCCATGCAGATAGTGCCTATTTCTATGAGCGACTGCCGAAAACCCTTCACCATTGCCAGAGCCGCCCCTTTAAATTTCTTTTATGACCGGAGTGACTTGGTCGTGGTTTATAGACTGCCATCATGTATGCAGTCAATGAGTCGCTCTCATTGACATCTAATTACACGCTACAATGGTGGTTTATGAATGATCCGGGACCCCTGACCCCAGATCATTGGCCGCTGCCTATCCCAGCAGAACGCTGTCACCTACACCAGTCTATAAATCCAGGATCCGTATCGGAAGAGAAACACTTGAGCAGGCTGAACGGACTGCAATAAATACTCGCCGTAATACAAGACGGACTATTGAGGGCCCATCAACGGAAACAAGCAGATTCACGTAGGAAGGGTAGTTACTGTCGTACGTGTAATATGGGGGATGGGAACGATGGCCGCTAGCGAGAGGAGTTCCACGACTTTGGTAAACGGGAATTTAGATTTTTTTTTTAAATGAAAATGATTAAAGTAACTTTATTTCAAGTCATTTAAATTCTGATGAATTTCTGAAAACAGTCACAAGACTCCTCAAGTGTGCTGGATCCCGCCAAACTGTCCAGACCTGGAATAGAATAGCACAGTCCTACAGGTCCAGGACATGTCCTCCCATAGAAACCAGTTTGGGACTGCTGGATTAGCTGGCTGCCATAGAAGAGAATAGGCAGCTGCTGTAAAAAACTGCCCACCGTAGAACAGAATAGGCAGTTGCCAGACCCAGCTGCCCACCATGGAAGAGAATGGGCAGTTGCCAGACCAAACTGTCCACCATACAACAGAATAGGCACCTACTAGACCAAACAATCCACCACAGAAGAGAATGGGTAGCCGGTAGCCCATACTGTCCACCAAAGAGAATAGACAGCTGCCAGACAAAGTGTCCACCAAGAGAAAGAAAATGAGCTGCCACCAAAAACCAAATGCCACCACAGAAGACAATGGGAAGCCACCAGACCAAACTGTTCACCACAGAAGACAATGGGAAGCCACCAGACCAAACTGTTTACCACAGAAGAGAATGGGTAGCTGGTAGCCCATACTGTCCACCAAAGAGAATGGACAGCTGCCAGATGAAAGTGTCCACCAAGAGAAGAAAATGAGCTGCCACCAAAACCAAACTGTTCACCACAGAAGACAGTGGGAAGCCACAAGACCAAACTGTCCACTATAGAAAAGAATGGGCAGCTACCAAGACCACCATACAACAACTGTTCACCAAAACAACAGAATGGGGGCACCTACTAGACCAAACTATCCATCATAGAAAAGAAAATGGGTAGCCACTGGCCCTTGCTGTCCACCAAAGAGAGTGGACAGCTGCCAGACAAAAGTGTCCACCAAGAGAATGGAAAATGAGCTGCCACCAGACCAAATTGTTCACCACACAGAAGACAATGGGAAGCCGCCAGACCAAACTGTTCACCACAGAAGACAATAGGAAGCCACAAGACCAAACTGTCCACTATAGAAAAGAATGGGCAGCTACCAGCATACCAAAATGGGTAGACCACCATAGAAGAGAATGGGCAGCCGCTAGCCCATACCATCCACCAAAGAGAATGGACAGTTGTCAGACCACCCAGCCCATATAAAGAGCGGCTGGAGCAAACTGTCCACCAACGAATAGAATAGAATGGGCAGCTACCACACCACACTGTCTACCAAAGGAGAGAATGGGCAGCCACCAGACCATAGTTTCCACCAAAGAAGACAATAGGCAGCTGCTGGACCAAGCCATCAATCATTGAAGGAAATAGAAAGCTTCTGGAACGAACATAGAAGAGAATAATTTGCCCCCAGACCAAACTGTCCATCACAGAGGACAATGGGCAACTGGTAGATCAAAACTGTCTACCAAAAAATAGAGTAGGCAGTTCCTGGACCAAACTGTCCACCATAAAATAGAATGGGCTGCTGCCAGACTGCCCAACATAGAAGAGAATTGACAGCTGCCAGACCATAGTGTCCACCACAAAAGAGCATGGGCAGCTGCCAGATTAATCTGTCCACCATAGAAGAGAATGGACAACCACCAGACCAAACTGTCCATCACAGAAGACAACGGGCAGCTGCCAGACGAAACTGTCCATCACAGAAGACAACGGGCAGCTGTCAGACGAAACTGTCCATCACAGAAGACAACGGGCAGCTGTCAGACCAAACTGTCCATCACAGAAGACAAAAGGCAGCTGTCTGACCAAACCACAGTAGAAGAGAGTAGGCAGCTACTAGAGCAAACTGTCCACCATGGAAGAGAATGGGCAGTTCCCACACCAAACGGTCACCATAGTAGAGAATGAGCTGCCACCAGACCAAGCTGTCCACCATAAAATAGAATGGGCAGCTACCAAAGTAAACTGTCCACCACAGAAAAGAATGGGCAGCTGCCAGACCATAGTGTCCACCATAGAAGAAAATGGGCAACCATGAGTTTATACTGTCCACCACAGAGAATGGGCAGTTGCCAGACCAAACTGTCCACCATAGAAGAAAACGGGCAGCCACCAAATCAAACAGTCCACCATTAAAATATTTTGGCAGCCATCAGACCAAATGGTCTACCAATAAATTTAATTGGCATCTGCCCCGTTGAGGTGAAAATGTGGTTCTAATGTGCTGTTACAACCCCAAGAAAAACCTAGCTCTTGGGGCCCATGTGGGCCCAAATGCTGACTTTTAGAGATTCAGCATTTGCACAAAACTTTAGGAAGCATCGTTGGGGAAGAAGTGGATCAGGCAGGAATGGTACAGGTGAGGGTTGAGGGGGGAATTTTCGGTTTTAACAACCTCCTTCAAGGTTCGATTTCTTCGCTGGGGGCCCATATAGCCAGCTGCATACTTACCGAGGATCTATAAATAAACCGATTCCCATTCAACAGCCTATAATGTATGGTGACTCTTCATTTAATCTAATGACCCGTAACCACTAAAGTCACCGCTGAACCGGGTCCTGGGGAGGGGGACCAGAGAGGGGTCACGGGGTCCTGAACTGGAACACAAGAAATGAAAAATGATTTTTGGGGGAAAATTCACGCTTCCTCTTGAATTAGTTCTCTGTGTCTATTTTAATCCACACAATCTCACGCTTCCAATGACATCTGTTACGCTGGGTTTTCACCTCTGTATCTCCTGGAATTTAAAGGAGCACTACAGTCACAAGTGAGCGTTCTGTGCTTGAAGCCAACCCTGGACACATGGAAAAAACTGCCTTTGTAGTGGGGTCCCCCCCCTCCCCCACACTGCAAGGGTTAAATTATGTTTTTGCCTGGAGATAGGGGGATAAGGAGTAACACTTACCTCATTCCTCGCTTCAGTGAGATCCCTCCAGCAGTGTGATGCCTCTTTTATAAGGTGCTCCTGGCCGCGGATGCACTCTTGCCCCCTCTATAAGGTGCTCCCGACTGTGGTTGCACTTCTGCTTCCTCCGTAAGGTACTCCTGGCCACAGTCTTAAGTTCTGCCTCCTCCATTAGGTGCTCCTGACCTTGGTCACACTCCTTCCTCTTCTATAAGGTACTCCTAGCCCCAGTTGTACTCATGCCTCCTCTAAAAAGGTACTCCTGACCATACTCATAACTCCTGACACCCCTATAAGGTGCTCCTGACCGTGGTCACATTCCTGCATCTTCTATATGGTACTCCTGGCCACAGTCTTATCTCCTGCGTCCTTTATAAGGTGCTGCTGACCATGGCCGCATGCCTTCCTCTTCTATAACGTGCTCCTGACCGTGGTTGTATGCCTTCCTCTTCTATACGGTAGTCCTGTAAGGTGCTTCTGGCCGTGATCGCACTTCTGCCTCCTCTATAAGGTGCTCCTGCCCCGTGATCGCACTTCTGCCTCCTCTATAGGGTGCTCCTGGCTGTGATCACATTTCTGCCTCCTCTCCTCTAAAAGGTACTCCTGGCTGTACTCATACGCTCCCGCCTCCTCTATAAGGGTACTCCTATAAAGGGACATAGGTCACACTCCCGCCTCCTCTATAACTCCTGCTCCTGGTGCTCCGCGGATCGCACTCCCACCACCTCCTCTATAAGGTGCTCCTGGCCTCGGGTGATCGCACTTCTGCCTCCTCTATAAGGTGCTCCTGTCATTGGTCGCACTCCCGCCTCCTCTATATAAGGTGCTCCTGGCCGCGGACGCACTCCCGCCTCCTCTATAAGGTGCTTTTTGGCCCTCGGTCGCACTCCCACCTCCTCTATAAGGTGCTCCTGGCCATTGGTCGCACTCCCGCCTCCTCTATAAGGTGCTCCTGGCTGTGGTCGCACTCCCACCTCCTCTATAAGGTACTCCTGGCCGCGGTCGCACTCCCGCCTCCTCTATAAGGTGCTCCTGTCGTTGGTCGCACTCCCGCCTCCTCTATAAGGTGCTCCTGTCGTTGGTCGCACTCCCGCCTCCTCTATAAGGTGCTCCTGGCCGCAGTCACATTACTGTCTCCTATAAGATGCTCACTTTAATTTTTCTCAAAGAGGGATTAGTGTGGGGAGTCCTTAGGGTGGGGAATCTCTATTTCCTCTAAGCCAAAAGTCCTCATCGGAAATCTGCTAGCAGCTTCTGCATCGCTAAAAACTGTTTTCCACCACACATGGAAAAACCAAAAACCTGTGCACATGTTACACGTGACTGAGGCCTGAATATTCATGTGCCGGTTTATACGGTGATGAGCATTTCATCCATTTAGTCACCCCTCCCTGCACTCCCGAGAACCGAACTTCTTCCTTCGCATCGCGCTCCGCCGTGTGTGATGTGTGTACATCTCTGCATACATTATTCTGCGCACATGGCGCGGCTGTCACTAATGATGAACAACGATAATCCAAAAGGGAAATTATTCCATCGCCTCTAACCCGTTCTATTCCTGGAGGCAGCGCAGAGCGCGTCCCGCGCCCCAACGCAGATTACAGGCTGTGTATGAAATAATCGCACTTTCCTCCTCCGGAGATGGGGATGAGGTGAAATGGAGTGGAATCGTTATTTAATGGTCCACAAGGCCGGAAATTCCCCTCAACACCTTTATAAAGGGCAATTTCTCCGGGAAAAAATGGGTTTACAGGATGTTTAACCTCTTCACAGCCGGAGAACACGGACGCCTAGAACACCAGAGAAACGTTAGCGGCATCAGCATTGAGTAATACGACAAATAATCGATGACCGATCTGCCGCCTAATTCATTACTAGAATATAATATATTCATGATTTACATGTTTCAGGCTTTTTTTGGTTAATTGTTTAATAAACACCTTGTCAGAGATATATATATATATGAAAAAACTAAGTAAAAGTTTTATTAAAACTCATTCACATTTTTAACCACTTCCAGTCTGGACACTTTCACCCCCCTTCCAGTCCGGACACTTTCCCCCCCTTCCAGTCTGGACACTTTCACCCCCCTTCCAGTCCGGACGCTTTCACCCCCTTCCAGTCCGGACACTTTCACCCCCCTTCCAGTCCGGACGCTTTCCCCCCCTTCCAGTCCGGACACTTTTCCCCCCTTCCAGTCCGGACACTTTCCCCCCCTTCCAGTCCGGACACTTTCACCCCCTTCCAGTCCGGACACTTTCACCCCCTTCCAGTCCGGACGCTTTCCCCCCCTTCCATGTCCGGACGCTTTCACCCCCTTCCAGTCCGGACACTTTCACCCCCTTCCAGTCCGGACACTTTCACCCCCTTCCAGTCCGGACACTTTCACTCCCTTCCAGTCCGGACACTTTCACCCCCCCTTCCAGTCCGGACACTTTCACCCCCTTCCAGTCCGGACACTTTCCACCCCCTTCCAGTCCGGACACTTTCCCCCCCTTCCAGTCCGGACGCTTTTCCCCCCCTTCCAGTCCGGACGCTTTCCCCCCCTTCCAGTCCGGACGCTTTCACCCCCTTCCAGTCCGGACGCTTTTCCCCCCTTCCAGTCCGGACGCTTTCACCCCCTTCCAGTCCGGACACTTTCCCCCCCTTCCTGTCCAGGGCAATTTCCAGCTTTCAGCGCTATCACACTTTGAATGACAATTGCGCGGTCATGCAACACTGTACCCATATGAATTTTTTACCATTTTTTTTTGAGACAGATAAAGCTTTATTTTGGTGGTATTTTTTCACCGCTGGGATTTTTTTTTTTTTTGCTATGTAAATGAAAAGTCCAAACATTTTTAAAAAAAGTGTTTTTTTAATAAAATTTTGCAAATAAATAATATTTCATCATAAATCTTGACCAAAATTTAATTCCGTTATTTTTTTAGTAAAGAAAAAAAAAATCCAAATTAGTTTATAACCAAAAATTATAATTTTTAAACATTTTTTTTTTACATTTTTATTTTATATTTTTATATTATTTTTTATGTTTTTTTTTTTTTTTACATACTGTCACCCTAGCAGTACAGTCACCATGGTGACACTGTACTACTTGTGGGGGGTGATGAAGATTTTTTTTTTTTTTTACACTGATTGCTTTTTACACCCATATAGGATGTAAAAGCAATCATTTCTCTTTCTCTCTGTCTGCATTCTTGCAGTCATTGAGAAGTACTGAGTGAGCTGTGATTGGTCACAGCTTGTCACATGGTACAATTCTGTTGTGAATAGCCCTGTACCATGTGACCTCTGTGATCATTCACAGATTTCACACGTAGTAAGCAATGATGTCAGAAGTGACATCTTGCTTACTACTTTGCATGTGATCACTGATTGGCCAATCAGTGATCACATGATCGGGAAATCGTACAGAGGTCCCATCCGACGATCGGTGTTTCACTGTGTCTGTAGGACACAGCGGGCACCGGATCGCAGTGCTGCGCGCTCCCAGGGAGCGCGGACAGCTAGAAATGGCGGGTGCCGTTTATGAACGGCAACCCGCCCCTGGACTGCCACCGCCCTGCCGTTTATAAACAGCAGGCGGACGGCAAGTGGTTAAAATATACAATATATTATATAGTAATGATACATTTTTTAAAATAAATAAATAAATATATATATATACACAGTGTAGGAAATGCGTATTTGCTCCCCTGCTGATGTTGAATGTTCGCCCCTCACAAAGAAATGATCGGTCTAAAAATCGAATGTTCTGTGTATTGTAACACTGAGAGACAGAATAGCAACAAAAAATACATTTAATCTACATTTTTGGAATGCAATTTACAAATATGTGTAAAAAAAATGTTAAAAGTTATATATGTTAAAAAAATTATAATTACAAATATAAATTTTCATATTTTTTTCATATATTTTTAAAAATATAAAAACGCATTTGATAGCATATATTTAACAATTGTATATATATATTTAAAAAATATGTTATTTTTACGGCCAAAATTGTATATTTTGTATAATATACAAAAAACGCATTTCATACATGCAGTACATACATATTATATATACAGTCATGGCCGAAATTGTTGGCACCCTTGATATTTTTCCTGAAAATCAAGTATTTCACACACACAAAAAAGGTATTGCATTAACACATGTTTTGCTATACACATGTTTATTCCCTTTGTATGTATTGGAACAAAATATAAAACAGAGGCAGAAAAGCAAATATGACATAATGTCACACAAAAACCCCAAAAATGGGCTGGACAAAAGTATTGGCACCCTTAACTTAATATTTGGTTGCACACCCTTTGGAAAACATAACTGAAATCAGTCGCTTCCTATAAACCATCAATAAGCTTCTGACACCTCACTCACCCGGAATTTTGGACCACTCTTCCTTTGCAAACAGCTCCAGGTCTCTCTTATTGGAAGGACACCTTTTCCCAACAGCAATTTTAAGATCTCTCCACAGGTGTTCAATGGGATTTAGATCTGGGCTCATTGCTGGCCACTTCAGAAACTCTCCAGCGCTTCTTTGCCATCCATTTCTGAGTGCTTTTTGACGTATGTTTGGGGTCATTGTCCTGCTGGAAGACCCAGGATCTTGGACGCAAACCCAGCTTTCTGACACTGGGCCCTACAGTGCGACCCAAAATCCTTTGGTAATCCTCAGATTTCATGATGCCTTGCACACAGTCAAGGCACCCCAGTGCCAGAGGCAGCAAAACAACCCCAAAACATCATTGAACCTCCACCATATTTTACCGTAGGTACTGTGTTTTTGTTCTTTGTAGGCCTCATTCCGTTTTCGGTAAACAGTAGAATGATGTGCTTTACCGAAAAGCTCTATCTTGGTCTCATCTGTCCACAAGACGTTTTCCCAGAAGGCTTTTGGCTTACTCAAGTACATTTTGGCAAACTGTAGTCTTGCTTTTTTATGTCTCTGTGTCAGCAGTGGGGTCCTCCTGGGTCTCCTGCCATAGCGTTTCATTTCATTTAAATGTCGACGGATAGTTCGCGCTGACACTGATGCTCCCCTGAGCCTGCAGGACAGCTTGAATGTCTTTGGAACATGTTTGGGGCTGCTTATCCACCATCCGGACTATTCTGCGTTGCAATCTTTCATCAATTTTCCTCATCCGTCCACGACCAGGGAGATTAGCTACAGTGCCATGGGTTGCAAACTTCTTGATAATGTTGCGCACTGTGGACAAAGGCAAATCTAGTTCTCTGGAGATGGACTTGTAACCTTGAGATTGTTGATATTTTGCCACAAATTTTGGTTCTCAGGTCCTCAGACAGTTCTCTCGTCTCCTCTTTCTGTTGTCCATGCTTAGTGTGGCACAGACAGACACACAATGCAAAGGTTAAGTGAACGTCTCTCCTTTTTATCTGCTTTCAGGTGTGATTTCTATATTGCCCACACCTGTTACTTGCCCCAGGTGAGTTTACAGGAGCATCACATGCTTGTAACATTCTTATTTATCCGCAGTTGTGAAAGGGTGCCAATACTTTTGTCCAGCCCATTTTTGGGGGTTTGTGTGACATTATGTCGAATTTGCTTTCTTTCCTCCCTTTTTTTGTTTTGTCCCAATACACACAAAGGGAATAAACATGTGTATAGCAAAACATGTGTTAATGCAATACGTTCGTGAGAAATACTTTTTCATGATTTCCTGGAGGAGAAATATCAAGGGTGCCAACAATTTCGGCCATGACTGTATGTATAAACATAATATTGTTTTGAAATATATTTAATACGGCCAAAATTGTAGTATTTCATAAATTATACTGTATATATATATACAATACATACATACATACATACACATACATATACACATACATACACATACATACATACATCATACATATACACATACATACATACATACAAACATAATACATACATACATACATAATACATATACACATACATACATACATACATATACATACATATACACACACATACATATACACATACATACACGGCTCAAGAAAATGGAAGGAGACTTTTTAATTCGAGTCTAGCATCGAGTCAATGAACCTCCTTGGATATTGATACTGGTCAGGTAAGTAGCAGAGGGGGTGCAGGGGGGGGGGGGGGGGGTGGTAATCAGTTTCAGCTGCTTTGGTGTTCATGAAATTAACAACAGGTGCACTAGATGGGCGACAATGAGACGACTCCCAAAACAGGAATGATTTTACAGGCAGAGGCCACTGACATTTTTCCCCTAATCATCTTTTCTGACTGTTTTTCACTAGTTTTGCATTTGGCTCGGGTCAGTGTCACTACTGGTAGCATGAGGCCATACCTGGACCCTACAGAGGTTGCACAGGCAGTCCAACTCCTCCATGGCACAATACATGCCATTGCCAGAAGGTTTGCTGTGTCTCCCAGCACAGTCTCAAGAGCATGGAGGAGATTCCAGGAGACGAGAGCATGGAGGAGATTCCAGGAGACGAGAGCACGGAGGAGATTCCAGGAGACGAGAGCACGGAGGAGATTCCAGGAGACAAGAGCACGGAGGAGATTCCAGGAGACGAGAGCATGGAGGAGATCCAGGAGACAAGAGCACGGAGGAGATTCCAGCAGACAAGAGCACGGAGGAGATTCCAGGAGACGAGAGCACGGAGGAGATTCCAGGAGACGAGAGCACGGAGGAGATTCCAGGAGACAGAGCACGGAGGAGATTCCAGGAGACAAGAGCACGGAGGAGATTCCAGGAGACAAGAGCACGGAGGAGATTCCAGGAGACAAGAGCATGGAGGAGATTCCAGGAGACAGAGCATGGAGGAGATTCCAGGAGACAGGAGCACGGAGGAGATTCCAGGAGACAAGAGCATGGGAGGAGACAGGAGACAAGACATGGAGGAGATTCCAGGAGACAGGAGCACGGAGGAGATTCCAGGAGACAAGAGCACGGAGGAGATTCCAGGAGACAAGAGCACGGAGGAGATTCCAGGAGACAGAGAGCACGGAGGAGATTCCAGGAGACAAGAGCATGGAGGAGATTCCAGGAGACAAGAGCACGGAGGAGATTCCAGGAGAGAGCACGAGAGGAGATTCCAGGAGACAGGCAGTTACTCTAGGAGGGCTGGACAGGGCCGTAGAAGGTCCTTAACCCATCAGCAGGACCGGTATCTGCTCCTTTGTACAAGGAGGACCAGGATGAGCCCTGCCAGAGCCCTACAATGTGACCTCCAGCAGGCCACTGGTGGGAATGTCTCTGACCAAACACTTTTGCCACATTTTGCATTTTTTTCTGCCCAGCAAAAAAAAATTTCCACTGTAAAAGAAAAAAAAACAGCTGAACAAAAACCCAAACGCGGTAAAAATGCATCCAAAATGCGTGTAGAAAAACTGCAAAACGAACTGCAAAAAGCGCAGCAAACTGGACAAAAGGCAAAAACTGCGTAGGTGTGTAAGCTCGCCATACATGTGGAGATTTTTCATTTGAGAATTTTAGTTCCCAAGAATATTTATTTGATTTTCTAATCGTTAGTGGGGGGGGGGGGGGGGGGGGGGATGGGTGGGTCAAAATCAACGTTTGTTTTCAACCGCAGTGATGGGAAAATTCGAAGGGGCGGAAACTTTTCTCAATCAAATTTTGGTGTGGTTATCGTCCAGAAACGACATTCATTTTAAACTCCAATGTTAAAAGTAAAGACAATTTTCGAACGACTTTCATCCAATCACAGAATGTTCAAAGAATTTTCGTTTGCGACTTTTTGTATAAATATTCTCGTCCGAAAATCGACTGTGTATGGCCAGCTTAAGGTAAGGACATGTGCGTTCCGGTGCGTTTTTGGCACATTTTTTATGCGTTTTACCGCGTTCCAGTACACTTCGGAGCAGAAAAAAAATGCAGCCTGTTCTACTTTTTCATCTGGAACTGAGCGCACCGGTGTGAACTATGCCATTGGAAACCATTAATATGCTTTTGATGCAGAAAACAAAACGCACTGGACTGCATGCGGTGTGAACTGGCCCTTGAAGCATCGTCCAATCAAACCGCACGGTATTGAAGTTTATCATCGTCTCTGGCGATTTTAGGGCTTGACATGTTGGGTATCTATGTACTCGACGCAACCTCATCTTTTATATTTGAAGGAATGGAAACAAACAAATGAGTAATAATATTGTGTTTTTGTGCTCTAAAATCAACGCTTGTGCATTTTTTTTTTAAAACTGAAACCTTGCCTTTGATAAACTGTTGACGTAAAAATTGGAACTACCACCATTTTATTCTCGGAGGTGTCGCTTTCAGATAATATTTTCTGTTTGGGGTGTTTTAATTCATCTTCAGGCCTGAAATACATTTAGCAAAATTTGCAACAAATATGCAACAAAATATGCAACAAAATGAGCAACAAAATTTGCAACAAAATGTTGCAACAATATGATTTTTTTTTTGCAAACAATATGCATCAAAATTTGCAACAATACGCAACAAAATTTACAACAATATGCAACCACAAATTTGCAAACAATATGCAAACACAAATGTACAAAATTGTGCAACCAATATGCAAACCAATATGAGAGAAACAAAATTTTCAAACATAACTTTGCCCAACAAAATGTACACAAATTTTGCAACCATAAATGTTGCACAAAATTTTGCCAACTAATACACAATTTTTTTTGCAACTCAATATGCGATTAAAATTTGTTGCCACATTATGCAACAACAAACTCTGACACCACAACTTTGCAACAATCTGGCACCCCAACACATTTGGCAACATTACGACAACAATTGAAGCACCAAAATTTTCAACTAAATATGCAACAAATTAACACACACAAATTTGCAACAAAATGTCCCACAACATTTTGCACACAACATGTGCACAAATTTTGTGACAATACGACAATAGTTTTTATGCACACTATATGCATCCAAATTATGCAACAATTATGCAACAAAATTTACAACCAAATTTGCACCAATATCGCAAACAAAAATTTGCAACCAATAATTGCAACAATAATGAGCCAACAAAATTTTCAAACAATACGCAAGTAACTTTACAACAAAATTTGCAACCAATTGAGCAACCAAAATTGTGCAACAATATGCACACAAAATTTACACCCCCAAATATGCCACTCAAAATTTGCACAACTATGCAACGAACATTTGCAACCATATTATGCCAAAAACCCCAACTTCGGCGACGAAAGGGGTTAAAATCGCGTGTGGTGGGATTAGAGAGCCTCCACATGCAGTAAGTACAAACAATTCGCGAGTTGGAACAGATGACTATTGTGGACATGCACCCGCCAGAAGCAGCGAAGCGACTAGTGAGATTGTAAGGATGTGGCCGGACCATCCCTGTGTCTGGCAATCCGCAGGCGCAGAATCAATGGGACGCCTCGCTGAGAAACCACAAGCGCGGAGCGCCAGCGTGCGATGGAGTCCGGCTGTGCTCGGCTGCTTTTTAAAGCTGAACTCCTGGAAATTCCGGGACACGTTCGGACTTGAATTATATTTCCCGGGCACAGACATCCACTTTCTGCGCACCAAACACCTCTGCAAACCCAGATATTACCTTGTAAAGGCGGCACGTGCGTCATCGGCTTGTGCCACGGAGCTGTGGGAGTGGGATCCCAGGAGGCTCCACCTACTACAGGAAGAGGCGTGGCGACGGGACCAGTCCCCTGGACACGGTGCAGATGAGCGCAGGCAGTTGAGCGGTCTATATCCCAGGAGAGTCTACGCTGGATGACGGCTCAGACCTGGAAGCTCACCCGAGAAGATCGAGAATGACTGATGAAATGGATTCATGCCATACCAGAATTCCCCTTTACAGGGAGAACTCAGCCCTCCCGTTATTATTCACGCTGGAACTGTCTGTGAATGTGCGCCAATCTTCTTTTCCTAACCTGGAATTTAAATAATGCTCCTGAGAGCAGAATGGAAAGATGTCACTGGAGATCCTGCCAGTAACAGCACTTCCTGCCTGCTGGCTGACAACGTAAGCTGTGACCTCGCAATTAGCAAGCAGCGTGGTCACCCTTCGTTGCATGCACCTTCAGTTGGGCTGCTTGTCAGCAGGTAGGGAAACACACCTGCAGGAGCTGGCAGGGCAGGGTGTACAACGACGCATCGGAAATGCCGTAGGGCTGCTGCTTAGTTGTCTGTCCTAGCATGCAGCGAGGAAGATGAATGTCACTGGATCTCCATGTAGGAAATTTGGTAACCAGGTATCCCACAAAAAGCATTTGTCCTTTCACATCCTTTTTTAGTCTGTCTTACATCTGTTTTCGGCTGTTTTTCGCTTCTTTACAACCCGTTATTTCTCCCATATACATCTGTTTTTCATCTCCTTTTGCATTCGTTTTTCGTCCGGTTTATATCTGTTTTTTGTCTGTTAACTCTGTTTAACATCCAGTTTTCAGTCGTTTTTTTTTAAATACGTTTTTTCATACCGTTGACATCTGTTTTAGTCCCTCTCTTACATCAATTTTACACTCTGTTTTCTCATCTGTTTATGTCCCTTTACATTCCGTTTTTTGTCTAATTTACATCCTTTTTACATCTGTGTTTCATCACATTTTACATTAGGTTTTTGTCCCTTTACATCAATTGATTAATCGTTTAATCTGTTTTTTCGTTCGTTGTTTATCACTCATATTTGTCTGTTTACCCTCCATTTTTGTCCGTTTACATTCCATTCTTGCATCCGTTTACATCTGTTTTATGTTCTCTTACCACCTTTGTTTTGTCCGGTTTACAATAAAACTTTTATCGTCTGTTTACATCCGTTTTTGTTTTTTTCATCAGTTTACATCCGTTTTTGTCTCGTTTTAAATCGGTTTACGTCCATTTTTAGCTGATATGTTTTTTTTCAGGCAGACAAAATAGGGGTCTTCCTTTCTGTTAACGGTATGTAAACGGATGCGGATGTGACAAACGTCCGTTTACATCCGTAGTCCATAGGAATTACATGGGGGTCCAATTTTTCATCCATTAAACGGACAGATTGAAAATCGGACATACGGAACGGCTCACCGGGTGAAAGGGGCCTAATTTTCTTCTGTACAAAAAATAAAATGGAATCAGAAAGGAAATACGGATGTAAAACTGAACAAACGGTCCGTTTTTTGCCTTTGGTTAAAGGATGTAAAATGATGTGAATGATCCATTTTTTCTGGAAGACAACACGGACTGAACTGATGAAAAAAAATTGGAACGGGCCCGTTGTAGAAAGGGCTCTTTCACACGGATGGTTTCTGATTGGGTCCACCTGGTGTGGTTTTCAGGCGGACCCAATCAGGAACCTCCATTCTCCTCTATGGAGTGGCGGGGTAAATAAACGGACATCGTGTCCGTTTACACACCGCCGACATCGATCCACAAAAAAGGGTACAGAATGTGGTGTGGATCCAATTCCTCTTCCTGTCCGTGTTGAGATCGGGTCTCCAGATTGAAAACGGGAACAGGCTCGGTCCCAGGGGCGGGACTGAACAACTCAATGGGGCCCCTGGGGGCAATAGGGGATCATGGGGCCCTGTGTCCCTTGCCCTAAACTCAAAAAAGCCTATGGAAAAATGTTACCAGGGGCATCTCATGGGCCCCCCCCCCCTATGACCTGGGCCTCGGGCAGTGCCTCTGAGTTTCCAAATAGTACACGTTCCGCCCCTGGGCGGTCTGTTCTCATCCCGAGCGCCACTGAGGGAGAGCGATGCAGCTCTGTGTCCGCTCGGCCTGCAAGCAGCGCAGACACAGACCTGTCAGCAGGGCTTCAGGGGAAAGATCTCCACTCGGAAGCAAGACGGAAAAATTTTCCCCTGAACGGAGGTTCGCCCGCGTGATAGGTTGCCCAGAGGGCCATACGGTTGACCATTCAGCCATCCAGCCGAGAGGCAGGTGTGACTTTAAGGAGGGGGAGGGGCACACGAGATATAAATAGCTACACACTCACACAACAAGGAAGGGTAAATGCAATCAGGATGTCGCTGAATAAATCCCATCGGCTGCAGCGCAGCGCAACATGAGCGTGTCTAAACCCCGGTCGTTAAACGGTCGTCCCAGGAAAAAACTAGCCGCCAAATCTCGGCTTATCAAGATGACACTTGGCGTTATCTGGC
This sequence comes from Staurois parvus, assembly GCA_951230385.1. Taxonomy (NCBI): domain Eukaryota; kingdom Metazoa; phylum Chordata; class Amphibia; order Anura; family Ranidae; genus Staurois; species Staurois parvus. Next base: position 368,590 of record CATNWA010016008.1, read on the forward strand.
GAGCGCGGCGACAGGCGGGGAAAGTGCTTCAGCGATTACGCTGAGGTAAGCGTTCTGACGGGAGAGAGCGAAGACCGTCTAATCGGAAGCAACTTCTGATTAAAGATTCACTTCGCTCCGCGTTCACGGCCGCGCCGCCACTCCGGGCATCGGATGGTAAGGCGAGCGCGCGTTCCGGGCGCTGCGAAGGATGTTCTACTACGCGATCATTGGATACCGCCATTATTGATCAGTTCTATCCATTTAACCATTTCATCGCATGAATTGTGGTTGAGGGGGTGGGGGGGGGGCTCCGAATGTCCTCAGTACGGAGGGCCGCGCGTGTGCGTTTATACAGATATTCGGGGGGGGCCGGGTCGCGTTTAAAAATATTGCGGCGCAATTTCGCGAAAGGGAGGTCAGGGACTTCATTCCCACATTTGCTGTGGGTAGGGCACCGACCATTAAAATAGAATAGGCTGGGCCTAACACCGCGGCGAGGTGCGCACGCCCGCCACCTACACCTGCGTAGATGTGGAACCAAAGCTAAATAACAGGAATAGCCTGTAGCGGGGTGGTGCCCCCGTTACGGGAGTCTTGGTGTGTTAAAGTGCGGAGCAATTTTACAATAGGATGTCTGGGACTTCATTCCCTGTGTATCATTGAAAAACGGAATGGGGCTTGCCCTACACACGGCAGGTGTGCGGCGCGTCACGCCTGCATAGATGTGAACTGAAGCTTAAAAAAAAGGAATAGCCTTTTCATGCTTGCTGCAACGCCAAGTGCTTTAGTGCGGAGCAATTTTAACCCAACAAAGGAGTCAGGGACTTCTTTCCCTGCGTTTCATTGAAACTTATGGGCTGCCCTACTCGGCGGGTGCGCGCGCTCATACATGCGTAGTAGATATGAACCAAGGCTAAAAAAAGGAATAACCTTGGGGTGGTGCCGCAGCGCCGTGTGCTTTAGTATGGAGCAATTTTACAAAGGGGTCAGGGACTTTTTCCCTGCATTTCTTCTGGGTAGGGCAGCCCATTGAAAAAAATGGGCTGGCTACATATGGCGGAGTGCGCGTGCCCACTCATGCGTAAAATGTGAACCAAAGTAAAAAAGCGAATAGCCTTGTGGTGGTGACGCAGCTCTGTGCTTTAGTGCAGAGCAATTTTACAAAGGGGACGTCAGGAACTTCTTTCCCTGCATTTATTGAACTAATGGGCTGTCCTACACACCGCCCGTGCGCGCGCCCACACATGCGTAGATGTGAACCAAAGCTAAAAAAAGGAATAGCCTTTTCTTGGTGCTGCAGCGCCATGCGCTTTAGTGTGAAGCAATTTTACAAAGGAGTCAGGGACTTCTTTCCCTGCGTTTCATTGAAATTAATGGGCTGCCCTACACACGGGGGGTGCGCACGCTCGTACATGCGTAGATGTGAACAAAGCTAAAAAAAAAAGGAATATCTTGGGGTGGTGCCGCAGCGACATGTGCTTTAGTGCGGAGCAATTTTACAAAGCAGTCAGGGACTTTCTTTCCCCACATTTTCTTGTGGGTAGGGCAGCACATGAAAAGAATGGCTGGCTACACACGGTGGGTGCGCGCGCTCAGACATGCATAGATGTGAACCAAAGCTAAAAGAGCGAAATAGCCTTGTGGCGTTTCATTGAAACTAATGGGCTGCCCTACACACGGCGGGTGCGCGCGCCCGCGCATGCACAAGGCTCATATGAATTCTATTTGGGGGATGGAGGACTGGTAGTAAAATGGACCTCATGATACCCCATGAACCCAAACAAAAAGACCGTTTTTGCGGCTGTGATCCTGCGTTCCTTCATCTTCGCGGTCTCAGGTACGAGTCGCGTCCTTCGGGAAATGAAACAAAAGCGCAGCGCTTTATTAAACACGTTCACCCCGTCCCATCATTCATAGCAGTCATTGGAGGCAAGCGGCCAATTAATGGACAATCGCTGTTTAATGGCCGTACGAGTTGTGAAGATTTACTGTACATCAGCGGCGGGCGGCGGCGGGTCGGGGGGTCGGAGGTCACGGAGAAAGAAATTGCGCCTTCCAGATACTGCGAATCGCTCGCTCTCGCTCCCCCCAGACCGGCATTTTCTGTCTCACATTAGAGGGTCATTGAGCCGGCTTGTGTTCCATCCCCTCCGTCCCCTCGGACCGCCAGTAAGTGGATCTGGGTCAGCACGGGCCCCTCAGCGCATCTATAATGCATGAGCTAAAAACCGAGACCCCCACGTGGGCCGGCAGAGGAGCAGCCAATGGGAGAGCACAGATGGAATTCTGTATTCCAAGGGAAACATACAAACAATTTATGTATTCATCATCGCCAACCTGAGAGATATACATCCCGGGAAACGGGAGGAAATCACACGGGGGGAGGGGCTAATATCTGGATGGTAAAAGAAACAATGTATCAGTCCACAGGAAGGAGAGAATGAAGGCCACACCCCCTCCCCTCCCCCACTCAGCCTCCTATCCTCAGACACTTTTCAGATGAACTCCTTGCAATCAATGTCACCCTTACATCAGAGTCCCTATCAGAGCCTCACTTACATCAGAGTCCCTATCAGAGCCCCCCCTTATATCAGAGTCCCCTCTTACATCAGAGTCACTATTAGAGTCTCCCTTACATGAGAATCCCAATCAGTGTTTTCCCATGCATCAGAGTCCCCTCTTACATCAGGGTCCCCATCAGAATTCATCCTTATATCAAAGTCCCCATAAGAGCCCCCTTTTACATCAGAGTCCCCCTTACATCAGATTCCTCATCAGAGATCACATTAAAGTCCCCACCAGAGTTTTCCCTTACATCAGAGTTCCCTCTTAAATCAGAGTCCCCCTTACATCAGATTCCCCATCAGAGTCCCCCTTACATCAAAGTCTCCTATTACAACAGAGTACCTAGCAGAGTTCCCCTTACGTAAGAGTCCCTATCAGAGTCCTTCTTACATCAGAGCCCCCTCTTAAATCAGAGTCCCCTTTACATCAGATTCCCCATCAGAGTCCCCCTTACATCAAATTCTCCTCTTACAGCAGAGTCCTTTTTACATCTCAGTCCCCCCTTACATCAGATCCCTATCAGTGTCCCTCTTACACCCCGCATTCACTATATCCGCTCTCCCCGGACCCCGCATTCACTATATCCGCTCTCCCCGGACCCCGCATTCACTATATCCGCTCTCCCCGGACCCCGCATTCACTATATCCGCTCTCCCTGGACCCCGCATTCACTATATCCGCTCCCCTCGGACCCCGCATTCACTATATCCGATCCCCGACCCCGCATTCACTATATCCGATCTCCCCGGACCCCGCATTCACTATATATCTCCCTGGACCCCGCATTTACTATATCCGCTCTCCCCGGGACCCCGCATTTCACTATATCCGCTCTCCCCGGACCCCGCATTCACTATATCCGATCTCCCCGGACCCCGCATTCACTATATCCGCTCTCCCTGGACCCCGCATTCACTATATCTCTCTGGGACCCGCTCACTGCTCCCCGGACCCCGCATTCACTATATCCGCTCTCCCCGGACCCCGCATTCACTATATCCGCTCTCCCCGGACCCCGCATTCACTATATCCGCTCTCCCCGGACCCCGCATTCACTATATCCGCTCCCCGCATCCGGCATTCACTATATCCGCTCTCCCGGACCCCGCATTCACTATATCCGCTCTCCCCGCATCCGGCATTCACTATATCCGCTCTCCCCGGACCCCGCATTCACTATATCCGCTCTCCCCGGACCCCGCATTCACTATATCCGCTCTCCCCGGACCCCGCATTCACTATATCCGCTCTCCCCGGACCCCGCATTCACTATATCCGCTCTCCCCGGACCCCGCATCCACTACATCCGCTCTCCCCGGACCCCGCATTCACTATATCCGCTCTCCCTGGACCCCGCATCCACTATATCCGCTCTCCCCGGACCCCGCATTCACTATATCGGACCCGCATTCACTATATCCTTCACCATTCACTATATCCACTTTCCCCGGATCCGGCATTCGCTATATCCGCACTCCCCGGACCCTGCATTCACTATATCTGGTCCCCAGACCCCGCATTCACTATATCCGCTCTCCCCGCATCCGGCATTCACTATATCCGCTCTCCCCGGATCTGGCATTCACTATATCCGCTCTCCCCGGACCCCGCATTCACTATATCCGCTCTCCCCGGACCCCGCATTCACTATATCCGCTCTCCCCGATCCGGCATTCACTATATCCGCTCTCCCCGCATCCGGCATTCACTATATCCGCTCTCCCCGGATCCGGCATTCACTATATCCGCTCTCCCCGGACCCCGCATTCACTATTCCGCTCTCCCCGGACCCCGCATCCACTACATCGCTCTCCCCGGACCCCGCATCCACTACATCCGCTCTCCCCGGACCCTGCATTCACTATATCTGGTCTCCCCAGACCCCGCATTCACTATATCCGCTCTCCCCGCATCCGGCATTCACTATATCCGCTCTCCCCGGATCTGGCATTCACTATATCCGCTCTCCCCGGACCCCGCATTCACTATATCCGCTCTCCCCCGGACCCCGCATTCACTATATCCGCTCTCCCCGGATCCGGCATTCACTATATCCGCTCTCCCCGCATCCGGCATTCACTATATCCGCTCTCCCCGGATCCGGCATTCACTATATCCGCTCTCTCCCGGACCCCGCATTCACTATATCCGCTCTCCCCGGACCCCGCATTCACTACATCCGCTCTCCCCGGACCCCGCATCCACTATATCCGCTCTCCCCGGACCCCGCATTCACTATATCCGCTCTCCCCGGACCCCGCATTCACTATATCCACTTTCCCCGGATCCGGCATTCGCTATATCCGCTCTCCCCGGACCCCGCATTCACTATATATCCGCTCTCCCCGGACCCCGCATTCACTATATCCGCTCTCCCCGGACCCCGCATTCACTATATCCGCTCTCCCCGGACCCCGCATTCACTATATCCGCTCTCCCCGCATCCGGCATTCACTATATCCGGTCTCCCAGGACCCCGCATTCACTATATCCGCTCTCCCCGGACCCCGCATTCACTATATCCGCTCTCCCCGGACCCCGCATTCACTATATCCGCTCTCCCCGGACCCCGCATTCACTATATCCGGTCTCCCCGGACCCCGCATTCACTATATCCACTCTCCCCGGACCCCGCATTCACTATATATGGTCTCCCTGGACCCTGCATTCACTATATTGGTATCAGTGGGAGGAATAGAAGATGTAAAATGTGTGGTGGTGTTGGGACAAGGGGGACAAGGGGTGGGCAGGAGGGGCAGCTGCCCTGGGCACAGCGGAGCAAGGACGCAGTGAATGGACACAAGGAGCCAGTGAATGGAGGGGGTAGCAACTCCACATCCTTGCCCCAGGCTCCAGAAGAACTTGCCCCGGGCACTGATGTCTGGGGGTTTTAGCTCATCTTTGTGCATAAAAAAAACCCTCAGAAGCGGCTCTGGCCACGAAAGGGTTCAAGATAAACCTAAAAAAAAAATAGTTTTTTGTTCTTCCGATCCTTCTCCGTGTTTTATGAACTTCTGATGCCTCATTCTCTCTGCCGCATAAAAATCACATTTCTGTAAATCCCGATCCCGTTCTCTACCCCCAGAACGACGTCACGTCGCACTCTGTGATTCGCCATCTTCTCCGGCTGCCAAGGAATTGATCGATCGATGTCCTTCTTCTATCTGCTTCTGAAAGGGGTCCAGAAGTGCTATGAAATTATCTGGTGAAAGCTTCAAAGGGATGGTGCGGTTTGTCATCAATAATTCACAGCCGGCATCAACTTACTGGGATGAAAACTTCACGTCCCCCGCGGCAGGACTTTGGGCCGGGGGGGGGGGGGGGGGGGGTTCAGGTCTTTATCTGTGCCTTCTGTGGGGATGCAACAAATGTATACTGACGCTCAGCCTAGACACAGCTCATCGCAGCTCTGTATTCATGAAATGTGTTTCAGCCTCTTGCATTCCTGTACAGCAGAGCTCAGACTGGGAGAGGGGAAAGCGGTACAAGAAGCCAATCAGTTCATGTGCTGACAAGAAGCATGCTGATAGGAGGAGAGAGCAGAGTGAAAAAGAGCTGTGCTTTATCTCCTTTCACTGTCTAATTACAGGCTGGGGGCTGGTCCGGGATAACCTGGGCTCAGAGGAAATGGGTTGAAAAGGACCGGCTTAGATGACAATAATCCCTCCCTCTACATTTATCATTCATCCTCAGGGTGCCCCTCCTCCCTCCATTGCTATCCAACAACACAGCTAGCAAAGAGATGGCTGCTCTGACAAATGGCGCTTTCCTCATATTCACGGGTTGGGGGCTGGTCCGGGATAACCTGGGCTCAGAGGAAGTGGGTTGAAAAGGGCTGGCCGGGTCATTTAGCTGCAGTTCTTCAGGGAAATCTCTGGATTGAAGGTGAACATTGCAGCAAAAGCTGGGTTTGTTCTTTTTATGTTTTGATGGATTATTTATAGTTATATAGTTAGTCTGGCTGAAAAAAAGACAAAAGTCCATCCAGTTCAACCATTAAAAAAAAAAAAGTTATAATCCTACACCCACAGTTGATCCAGAGGAAGGCAAAACCCCCCCCCCAGCAAAGCATGATATTCATTTTTGGGAAAGGGAGATGATCTTGTTGCTGTGATTTGTCTCCTTTCATAGCCCAATTACAGACTGGGGGCTGGTCCGGGATAACCTGGGCTCAGAGGAAGTGGGTTGAAGAGGGCTGGCCAGGTCATTTAGCTGCGGTACTCCAGAGGAAATCTCTGGACTGAAGGTGGACATTGCAGCAAAAGCTGGAGTTGTTCTTTTTATGATTTAATGGATTATTCATAGTTCCATAGTTAGTCTGGCTGAAAAAAAAGACAAATGTCCATCCAGTTTCAACCATAGAAAAAAAAAAGTTATAATCCTACACCCACAGTTGATCCAGAGGAAGGCAAAAAATCCCAGCAAAGCACGATATTCATTTTTCTTTTTTCGTCTTGGGGTTCTGCTTTAAATGTGTTTTTTTTTTAATGCAAGCAGCATAAACATTTTAAATCTGCATCTTACAGCCCCCTGTGCAGCAGAGCTCATGCATGCTGATAGGAGGAGAGGGCAGAGTGAAAGGGAGATGATCTTGTTGCTGTGACTTGTCTCCTTTCGAGGCCCAATTACAGACTGGGGGCTGGTCCTGGGATAACCTGGGCTCAGAGGAAGTGGGTTGAAAAAGAGCTGGCCGGTCATTTAGCTGCAGTACTTCAGGGGAAATCTCTGGATTGAAGGTGGACATTGCAGCAAAAGCTGGGGTTGTTCTTTTATGTACAGCAGAGCTCAGGCATGCTGATAGGAGGAGAGAGCAGAGTAAAAGGGAGATGATCTTGTTGCTGTGACTTGTCTCCTTTCGAGGCCCAATTACAGACTGGGGGCTGCTCCGGGATAACCTGGGCTCAGAGGAAGTGGGTTGAAAAGGGCTGGCTAGGTCATTTAGCTGCAGTACTTCAGGGGAAATCTCTGGATTGAAGGTGAACATTGCAGCAAAAGCTGGGTCTGTTCTTTTTATGTTTTGATGGATTATTCATAGTTACATAGTTAGTCTGGCTGAAAAAAATAGTTCTAATCATACACCCACAGTTGATCCAGAGGAAGGCAAAAAATGATGTTCATTTTTGTTTTTTTGTCTTGGGGTTCTGCTTTAAATGTGTTTTTTTTTTTTTAAATCTGAATCTTACAGCCCCCGGTACAGCAGAGCTCATGCATGCTGAGAGGAGAAGAGAGCAGAGGGAAAGGGAGATGATCTTGTTGCTGTGACTTGTCTCCTTTCATGGCTCAATTACAGACTGGGGGCTGGTCCGGGATAACCTGGGCTCAGAGGAAGTGAGTTGAAAAAGAGCTGGCCGGGTCATTTAGCTGCGGTACTTCAGGGGAAATCTCTGGATTAAAGGCTGAAAAAAAAAAATCCCAGCAAAGCTAATGGATGTTCACTATTTTTTTTTTTTTGTCTTGGGGTTCTGCTTTATATGTGTTTTTTTTTTTTTTTAAATGCAAGCAGCGTAAACATTTAAAATCTGCATTTTACAGCCCCCTGTACACAGAGCTGGGAGAGGAAGAAGCAGTACAAGGAGCCAATAAGTTCATGTGGAGAGAGAAGAAGTGAAAGGGAGATGATCTTGCTGCTGTGATTTGTCCCCGTTCGTGGCCCAATTACAGGCTGGGATAACCTGGGCTCTGAGGAAGTGAGCTGAAAAAGGCTGGCCGGGTCATTTAGCTGCGGTACTTCAGGGGAAATCTCGGGATTGAAGGTGAAGACTGCAGCAAAAGCTGGGTCTGTACTTTTGTGTTTAGGAGTTCTGCTTTAAATGTGTTTTTAATGCAAGCAGTGTTAACATTTTACATCTGCATCTTTCAGCCCCCTGTACAGCAGAGCTCAGACTGGGAGAGGAAGAAGCAGTACATAGAACCAATAAGTTCATGTGCTGACAAGAGGCATGCTGATAGGAGGAGAGAGCAGAGTGAAAGAGTTTAGCTTATTGCTGTGCTTTATCTCCTTTCACTAATTACAGGCTGGGGGCTGGTCCGGGATAACCTGGGCTCAGAGGAAATGGGTTGAAAAGGACCGGCTTAGATGATAATCATCCCTCCCTCTACATTTATCATTCATCCTCAGGGCGACCCTCCTCCCTCCATTGCTGTCCAACAACACAGCTAGCAAAGAGATGGCTGCTCTGACAAATGGCGCTTTCCTCCATCTCCAAGCACTTGCCTGCTTTGACTGGAACATTTTAGATGACAATCATCCCTCCCCAGGGGTGGACTGACAACTCATGGGGCCCCTGGGCAATAGGGGATCATGGGGCCCCTGTGTCTTCGCCATTCTAAACCCACACCCAAAAAAGCCTATGAAAGGTACCAGGGGCATCTCATGGGGCCCCCTACTTACCCTTGGCCCTCGGGCAGTGCCTGAGCACCCGAATGGTCAGTCCGCCCCTGTCCCTCCCCATGTATTCATCATTCATCCTCAGGGTGGCCCTCCTCCCTCCATTGCTGTCCAACAACACAGCTAGCAAGGAGATGGCTGATTTGACCAATGGCGCTTTCCTCCATCTCCAAGCACTTGCCTGCTTTCACTGGAACATTTTAGATGACAATCATCCCTCCCCCTGCATTCATCATTAATCCTCAGGGCACTCCTCCTCCCTCCATTGCTATCCAACAACTCAGCTAGCAAGGACATGGCTGATTTGACCAATGGCTGCCATTACCTTGCCAGCTGCATTTCAGTCTGCTGGGGTGGAGGATGAATGATGAATGCAGGGGGAGGGGGGGAGATTGTCAATTACAATGTTCCAGGCGAGCTGTCAAGTGTTTAGAGATGGAGAAATGCACCATTTGTCAGATGAGCTGTCTCCTTGATTGCTGCGTTGTAGGGCTGCCATGGAGGAAAGATGAATAATGAATGCAGAGGGAGGGATGACTGCCATCTAAAACTTGGCTTGGAGATGGAGAAATGTGTTGTCTCTCAAAGCAGATATCTCCTTGCTAGCTGTGTTGTCGGGCTGCCATGGATGAATAAAGAATACACGGGGAGGGATGACTGTCATCTAGAATGGCAAAGTGGGAAAAGGCTTGGAGAGAGAGAAAAGTTCCATTTGTCAGAGCTGCCTTCTCCTGATTGCTGCGTTGTAGGGCTGCCGTGGTGGGAGGATGAATGGTGAATACATGGGGAGGGGATTGTTATCTAAAATGTTCCTGGCAAAGCGGGCAAGGGCTTGGAGATGGAGAAACGTGTCGGCTCTTAAAGGAGATATCTCCTTGCTAGCTGCGTTGTCGGACTGCTGTGATGGGAGGATGAATGATGAATGCAGGGGGAGGGATGATTGTCATCTAAAATGTTCCGGTGGAAGCAGGTAAGTGCTTGGAGTTGAAGAAAAGCACCATTTGTCAGAGCAGCCATCTCCTTGATTGCTGCGTCATTGGGCTGCCATGGTGGGAGGATGAATGGTGAATACATAGGGATGGGGGGGACTGTCATCTAAAACGTTCCATGCAAAGCGGACAAGGGCTTGGAGTGGAGAAATGTGTCTCTCTCAAAGGAGATATCTCCTTGCTAGCTACGTTGTAGGACTGCCATGGTGGGAGGATGAATGAAGAAACATGGGGAGGGTGGACTTTCATCTAAAACGCCAGAAAGTGGGAAATGGCTTGGAGATGCAGAGAATATGTCGTTTGTCAAGAGAAGCCTATCTCCTTGATTGCTGCGTTGTTGGACTGCTGTGGTGGGAGGATGAATAATGAATACATGGGGGAGGGGGGATTGTCATCTAAAACGTTCCAGGCAAAGCAGGCAAGGGTTTGGAAATGCATAGATATATCGTCTTTCAAAGACGATATCTCTTTGCTAGCTGCGTTGTTGGACTGCCATGGTGGGAGGATGAATGATGAATACATGGGGAGGGATGATTGTCATCTAAAACGTTTCAAGGCAAAGTGGGAAATGGCTTGGAGACAGAAAAAGTGTTATGTTGTCTCAGGCAGATATCTCCTTGCTAGCTGCGTTGTCGAACAGCCATGGAGGGAAGAATACATGGGGCGCCCTGTAAACGACGGCAACAGTGTCGGGCTGCCATGGTGGGAGGCATGGATGAATGATGAATACATGGGGGTGGTGGGAGGATGAAATTTCATCATCTAAACCGTTCCAGGCAAAAGCAGGCAAGGGCTTGGAGATACATAAATGTGTCGCCTCTCAAAGCAGATATCTCCTTGCTTGCTGTGTTGTTGGACTGCCAAGGAGGGAGGATAACTGATGAATACATGAGGAGGGGGGATTGTCATCTAAAACGTTCCAGGCAAAGCAGGCAAGGGCTTGGAGATGGATAAATGTGTCGTCTCTCAAAGAAGTTATCTCTTTGCTTGCTGTGTTGTTGGACTGCCGTGTGGGAGGTGAATGAAGAATACATGGGGAGGGGGGATTGTCATCTAAAACGGCAAAGACGGAAATGACTTGGAGACAGAGAAAAGTGTTATTTGTCAGAGCACATTCTCTTGCTAGCTGCGTTGTCGGACAGCCATGGAGGGAAGAGGAGCGCCCTGTCCGACCTCACAGGTAGCCTTAAACATCATTTAGGAAGACGGGACAAAGCACTACATGCACTTAGGGAACACTTTCATAAAATGGAAGCGACGCTCCTTCTTTAAAGGGTCACCCAACCTACTCTACAGGTTATATATATTTAATTGTAGTGGGACTTTAGGAAAACCTTTTTTCATATCAAGTGCGGACGGGTTAGAACAATTCTGGGGTGTTTAATGTCTCTTTACTTCCTATATTGGCGACAAGGGGTCACCGGGAAAGGAAGTGAAGGGAGATTTGCTCACTGGGGCGACACTGCTGGGTTCTGTGTACAAAATTCTAAAACAGCTTCATATTCTATCCCAGGGGGTAACAGGAATATACAGCTCTGCATATCAATACCTGGACAAACGAACGTCTGAATCTTGAATATCATTGAGAAATCACATTGAAGCTTCTCCCTCCTGTACACATAGACTGCTACTCTGGCCTTCACCAATACAGACGCCGCTGTTAAGTAAGATTTATATTTACCCAATGGATTAGTAACAAATCCTATTAGAATAATTACATTTTGGACAGTATAGAGGTTGTCCATGAAGTTAATCCCCTGACAGGCTTTCTCTGCAGATCTTATCACATGTTCACATGAAGAAAGCAAAGTGACTATAGAACACACAGACACAGTCTTCATATTAAAGTGAACCTGTGGTGACGTCATGCACATTGCAGGTTTGCCAGGCTCACACCTTCTATAAATGGATGCCAAACTATGAACCTATGTTGGATGGTGTTCAGCCTGTTAGAACTCTTCTATCCTGCCCCCCTGACTTACGTGGCTATCAATTCTCTTTGTGGCTCCCTACACCATGGTTCCCTTGTTCCTGTTGTCTGTGACCTTCTCTGACCGTATAATGTCTCCTGGTTTCTGTGGTCCATGGTCTGCTCTGACCTTATCTTGTCTTCTAGTTCCTGCTCTCCATGATCTGCTCTGACCTCAGTATATCTTCTAGTTTCTGCTCTCCATAGTATGCTGTGACCCTAATATATCTCCTGGTTCCTGCTGTCTGTGGCCTGCTCTAGCTTTAGCATGTCCCTTATTTCTGCTGTCCATGGCCTGCTCTGACCTTATCATGCCTCGTGGTTTCTGCTGTTCATAGCCTGCTTTGACCTTATCATGTCTCCTGGTTTCTGCTGTCCATGGCCTGCTCTGACCTTATCATGTCTCCTGGTTCCTGCTGTTCATAGCCTGCCCTGACCCTTATCATGTCTCCTGGTTTTTGCTGTCCATGGCCTGCTATGAGTTTATCATGTCTCCTGGTTAATGTGGTCCATGGCCTACTCTGACCTTATCTTGTCCCTGGTTCCTGCTCTCCATGACCTGCTTTGACCTTATCATGTCACCTGTTTCCTGCTGGTCATGGCCTGCTCTGACCTTATCATGTCTCCTGGTTCCTGCTGTCCATGGCCTGCTCTGACCCTTATCATGTGTCCTAGTTCCTCCTGTCCATGGTCTGCTTTGAACTTCTCATGCCTCCTGGTTCCTGCAGTCCATGGCCTGCTCTGATCTTATAATATCTCCTGGTTCCTGCAGTCCATGGCCTGCTCTGACCTTATAATATCTCCTGGTTCCTTTTGTCCATGACCTGCTCTGACATTATATCTCCTGGTTCTTGCTGTCCATGGCCAGCTCTGACCTTATCATGTCTCCTGCTTCCTACAGTACAAGACCTACTCTGACCTTATCATGTCTCCTGGCTCCTGTGGTCCATGGCCTGCTCTACCATTATGTCTCCTGGATCCTGCGATCCAAGGCCTGCTTTGACCTTATCATGTCTCCCGGTTCCTGCGGTCCCTGGTCTGCTCTACCCTTATCATGTCTTCTGGTTCCTACTATCCATGGCCTGCTCTGATCTTCTTATGTCTCCTGGTTCCTGCTCTACATGACTTACTCTGACCTTATCATGTCAACTTGTTCCTGCTTTCCATGGCCTGCTCTAGCCTTATTTTGTCTCCTGGTTCCGTTGTCCATGCCTTGATCCGATCTTATCATGTCTCCTGGTTCGTACTCTCCATGGCTTGCTATGACCTTATCATGTCTCTTTGTTCCTACTTTCCACAACCTGCTTCAGCCTTATCATATATCCTAGTTCCTGTGGTCCATGACCTGCTCCAGCCTTGGCATGTCTCCTGGTTTCTGCTGTTACTGACCTGCTGTAACATTATCACGTCTTCTGGTTCTTGCTGGCTGTGGTCTGCTCCAGCCTTAGTATGTTCCTTGTTTCTGCGGACCATGGCCTATTCTGACCTTATCATGTCTCCTGGTTCCTGCTGTCTATGGCCTGCTCTGACCTTATCATGTCTCATAGTTTCTGTTGTCCAAAGCCTGCTCTGACCTTATGTCTCCTGGTTCCTGCTGTCCATCACCTACTCCGGCCTTGGCATATCTCCTGGTTTTGGCTGTTCATGGCCTAATCTGACCTTATCATGTCTCCTGGTTCCTGCTTTTAGTGGCCTGCTCCACCCTTAACATGCCTCCTGGTTCCTGCTGTCCATGATCTGCTGTGACCTTATCATGTCTCCTGATTCCCACTGTCCATGTTCTTTTCTCACCTCAGTTTGTTTCCTAGTTCCTGCCATCTATGGCCTGCTTTGACCTTGGCATGCCTCCTTGTTTTTGCTGCCCATGGCTTGCTCTGGGCGTAGTATTGTGTCCTTGTTCCTGCTGTCAGTTGCTTGCTCTCATTTTACCACATCTCCTTGTGTGTTATCATTGCCACGCACTGACAATAGCATGTCCCCTGGTTCCTGCTGTCCACCACCTGTTTGGACCCTTGAAGCACAGTGAAATGTCACTCAACATCCCCTGCACACAATGACACAGCTCAGCCCCTGCTGCATCATCTCACTTTCTGATTTGCTACAAAGTTACAATGTTGCATATCAGCATGGATGTCATTCCACTTCTCAAACTCAATCTTTCTAAAATGGAGCTCATAATATACCCCCCAGCCCGTGCCCCCTCCCCCGACTTCTCCATCAAGATCAATAATTCAACCATCAGTCCTTCCCCTCATGCCAGGGTACTAGGTGTCATCCTAGACTCCCATCTGTCCTTTCAGCCCCAAATCCAATCACTGTCCAAATCTTGTAGACTTCACCTCCACAACACCTCCAACCTCCGCCATCTCCAAGATACGCCCGTTTTTAACCACGGAAACGACCAAGCAACTTATTCACTCCCTGGTTATTTCTCGCCTTGACTATTGTAACTCCCTCCTCATTGGCCGACCTCATCGCAAGCTATCCCCTCTTCAGTCTTTCATGAACGCTGCTGCCAGACTCCTCCACCTTACCAACCGTTCTGTATCTGCCACCCCTCTCTACCAATCCTTCCACTGGCTTCCACTCAGTGTCCTCCATCCGTCTCTGCCAATCCCTCTACTGGCCTCCACTAGGTGTCCTCCATCCCTCTCTGTCAATCCCTCCACTGACCTCCACTCAGTGTCCTCCATCTGTCTCTGCCAATCGCTCCACTGGCCTCCACTCAGTGTCCTCCATCCCTCTCTTCCAATCCCTCCACTGAACTGCACTCAGTGTCCTCCATATGTCTCTGCCAATCCCTCCACTGGCCTACACTCAGTGTCCTCCATCCCTCTCTGCCAATCCCTCCACTGGCCTCCACTCAGTGTCCTCCACCCCTCTGCCCTCCCTCCACTGGCCTAACTCAGTGTCCTCCATCCCCTCTGCTAACTGGCCTCCACTCAGTGTCCTCCATCCCTCTCTGCCAATCCCTCCACTGGCCTCCACTCAGTGTCCTCCATCCCTCTCTGCCAATCCCTCCACTGGCCTCCACTCAGTGTCCTCCATCCCTCTCTACCAATCCCCTCCACTGGCCTCCACTCAATGTCCTCCATCCCTCTCTGCCAATCCTTCCACTGGCTTCCACTCAGTGTCCTCCATCCCTCTCTGCCAATCCTTCCACTGGCTTCCCATTGACCAACAAATAAAATTCAAAACACTAACAATAACATATAAAGCCATTTATAACTCCGCCCCAAATTACATCACCGATCTTGTCTCCAAATATCACCCAAACCGTACTCTCCGCACCTCACAAGACCTCCTGCTCTCTAGCTCCCTTGTCTCCTCCTCCCATGACCATCTCCAGGACTTCTCTAGAGCCTCTCCCATCCTCTGGAACTCTCTACCGCAATCTATCCGACTATCGCCTACTCTGCTCACTTTTAGGCGATCTCTGAAAACCTCTCTCTTCAGCTAATACTGGAATCTTCTACTCCTCCTACCAGTCCATCCCCCACAGTTATTACCTTTTGTACCACCAGCCCCTTCCTCCTAGATTGTAAGCTCCCGGGATCAGGCCCTCCTATCCCTCTTGAACTGTATTGTTGCTGTATTGTCTCCCATTATATTGTACAGTGCTGAGCAAACTGTTGGCGCCATAAATCCTGTATAATAATAATAATACAAAAAAAATAATAATAATGTTACAGTCTGATCACAGAGTGATGGAAGACTAAGGAAATTCTTCCTCCTGCCTGCAGCAGACTGATGATATTATCTCTGGCTAAGCAAAGTCACCGGAGTGCAGATTAATGATGGATTTTTTATGATAAAATGTGGATTTTTTTTTTTTTTAAAAACATACCTTTGTATTCATATATTGTGTCATGTCAAGGATGTAGCCATGCAGATGTAAAACGTTGCCAAAAGGGGAACTGTAAGTAAATGCCTATAGGGTTAGATATAGTTACATAGTTAGTCTGGCTGAAAAAAGACAAATGTCCATCCAGATCAAACATTGAAAAAAAAAAAGTTATAATCCTACACCAACAGTTGATCCAGAAGAAAGCAAAAAAAACCCAGCAAAGCACGATCTAATGTGCTCCTGCAGGAAAAAAAAAACCTCTGAGAGGCAATCGGATATGCCTGGATCCAGGACTTTCCTACAGCAATCTACTGAGCTGGCCACAACCAACTCTTGAGAGAGTCCATTCCACATTTTCACAGCTCTTACTGTGAAGAAACCTTTCCGGGCTTGGAGATTACATTTCTTCCCCTCCAGACGTAAAAAGGGCCCCCTTGTCCTCTGTGATGACATCAGGGAGAATGACCCTACACTGAGTTCACTATATGACCACTGATGTATTATAATGGAGATCATATCCCCCCTTATGTATTATACATGGAGAAATCATATCCCCCCCATATGTATATACATGGTGATCATATCCCCCCTTATGTATTATACATGGAGATCAATATCCCCCTTATGTATTATACATGGAGATCAATATCCCCCCCCTTATGTATTATACATGGAGATCATATCCCCCCTTATGTATTATATATGGAGATCATAATCCCCCTTATGTATTATACATGGAGAGATCATATCCCCCCCCTTATGTATTATACATGGAGATCAATCCCCCCTTATGTATTATACATGGAGATCATATCCCCCCTTATGTATTATATTATGGCGATCATATCCCCCCTTATGTATTTATACATGGAGATCATATCCCCCCCTTATGTATTATACATGGAGATCATATCCCCCCTTATGTATTATACATGGGGTTGATCATATCCCCCCTTATGTATTATACATGGAGATCAATCATCCCCCCTTATGTATTATACATGGAGATCATATCCCCCCTTATGTATTATACATGAGAGATCATATCCCCTACTTATGTATTATACAATGGATGATGCAATATCCCCCCTTATGTATTATACATGGAGATCATATCCCCCCTTATGTATTATTACACATGGAGATCATATCCCCCCTGTTATGTGTTTACATTGAAAGAATCATATTGTTTACATGCCGATCAAATCCCCCCTTAGTATTATACATGTGAGATCATATCCCCACCCCCCATATTGGTGTATGACATGGAGATCATATCCCCCCCTTATGTATTATCCCAGTGGTGATTGATGGGTCCCCCCTTGATGTATTAATCATGGAGATCATATCCCCCGGGCCTTCTGTATAATAATGGAGATCATATCCCCCCTTATATATTATACATGGAAGATGCCAAAAAATCCCCCCCTTATTGTATTATACATGGAGATCATATCCCGCTCCCCCTTATGTATTATACAATGGAGATCATATCCCCCCCATTTGCATTATACATGGAGATCATATTCCCCCCTACATTGGATCATATCCCTCCTTATGTATTATCCATGGAGATCATATCCCACCTTATGTATTATACATGGAGATCATATCCCCCCTTATGTATTATACATGGAGATCATATCCCCCCTTATGTATTATACATGGAGATCATATCCCCCCTTATGTATTATACATGAGATCATATCCCCCTTATGTATTATACATGGAGATCATATCCCCCCTTATGTATTATACATGGAGATCATATCCCCCCTTAATGTATTATACATGGAGATCATATCCCCCTTATGTATTATACATGGAATCATATCCCCCCTTATGTATTATAATGAGATCATATCCCCCTTATGTATTATACATGGAGATCATATCCCCCTTATGTATTATACATGGAGATCATATCCCCCTTATTATATTGAATCATATCCCCTTATTATTATACATGGAGATCATATCCCCCCTTAGTATTATACATGGAGATCATATCCCCCCTTATGTATTATACATGGAGATCATATCCCCCTTATGTATTATACATGGAGATCATATCCCCCCTTATGTATTATACATGGAGATCATATCCCCCCTTATGTATTATACATGGAGATCATATCCCCCTTATGTATTATACATGGAGATCATATCCCCCTTATGTATTATACATGGAGATCATATCCCCCTTATGTATTATACATGGAGATCATATCCCCCCTTATGTATTATACATGGAGATCATATCCCCCTTATGTATTATACATGGAGATCATATCCCCCTTATGTATTATACATGGAATCATATCCCCCCTTATGTATTAACATGGAGATCATATCCCCCCTTATGTATTATTACATGGAGATCATATCCCCCCTTATGTATATACATGGAGATCATATCCCCCTTATGTATTATACATGGAGATCATATCCCCCCTTATGTATTATACATGGAGATACAATCCCCCCTTATGTATTATACATGGAGATCATATCCCCCTTATGTATTATACATGGAGATCATATCCCCCCTTATGTATTATACATGGAGATCATATCCCCCCTTATGTATTATACATGGAGACATATCCCCCTTATGTATTATACATGGAGATCATATCCCCTTATGTATTATACATGGGATCATATCCCCCTTATGTATTATACATGGAGATCATATCCCCCTTATGTATTATACATGAGATCATATCCCCCTTATGTATTATACATGGAATCATATCCCCCCCTTATGTATTATACATGGAGATCATATCCCCCCTTATGTATTATACATGGAGATCATATCCCCCTTATGTATTATACATGGAGATCATATCCCCCTTATGTATTATACATGGAGATCATATCCCCCTTATGTATTATACATGGAGATCATATCCCCCTTATGTATTATACATGGAGATCATATCCCCCTTATGTTATTATACATGAGATCATATCCCCCCCTTATGTATTAACATGGAGATCATATCCCCCCTATGTATTATACATGGAGATCATATCCCCCTTATGTATTATACATGGAGATCATATCCCCCTTATGTATTATACATGAGATCATATCCCCCCTTATGTATTATACATGGAGATCATATCCCCCTTATGTATTATACATGGAGATCATATCCCCCCTTATGTAATTATACATGGAGATCATATCCCCCTTATGAATTATACATGGTGATCATATCCCCCTTATGTATTATACATGGAGATCATATCCCCCTTATGTATTATACATGGGATCATATTCCCCCTTATGTATTATACATGGAGATCATATCCCCCTTATGTATTATACATGGAGATCA